>CM053623.1:145891093-145927333 GCA_028646595.1 Phalanger gymnotis
AGGGCAGACTGGGGAACAGGACAACCAGAGTGTACGCCATCTTGGAGTGGGGGGGGGGGTGGAAATGGGGAGAAAATCTGTAATTCAAACGCATGTGAAAATCAATGCTGAAAACTGAACATATTAAAAATAAATTTAAAAAAAAAGACAATAGGCTGCAAAAAAAAAAAAGGTCTGGCCTGCAATGGTAGAGGGAGCTGCTCGCTCAGTGACTCAATCACTAAATCAACGTCTGGCCCCTACCTTTCGTAAAGATAGAGAAACAGAGTGGTATGGGTGCCATCTTGTTATTACGCCCAAAATATGCTGATAGCTGACTGAATGATTTAATGAATGAAAAATAAATCCTGAGTTTATAAACAATACAGAAAGATGACTCATTACTTAAAAGCTACTGAAACTTGCTCTATTTCCAGGTGGAACTTCAAAGGATAAGAACAAGGAAATTCAGCAAAACTTTTTTACTCTAAATTACTACGCCATAAACCTTATGATTTCCACTCTTCCCTTTCGTTAACAATCCACCAATAGAAGTTCCCAGTCTTTTTGACTGAATAGCTTAGTAATGGACCCCTTTTCTCAGAATAACGTCTTTGTGTTCACAAAACCATTTTTTAAAAAAAATACTACAAAAGAAACCAATTGTATAGAAATATGAGGTATGAAATTTTTTTTTAAAAACCTAAGTTCACAGACCCCAGATTAAGAACCCCTGTTCTATGAGACGGTGGTTTATAAGTAACTGCTATCACAGGGATACCTCCGAGTAAAGGAGGACACTGATATCAGTTCCTTCATCCGGGATGGAGGGTCTATTGTGACTCTTTTATTTGGTGCCATCACTATATCAAATATTATCATATCGAAAATATCCAGTGGATTACTCATTTCATTTCCGCTTATCTACTACAGTATTCTTCCAAGTATCAAGTGTGGAAGAAGTTTTACTATACGTGATTTACTTGAGGGGAGACAGTTTAACTGGATCTCACAATGTCATGTGAACGGGCAGCTAGGTGGCGCAGTGAGTAGAGCACCAGTCCTAGAGTCAGGAAGACTTGAGTTCAAATCTGACCTCAGACACTTGACACATGTTCTAGCTGTGTGACCTTGGGCAAGTCACCTAACCCCAATTGCCCTACCCCACCCCCAAAAAACCAAAAACAATCTCACGTGAACCTGACTTCGATTTTTCTGAATCCTACAAAACATGGCATGGATATACATGTGAGAGCATGTTTCTGTTACCTGAGATTTTAACTGAATAAATACATTAGGTCATTCTCACTCCCTCTGAGGGCTATTTTGTTAATCTGTTGTTGTTCAGTTGTTTTCAATTGTGTCCTTCAGTAGGGGATTGGCCTGTTTGGGATTTTCTTGGCAAAGATACTGGAATGGTTTGCCATTTCCCTCTCTAGCTCATTTTATAGATGAAGAAATGGAGATAAACAGGGTTAAGTGATTTGCCCAGGGCCACACAGCTAAGAAGTGTCTGAGGCCAGATTTGAGCTCAAGTCTTCCTGACTCTAGGCCTGGTGCTCTATCCACTTTACCACCTAGGTTACAGATTGCTTAATTGATGCATGAATCCCGCCTACAATCCTCAGGAGACTTGCTTATTTGAACCACTCCTCTCCCCAGGGCTCCTTCAAGACACTCTCCTCTGGAAGCTTCTCTGTATTCTGGTCTGAAATAGGCCTGCCACACATGCCTTTCTCTGAAAGTCAAACAATCTTGCCTCCCAGCACTGGGGCAAACTTTCTGCTCTTACCATAATGTTGGAGGCGACTACAGAAGGGTCATCACACACAGACTCGATGAAAAACACCTAGAGGGGAAAAAAACCTGAATGTAAATGTAAACAATCAGGGATGCTATCAAGCAATCAAGAAACATTTATTAATCACCAACTATGTGCCTTGCAGGCACCATGTGTTAAATGGTAGAGACACGACACAAAAACAAAACCGTCTCTGCCTTCATGGAGCATTGTAAGGAAACGTGTACCCAGAAAAGTACATTAATACACACAAGGTAATTTTAGTAGAGGGGAGGCATGAGCTGGGGAGAAGGGATCAGGAAAGGTCTCATATAGAAGGTGGTACTTGAGTTAGGCTTGGAAGGAAGTTACAGATTCTAAGAGGTTCATCCTCTCCTCTCCCATCCCAGAACCCCCAACTCACTCACATGGTGAACATTTCCATAGAAACGTTCATTCAATAAGGCGTTCTGATAAACAGCCCCATGGGGAAACTGTAGATTAAGTTAAGCTGGGTTTAGACCTGACAATCAAGTGAGCCTCCAGGCTTTATTACTCCCATGCTCTGGACCAAAAGTCCCCTTCTAGGTCATATGGTGAGAGGTATGGGCTCACCTTAAAGTCATTTTCCTTTGCAAAATCAAGGATCATGTCTCTTCTCTCTTTTGTGGTATTGGTAGCATCAAAAACCTGTATGTATGTTTAAAGGAGAGAAAACATATTTTTTTTATCATTTTTCATTATTTCACTAAATCTACTCCTGACTAACTTTTCTAGACAAAATCATAAGCTAATAACTCCCAGCAGGAAACTTCATGTCCCAAGACAGCCCATGTCTTTGGGTTTTATTCATCACTCAGGTATTTTCACTCAAAAAGACAACCTGAATCTGAGCTGAGGAAGAATCCAAATTGGTTCTCTATGCTCAATCTGTGAAATGCAATTTGTATTTCTTCTGCACAAAGACAGTTCTGAAAGCAGATATACTTGGGGAATGAAAGGCTAAACCTTCAAGGGAACTATAAGACATACTCTAAAGTCTTAGAATTAACAATAATTATGCTAACAATAACATGCCTTAAGATCATCTTAGGCTGGGGAACCTGTGGCCTGGAGGCCATGTGGCCCTCTAGGTCCTCAAGTGCAGCCCTTTGACTGAATCCAAACTTCATTGTGAACACTAAGCTGAGAGGTCCAACCTATTCTTGAGGTTTCAAATCCTGGAAGCAGATGAAGCAATTAACTTCATTTGGTGTTCAAGATCTTCCAATTTTTGCTCATTCTTAAATGTCAAGTACAAATGCCAACATGAAGAGAGGTTATCCCTTAATAAGCATTTATTAAGCACCCACTATATGCCAAGCACTGTGCTAAGTACTTTATAAATATAATCTCAATTATAAAATCTTTTACAACCACTCTGAGTAAGTTGAGGCAAACAGAAATTAAGTGACTTGCCCAAAGTCACACAGCTAGTGTCTGAGGCCAGATTTGAACTCCACTGAGGCTGTCATTCTCTGTCTATGAACACCTAAGGTCTTGCTGACTAACAAGCAGCACACTACCACTTCCCTGCTACCTCTTCCTGAGACACTGCAGAGTTTTTTCCATCTAGTCCTCCAAAGACTAAAGATGAAGCAAACTGCTTTAACCTTAGGGGAACCTCTGAATGAACAAAGCAAAACAAAACACCTTTCTAGGCCTCAAGCCTGTGAGGAAATACCCTCCAAGCCTGGGATCAGAGACAGGACAACTGCGGTCTTAACTTACTGCAATCTGACCACCTTCTTCTTTCAGATACAGCTGGACATCTTTCAAGGCAGCTATTGCACATTGTCTGCAAGACACAAGAACACAGAAGGTGAACGTTACAAGAAGGTCTTGCCCAAGTACTCCTCAGCACCTCCTCCCTGCCTCTATTCCTAGGACTTCTGTTTCTGTGTTAAACTGAAGGCTTAAAATAAAAAGTTTGTCTTAGAAATGACTAAGAAAATTACTAAAATGGCCCCACTCTTTGATCCAGAGATCTCACTGCTAGCATAGACCCCAAAGAGGTCAAAGGCAGAGAGGCCTCACATAGGACAATATTTGTATCAACACTTTTTCTGGTGGCAAAGGACTGAACTCATAACAGCCACGGGAGGGAAGTGCTATTATTGACCCATTTTACAGATGAGGAAACTAAGGCAGAGGTTAAGTGACTTTCCCAGGATCACACAGCTAGTAAATGTCTGAGGCTAGATTTGAACTTGGGTCTTCTTGTCTCCAAGTCCACTGCTCGACCCACTGCACCACCTAACTGCTTAGCTATGCCCAATGAATGGGAAATAGCTACAGAAAGTAAGGCACATGAATGCAATAGAATATTACTGGGGCATAAGAAGCTACAAATATGATGACTACAGAAAAGCTGAGGAAGGCAGGTGACTGATGTAAAGTGATAAGAAGAAACAAGGCCCAGAATAAATTCATAGGTATATTTCTGAAGTCCCCAAGACCAAAATGCTTTATTTAATAGTACTTATTCTAGGACTATCTACCCTGACAAAGGGAGATAAATAAAAAGGGAGATAATGAGAAAGTAGCTCTAAAGAATTCTTGACCGTTCCCTAGACAAAACAAAGAAGACCCCGTGCAAAATCGTCCTTATACAAATCCCAACCCAGGTTTTGACAATCACCTCTTTGTGGGTTTATTTTTAAATTAGCAAATGAAAATACATGGCATTTTTCCAAATATAAAACATGAATGGAATATAAGTTATAAATTTCTACCCATCACTTATCTAAGGTTCATTAACAGAGGAAAATCTGGATGAAAGGTATTAGAAGTTGTGACCCAGGGGCAGCTAGGTGGCGCAGTGAATACAGCACCAGCACTGGAGTCAGGAGGACCTGAGTTCGAATCCGGTCTCAGACACTTGACACACTTACTAGCTGTGTGACCTTGGGCAAATCATTGCCTTGCCTTCCCCCCTCCAAAAAATAAAATAGAATGAAGTTGTGACCCAGAGAGGCTGCATGATTTGAGGAATATCACCACCAGTTTCGTGGTCCTTGATCCTCGCCTTTAGACTTCAGGCCAAAAGAGCCACTGCATTCCACTTTCTCTCCAACCCCTTAAACAAACAGGATGATGAAAATAAGACCCAGGAGGATGGTTTGAAGGAGATGCCCTAAAGGAGAAATCCAGATGAAGAAAACAGTACAAATGGAGGAGGGGAGACAAAATACATTTACTCTCCAACTTACTTCCGAACTTTCATGGCCTCTTCATTGTCAGGATGAAAGAAACTATAAGAACTGAATGCCTTCACGATTTCCCGGCGGTACTCCCCGACATTGAAAACTACAAAATAGGGAAAAGGGACAAGAACATCAGAGAAAGCAGAAAGGCTCCAACACACACAGGAGGTAGGGTAGATAATTTGTGAAGACACTGAAATTGAAACACAGGTTTCTCCTCCCCTAAATCTCCATCCATTTCTGTGAAAGGAAAGACTCCAGACTCCTATGACCATTTTATCTAGTCAACCCTGACTGTACATAAGAGTGATAAGACTTGGTGGACATGCCTTCACACTGGCTACTCCCCATGCCTCGAATGTATTTTCATTATCTTAGAATCTCCATTTTCTGCAAAAACACAACATAAGGGTCACATGAAGACTTTCATGATTCCCCTGGCTTCTAGTACCTTATCCTCCCCCGATTAGCTTATATTGATTTTGTAACTTCCTATATATGTACATATTGTCCCTCCTAACAGGATATAAGCACCTTAAGGGCAGGGTCTGTTTCATTCTCTATATATGCTCCAGTCCCAACCGCATAACCCTATGGAGAATATTGACTGATTACCCAATACCATCATCAAGTGGCACCTCCCACAGTCAAGGATATGAAACTGACAAAGGTGTGGTCACACAACCATGATCTCACATACAGAGGTAGAGTCCCAGAGAAGTAAAAAACATCCAGAGAAAATCTGGAAATGATGGATGTGAAACAGCCTAATAAACAGAAGATGCAGGTTCAAGTCCCACTCTGACATATAATGGCTGTGTGACCCTGGGAGAATCACTGAATCTCTTAACATTCCAGGGGATTCTAAAATTTTATGTCACAAAACAGGTATCTCTAAGATATATATACCCCAGGCCCTACCTACTACATAAACCTGATACTTCCCATTCTTTGCCCCTACCTATGAGTAGACTCTCCTATTTTAAATTACGTTGGATATCTACAGTGTAAAGGCTGGATCTCCCAAGAATGGGGCATCTTTGAGGCAGGGGCTCCCCAGCATCTTGCACAAAGTAGGTAAATAAATGTCAGGAGTTTTATTTTCAAAGCATTTTATAGATATTCTCATTTATGCCTGGGAGGTAACACAGGCATCACGATGCCCATTTTATAAAGAGGAAACCTCAGAAATGTTAGGTGAATTGCCCACGGTCACATAACTTGTAAGTATCACAAGCAGGATAAGGAGAATCCAGGCCTTCCTGACCTCCACCAACTCCCCCATAGCTGCTGCTAGTCAGCAATAAAGCCTTCAGCAACAGCTTGACCCCTCCCCACCAAGTTAAACCCAGTCTTACCTTTTGTGGGGACACCAATCCAGTTGAGGTAGCGTGTCAACTTCTTGGACATGTAAGTCTTTCCCCTAGCTGGGAGTCCAACCATGACAATCACCGTAGGGGAATTGGTCAGCTGAGGTCCACAGGCTGAATAAAGGAAGATCATAAATCTACACCTGCATCTTCTAATCAAATCAGCACAATTGCAGATGTACACACGTGCACAGCTTAACGCAAAGACCCTTCCAGATAAAATTTTTATTTACCCCACCATACCTGAATGGCACAACTCTATGTCCCCAGTTGTCCCCCAAGAGAAAAGAACACCTAGAAAGCGTGAAAGCCACAAGTTTGGAAAGTCGCTGAAAATTCAGCGTTAACATATTTATCCTGATTCCCTCCCCCTTGATTATTTCAAATTTAACCTATACTATAATGTATTTGTACATTATGATGTGATTTGCAACAATAGCTAAGATACCACTCAAAGTTTCAGTTTCTTAAAGACATGTAACTAGGAGCCCAATGGACCAGATGCCTCTCTGCCTAATCTCAGGTTCAGAAGATAAACATTTATTCATTCATTCTCTACATTCCAGGCACATGCTAAAACTCTGGGGATATGAAGAGGTAAAAGATATCCCCTGCCCTCAAGAAGCTTATAATCTTTTTCCCCCGAGACAATCTGGGTTAAGTGACTCATCCAGGGTCATACACCTAGTAAGAGTCTGAGGCCACATTTGAATTCTGGTCCTCCTGATTCCACTTTGACTTAGCTGCACCCTAAGGAGTTTTAGCTAATGGGATTACATAAAGAGGTGAAAAGGGCAGGAAACCTTAGTACTCTTTATCCCTTAACCCTCCCCTATGCAGGACACCAAAAGCCAGGTAGTCCTGGTCACTAGGATAAGCCTCCTCCCATGGCTTTGCTTCACTTGCAGTCTTTGTATCCTCAGAACGGAGCCAGGCAAATAGTAGGTTCTTAGTTAATGCTTATTGATTGGTGATGATTGAAGGGGAGGGCCTATTCCCTGACACTGAACAGGAAGGTTAAGCAAACCAAAAGAAATGCTTTCTTCAAATTTTACTTCAAAAAGAAGTTTTTGTGCCAGACACTGTGCTACGCAAGAACAGGGATACAAAAAAAGGCAAGAGACAGTCTTGCCCTCAAGGAGTCTACAATCTAATGAATGTGGTTCTTCTATGTCCTTCCTTGTTGAGGAGAATCATGACATCAGGGAGGTGATGCCATGACTTACAAGTGAATTGGATTTCAGTGAGGCAGGGCTGTGCAAAGTCACCAGCCTCACTTTCTCCTCCAGAGCCATAGAATCAGGATGACTGGAGACGGCCCCAGGTAAGGTCTTTCCTTGGCCTTAAGGTAAGGTCTTTCCCAGGTCTTGCCTGAGGCAAGACCTATTCAGTGATTAAGGCTAGGTAAGACCTGAAGCAGAGAATGGCCTCTTTTACACCTAGTTAAAAAAAAAATCTAGGAAGACCCTCTGGGTTTCTGGCCAAAACAGAAACAACTGCTATTTATGTTCATTTGGAGTCAACCACAGCCCAAACAATGACCAAGTGGGGCTTTGCCTGGGACCTACTGTTGGTCAATCAGTGACAACCTAATTGTAGAAACTGAGGGAGAATACATGTGGCAATGAATGAAAGGCAAGGGGCGGCCCTGCATTAGGTCAAGTTAAAGAGATCAGTAACAAATTCAGCTCTCACAACCCAATTATATACCTACCTTACCTTGTACAACCTCTTTCCCACCATATAGGTGAAAGTTGATAAAATAAAATTCCTGATAGGACCCAGATAATGTTAATCCTATCCTTTGGTCAGGAGACAAGTAGACACCTACTACTCTCACACCCCTCCCTTACTACTCTTCCCACTTGATCCAGAGTTGGTTCCTGCCAGCAACTGGCTGAATGAATGACAAGTCAGGGGATGGCAGATACACCATCTAAATCCACTAAATCCCAGGCAAAGTCCCAGCCAGGGTTACTTATTCCAGGGAAACCAGGACTGCACTACAGCTTCAACTCAGGTACCTGAATCCCACCAACCCAAAGCAGGAAGTGTCTTCCAAGGCCTTCACAAGTCTATCAAAATGAGGTTGTTTATACAGAGAATACAAAAGTATTATGTAAAAGACAGCAGTTATCATTTAGAAAGATGCACACAAGGGATTGATCTACAAATCTATCGCATCGGATTTCCTTATCCTGTTATCTGGCTGATTCTCATGCCCCTTATATTCAGGAGCTAGTTCTCAATGGAAGCAAAGGCAAGCAGCCAGAAAGATCCCAAACCGAGGAGGAGAGGCCTGGTCCTCAAATGAGCTGACTGGCTGGCGAGAGTCTCACCTCAGCTACGCCTTAGCAACTACAGAAAATCTATTCATGTTAAAAGGAGCAGCTGCCAAAATGCACAGGTTGCTATAAAGCCTGCTTAGCCTCCCCCTTCAGCGAGATCTTTACTATTAAATTTTACTACTCCATCCAGATGGACGCGTATTTAGACAGGGACCTTAATATGCAGTTCTAAGGTGTCTAAGTGTCAGAATGGAGATATAAACAGTCTAACAGGCACCAAACAACAAACACGCACCTTGTTTCTGGGCCAAGGAAAGGAGCAACCTTTCATTTAAGCTGGGCATCCCAATTCCATCTAAACGTGGTAGTGCCTGTTTTAATAGGCTGAGATCAAGTGTTTCAAACACCCACTTACTTGCTTCTTAGCTCTTTAAGAGGTCAAAGTGCTAACCAAGTAGGCCAGCAGAGGAGCCAGATCACTGGAGAAAGAGCTGATTAGTAAGTATCTCTGTTGGAATTTCACAGTATGGACCTCTTAACAAATCATTTATCCCAGAATCTCAGGACCTTCAATTTAGAGCTAAAAGATGGTGTACTAGACTTGGCACTGGGTTTGAGCACCACTTCTATCATTTACTAGTGGCATGACTGTGGTCAAGTCATTCAACCTTTGAGTCTCAGTTTCCCCACCTGAAAAATAGACAAAGAATAACTTGAAAAATTTTTTACAGCTATTACGAAATAATTGATTTTCCTTGTAATTTTTTGTGCATTTTATCTTATGCATACAAAACCATTATTCTGAAAAGGGGACTAAAGGTTTTATTACACTACTAAAGTGGTTCACAATGCAAAAAATGGTTAAAAGGACCTCTGCCCTAGGTGTTATTTTACTTTGATGATCAAATGAGATAAAGTAGTCAGAATGCTTTATAAGCCTTAAAGTATTACATGAATGTCAGGTACCCATTATGTTTTGACCACTGATTAACCAGAGAACTGGCATCCAGTGACTTGGTTGAGGTCTGTGGCCAAATCTGTAGTTACTAAGTCTCAGGTCCTGGTTCCAAATACAAAAGCACAATGCTTTAACATCCCCTACTAGACATGGCCACCAGGTAATAAGTATCCTCTTAGGAGATAAACTGGCATTTAAAGGTATGCCCAAAGATACACATAGGCACACATGTGAGAATTCTCTCTGCCCCATCTAAGAGCAGAATGATCAAAATGGAGACGTAGACTTTCTACTATTCAACTAATCTCAAAAATAAATCTCTGGAACCATACTTCAAAAGGGAAAATTAAACCTTCCAGGAGAAGGAAACAATACTAAATTTCAAAACCAGATGAACCCCTATCCCCTTATCAATGCCAATGCTAAAGGCAATTTTCCATGGCCACAAATACGTCATTATATATTTATTTATTAATAATAATATATAATACATTATATTATATATACTATATATTCGAGGAGTTAGGAGAGAATATTATTTACAGAGATCATTTAATAATAATAAGTAATGTTTCTTTAGCAAGGTGCTAAGTGTTTTACTATTATCTCATTTGATCATCACAACAACCCTGGGAGGTAGGGGCTATTATTAAGACAGTGCTGTGTAGTGGCAAGAGCTCTGCATTTAGTGGGGTCACCAACTGGACCATCACACATCCTTCTAGTGTGACTCCTTGCCACGTAAATACTGAGTGGAGCAGTGACTAGATTTTAATCTAACCACTAAATGATCTCTGAGGTCCTGTCCATCCATGAACCTATGTATGATCTTGTAAATTTGTTTTCTTCTGTGTGGGAAGAGTCCAAATAGTTTGCCAAACATTTGAGACAGCAGCCATTTGTCACTACCTCCCTACTTCATTCCCTAGACCAGGGTAATTCTTAACCTGGGATTTATGAACTTATTTTAATATTTTGATAACATATACAATTATAAACACACGTAATTTCTTTTGTAATCCTCTGCATTTTATATTTATTTTGTGCTTTTAAAAACACTTAAATGTCCAAACAGTAAACGCATAAAATATTAAATGTATAAAACAGGTCCAAAAACATTTAAATGCATAAAATGCACAAGATTACAAAGGAAACCATACATAAAAACAGGCCTATGTATGGATATACAAATGCACAAAATATATACGGTAACAAAGAAAACCAATTATATAATGTGTGTATGTATGCATGTATAGTATAACGATTTGTGAAAATACATTTATGCATTTAATGTTTGTATATTAGGCTTCATCCACTATCAAAGGCATTTATGACAAAAAAACCTGCCGTTCTGTTCTGACTTCTGGAAGAACAAAGGAAACTTCCTTTTCCTATTTCCTGATCTTCTGCACGCCTATCACTAAAACCATTCTCCTACTGCTCATTTAAACTGGGTTCTCCAAAACTCCCCTTGCCTCCATTTCTCTTCTTTCACCATTCTTTAACAACTAGACAGCTGAGGCATCTCTTGGCCATCTCTCTTCCCCTTTCCCTCTTTAGGAAGCCCTCAATTTCCTGTGACCTCAGAACTGATGACAGGCTGTGACAAACAACAAGTGTAATCATCTCTCCTTTGGGTTATTATCCTCCTCCTCCTCCCCTCTGGAACTCCTCTTCCTTCTCCAACAGACAACTGAAGCCTGGTGACCATTTAGTCTAACAGACTAAATACCTTTTCTTCCAGGTAAATGGATGCTAACCTCAAAAAAGGTGGGTTCACATAGGGCCCCCAAGCCAGGGCAAGCAGGAAAGGCTATGGATCACTCAGTGATCGTTTAATGGAATCTAACTGCTTAATCCTATCATGATCACAGTAACCAAGAGAAACAGTTCAAAGTTAGGGAGTGGCAAAAATGAAAGCTAAAGTGAAAAACCTACCTGCCTTAACCTCACTGGTATGTAATCACCCCCCTCAGTGAAAAACCTACCTGCCTTAACCTCACTGGTATGTAATCACCCCCCTCAGCAGTCTAGGGAAAACAGAAGTCTCCTGCCTAGGCCCTTATCATACTGGAATGCAGGAAACACCAGGTAAGAACAGCTAAGTAGGAATAAAACAGGTGATGGAAGAAAAGGTTACTGCTGGGCATCCAGATTTCATTGTATCAAGTCCATAAGCACAAAAAGACTCTGGATCAGAGCAGTGAATGGTCCATCCAACCCCAGAGTTCAGTCTGACAGCAGCAGTGGGGGGCATGTTGTAAGGGAACAAATTATGGCGTAGTAGAGTCAGAAGGCCTGGGTTTCCATTTTAGCGCCGGTTCTATTCTTTATAAGCTATTCATGGGATCACAAGTCTAACCTTGGAGGGAACTTCAGGAGTCATCCAGTCCAACCTGCTGATTTTTACAGTCAAGGAAACTGAAACCTGTTAGGCAACCTTGGACTGAAAGTTCAATTTTCCTCTCAATTCTCAATTTTTCTCATCTGTAAAATGGGGGGGGGGAAGACCTGCTTTGCTTGCCTGAGAAGACTGATATGATGATCTAAGAAGAATAGAAAGCACTCTTCTAAATGGAGATATACCATTATCGTGGTAGCTGTCCTGCTGGACACCATGCCACCCTCAAAGGCTAGGAATAAGCCCATGAACCCTGCTAACATGGCTTCAGTAGCAGTCCTTTTCTATATAATATTTGTTGCTGTTCAGCCGTTTTCAGTCACGTCCAACTCTTTGTGGCCCCATTTGGGGTTTTCTTTGCATAGATATTGGAGTGGTTTATTATTTGTCTAACTCATTTTACAAATGAAGAAACTGAGACAAACAGGGTTAAATGACTTGCCCAAGGTCACACAGCTAGTATCAGGCCATATCTGAACTCAGGAATACTTATCTTCCTGACTCCAGGCCTGGCATTCTATCCACTGCACCATCAAACTTCCCCTTCTCTATAATAAAGGGACACTAAATCTCAAAAGACCCAGTCTCATTTGTCTCCTATTAGATGCTATTATCTATTAGTTTTGCCCTTTGCAAATGAAGAAACTGAGGCTCAGAAGTTAAGTGACTATGAAGGCAGCAACTGAATCTAGGCCCTCCCAATTGCTGGACCACCACTGTTTGTCCTGAGATCTTATAAAGACCCTATAAAGAACAGAGTGGGAGCTAGGATGGGTCTTCACAAAAGATAGCAGTTACCAAATATAGCTCCCTCTATTACCCATCACCTCTAAACACTTGTGCCTAGACATTTGTTTCTCTGAAAAAATAAAAAAATTAAAGGCTTGAACACTACCCAGTACACTACACATTTCACTCTAAATTACAGGTGCCTCTGAGACAGAGGGAGGAGACCCATGACTAGACCATGGCCCCTTATTCAAAAGAAATAAGCAAAGTAAAGCCATGAGGAAATGGGAATACTTTAATACGGTATATTATAAAGATACATGCCTGCAAAGAAATCAAGAGGGAATACAGGTACACATTTCAGTGAAAACCAAGGAGGGTGGGGGCCAGAAAACAGACGACCATTGTCCTCAGTGACTACTACAGATGCTCAAAAAGGAAAAATAGATGTGTTCAGGAACAGACCACAAGCCTGGCTGGCACAGAGATCACATACTGGTAGCAAGGGACTTCAATCATCTGTGTTGAGCCCTCTTTCTCCCAAAACAGAAAAGATAATCTCTTGATTTCCTTTCATGATAATTTCATCCTTCAAAAAAACAGTAAACCAAGCAATAAAGGCAACTTTTATTCTGGACCTGACTGACATCACCAAGGAGAAACTTTTAGAGTTGAAACGTCAGGAGCTTTGCAAGCTAGTGACCACTCCCTACCACAGAATGGAGAAAAGCTGAGAATAGTCTAACATGCACCCTAGATTTGGGGAGAGGCTTCAGAAGGTTCAGAGGAAGGTTAAATAGGACCACATTCTAAAGATGTTATCCCAAAAGTTCTCAACATGAAATTCTGTAGATAGAGAGGAGAGGAAAATGGAGTTCTCCAAAGAGATTGATACATACCGCGAACCAATGTGGAAATCACCAACCAATTTGAGATTTCTTTTATGTGGAAGCAAGGGAAGGTAATAGAATAGAGGATGAACACAAAAGCTAGACCTGATGCTATATAAAGGGGTACCAAAAGTAAAACATTCAGAAGATAAGGCTGGTGAGGAAAGCTAGGGATAAATTTTTTTTAAATGGTGGGCGGGTGGGCAGTGTTAAAAATTATACTAGAGGAAAAAAAGAGGCAGCACGTGTAGATACTGAGCCGGGCTTGGAGCCATAAAGACCCCGATTCAATTCCCAATACACATTGGCTGTAAATTCCTAACTGTTGATTTCAGTCGTGTCTGACTTTTCATGACCCCTCCCTTTGGGGTTTTCTTGGCAAAGATACTGGAGCAGTTTATTTCCTTCTCCACTTCTTTACAGGTAAGGAAGCAGAGGCAAACAGTGTGAAGTGATTTGCCCAGGGTCACATAGCTCTTAAGTGTCTGAGGCCAGATCTGAACTCAGGAAGATAAGTCTTGATTCCAGGCCCAGTGTTCTACCCACCTTGCCACCAAGGTGCCTTGTAAATTTCGAGGTGAGTTACTTAATCTCAAGATCCCAAACAATTCTCTAAGACTCTTAAGTTGAGCAAAGTTGACTTGTCAATTTCCCTAGACAGAGGACTTCTCAAACCTATCCTATGGAGATAAAAAAAAGAATCAGAAAAGGGAGAATACGGATGAGATCATCACTGATAAAGGAGAAAAGGTAAAACCATTCAACCTTTATTTTCCTTATTGTGGTTTTTTTTCCCCTATCAAGGAAACTAATCTTTGGACTGTATAAAGCATAACAAAAACAGCTAATAGTTTATACTCAAATAAGCTTAGTATCTGCCCTTCAAGTTCTAGTCATCTATTACAAATGAAAGAATTGGTGGATGTGGTTGCTAAACTACAGTCGGTGACCTCTAAAAGACACTCAATAACAGGTATCAAAGGAAGATATCCAAATTTTCCACAAAAAATTAAATAAATTCAAGAGTGTATTCTACAAACCATAGGTCAGTGAAGTTGATTTCAATTCTTGGCCAAATTTTAAAGCTCAGCACTAAGTGACATTAATATGGTGAGCAAGCGAATGGGCAAACTCCAGCAGGTGGGCAACAGCGCAGAATGGGACTGATCGGCCTGTGAGTCGCCCCTAATACTTGCCCTATACTTGCAGGGTCAGCAAGCCAAAGGGATTTTTCTTTTTTAAAATAAAAAACACGATTAGAGCTACACAAGAAGCCAGTGAACTCTCCCTATCACTTAAAGTCTTCAATCAAAGGGTGGGTTCACTCAGATTACAGGTTAGGCTAAGTTGCTAGCTTCTAAAGTCTATTCCACCTCTGGCTCAATTGTCTGGAATGTTGTAGAGGGGATTCTTGCTCAGGTATGACTAGAATACCCTGGATCAGTGGAGTCAAACTCAATCCTGGAAGTATGATTTAGAAAATTAAAAATTAACAAATTGTGTTCATTGTTAAACATTTCTCTCCCCTCACATTTTTTGGTTCAGTCACATCCAACTCTTTGTGACCCCATTTGGGGTTTTCTTGGATGATACTGCAGTGGTTTGACATGTCCTTCTCCAGCTCATTTGACAGAGGAGGAATGGGAGGCAAACAGTGTAAAAATGACTTGCCCAGGGTCAGCCAGCCAGGAAGCTTCTAAGGCCAGTCTTGACCACTTAGCTGCCCTGGACATTTCCCAATTAAACTTTAATCTGTTTCAAGGAGTACTGGTTGCCAGCCAACTTTGAGAATTTTATGTTTCTATGTAATTATGAGCTATTATTGTATGTTTTCCCCATACATTTCTGTATGTTTATGCACATCCCTGATATTCCCAACCCTCCCCAGTTCTGATAAAACTCTGGGGTCAGTCTTTTATTATGTCATCCCATATTTAGAGATAGGGGAACTGCCTATTACGAGTCAGGCACTGTGCTAAGTGCTCGGTATACAAAAGAGGCAAAAGATAGTCCCTGCTCTCAAGGAGGTTACAATCTAAACCGGAAGACAACATGCAAATATATTCAAAGCAAGCTATAAATGGTATAAATAGGAGATAATTAACGGAAGGCCGGCCCCGGAAATAAAGAGAGATTAGGGAAGCCTTCCTTTAGGTGAGATTTTAGTCGGGGCTAAAGAAGCCAGACAGTCTAGATGGGGAGGGAAAGAGTTATAGGCAAGACTGGCAGGAGTGATACCTGTGAGAAAAAGGACAGGTTGGCTGAATTCTAGAGCTCAAAAATTGGTGTGAGCCCCGTTGCGAAGCATCTTGAAAGCCAAATAGAGGAGAACACTATATACAAGGACAGTAAGTTCTCCTGTGTCACACAAAATGACGCTCTTTTGATATTTTGTCTGAAGGGAAATTAAGCTAGGTGACGGGCAAAGATAAGTAAATTAAAGGGCTCGGAGAGATAATTTGAGATCTCGAATTTATGAAGCTGCACACTCCCAGAGATTTCAAAGGGAAAGGGAAAGACAATCCCTCTTCTTTCAAGACTGCCCCTCCTCAGCGGCACTGCACGCTGGCTTCCCCGGTGCTTTGAATGCCTAAGAATGCAATTGAGCTTTAAGAGATATTTCTCTTCGTGTGAGACGTGCAGGACCATGGAAGTGTAATGGTGACCCAAATAAAAAAAAAAATGACTCGCACTCTCAGTCAAACAATTCAAGGTGTTATTCCGTCAATGCTAAAAAGACCCTTAGAATTCTTCCGTGAACCCCAACATGAATATATCCACCTTTCTATAGCGATTGCGTTATTCAAATGCCCCAGAGTCAATGAAAAAAATTTTAAAATACAATTTTATGCCCAAAACTGCCCTTTCCCAACTGAGAGCTTTAGAACTTGGCTTTATTCGAAATGGAGAAAATGTATCCCAAATTACACTGGAAAGTTTCCACAGACACTCAATTACACCAGATACTTAAGTCTAAGACCAAGGTTCTCTCGAGCCTAAGCAATGCAGAGGCAAAATTTACGATACAAACCCTATCATCTATCTGACTACAGAATATAAATGCCACTCCCAGGCAGGAACCTAGTTCTCTAGAGACTAGCAGGTAACAAAAGGACTTATCACCTGCTGCAGCAATCAAATTTTTGTCCCCACCAAATTATCTGCAGCTATGAAAGCCAGAAAGGATTTACAGAAAGGAAATACAAGGAATTGTATTCTAACGTTCTCAAAGAAGCACCTTCCCCCACCCCACCCACTCTAGAATGGATTGCTAAGTGATCAAATCCCTTAGGGTGAGAAAAGGCAAAGCCAAGTTTCCATCTTCAAGATGGTCAGTTATTAAGTGCAAGGCACTGTAAGCTAAGAAGTAAAGAAGGGGACCTATTTCACAATTACTAGACCCCACTTAAAAAAGTCAAACCTGAGATGGGAAGCATGAAACTAGAAGGCAGGACAAGAATACATCAGATACCATCTACAAGTGCCTGGGTCAGCTCTTTCCTGGGAGCTGACGGAGCAGAAGAGATGCCTGGACACCTTACAAGATGAGATCTCAGGAGGACATAGTCCAAGAAACCCAGGAATCAATCTCCCAAACTCTGAAATGCTTTGGACCCCATTAAAGAACAGAAGCCACTGTAAAGCATTTACAATTACAGTGCGAGTGAAGATGTCCGAGTATGTGCTTTATGGAAAAAAAGGACTATAAAAGTCAGCTTTATTTGTCTGGTGGATTCAAGCGACTCTCTTTCTTTAGTACTCAGGAACAGGTCCTGACAGTGAGCTAACTAATGAGAGGATATGTACAGGTTGATTTCAATCATTCTGAATTGACTCTAAGATGTGTATCTCTTCAAACTAATCTGGGAAAGGGGAGAAGGGTATTATTAAAGTGGAAGGAACACTGCAAAGGAGAATAGAGTATTGCTAAGGGAAAGGGGGTACCGCAGAGAGGAGGTGGTAGTGCACTTTGGAACAAGGGTTAAAAACGAGACACAGAAGAGAGCCCTACTCCAAGGCCGTCGTGTGCCCTGGGAGCTGCCGCGCTCCCCCACCCCTCGGTTCAGGATTTCGGCTTTTTCTAGCTCTCCCAGGTCCACAAGCCCGCCCTCGGTAGGCAGCTCGGCGGCCCCGCTCCTCCAGTGGCCCTGTGCGCTCGCGTGATGCGCCTTGCATCAGCTACCAGCTGAGCGGGGGTGGGGTGAGGGCAGAGCCCGAGCCCTGCAAAGTCACGAGACCTTTTTCGGGCCCCAGCTGTACAATCAAGTTCAAAGTAGAGCCAGTCTAAGTCAGACCCTGCGAGGAGGCGGCGGCACTGGAGGGGCACGGACAAGCGCGCTCCAGCTTTGCCCGTACGTGACCACCAGCCCTGGGCAGAGAGAAAGCCGGCATCAGCCTCTTCGGAAAGATCCTGCTCTCCGGGTTTTCCTCTCGTCCTCGCTTTCCTGAATGAGCCGCAGGGTTGGACACGCCTGCGACGCCCCCTTTCCCGCCCGGGAGGCGCACGTGGAGGGGAACTAGCTTTAACCCCCACCCCCTACGCCCCCCAGCTAACTCCCCTCCTCCCGCTGGAATTTCCCTCCTCCATCCCTCCCTCCACAGACACACACCCAGGCGCAGCGGAGACGCTGGGCTCCAGCCTAGGATGGTATCAGGTTGCGCCAACCCTCTCCGCCCTCTCCGTCGCCCCCCACGGAAAGGGGAGGAGCAGCCGCTGCAGTCAGAGCTCTTCCCGGATGCAACGAATCTAACCCCTGCCGTTTAGCCGCAGGGGAGCCGCCCCCCCAACCCGATACCCCTCCTCCATCCTCCCCGAGCACCTAGGACCAAAGCTACCCCTGGCTCCGGAGTCGGAAAGGAGCGTGACCACCTGCCGCTCTGGAACTACGGGAACCCCTCCCCCCAAAGCCCTCCTCCAGTGGGCTCCTCCTTCCACACTCCCCACCCGCAACAGATCCCGGGACCACCGGAGCAGCAGCCCGCCTCGAACACAAAAGCGTGCTTCTCCCGTCGCAGTCACACAATGGGTCTTTCCAACGCGTACACGTTTAAACAAACCAAGACACAAAGGCTGAGGAAAGGCGTACGTCCACGCCGTAGGTCCCTCCCATCCCCCTGGGGGCTAGAATTCCCACACCTCGGTACCTACGTCTTGGCAGCGAAGGACGGTGATCGATAGGAATCCATATCTTTTGCATCCGACTCTGAGTCAGCTCCATGGGCATCTTCACTGCTAGTTTTCGGTGTGGCACCACCCCTTCCCTGTCCAAACTCACTAAATTTACAGGTCAAATTTGGAATCAAAAGACCTCACAAGACAAAGCGGTAAGAGGGGGTGGAGGATGCGTACCGGTAGATACAACCACACTTTGATGTTTAAAAACAACCCCCAAAAAAGTCTTGCAAAACACGAGTCTTGCAACTCGTAGGCAAAATTTCTAAACCTGAGCTTTCTTCTCAGATCTCAGATTAATTAATCGTCCCCACCCTCGGAGCGGCTGCACTAGCAACGCTGAGTTAGGGGGCTGCCCCGTGGCTCTGGTGACGGATGCTACAAAAGCTTCGCGAGGCTCCAAGATGACCGCGAGCAAACCAGCTGTCCCCACCCGACCTTTTTGCCTGAGGACGCACGCCTGCGAGCGAGGTTTCAGTGCCAGAGAATGTCAGCTTGCTGAGTCTCTCCTTTTCGTTTCTCTCTCTGGTACTGCACTGATGCCTCGCCGACTGAGGCTATTTCTAAGACTTGACGCCGGCCGGCATCCACGCCCACCGACCGCCCCTGGGCGGGGAGAACATTCTTTCTGTCCAGGCTAGGGAGGAGAGAAAAAAAAAAAACGGGTAGTGAAGGAGGGAGGAGAGCGTTCAGCTGCTGCCCCCTCCCGGCTGCCGAGTTACTCTCCCGGCCTGTTTCACCCCCACTCACCCTGGTTTATTAAATGGAAAATAAAATAAGGTGCCCCATAGGTCCACCCCTCCCCCTCTTGCTATCAGAAAGGTACACAATCTAGCCACCCCTTTTTGTAATTTCCCATCACCTTCCTTTCCCAAATGGCAACTGACATCGCAGCCCTCGTAAAAATGAATGCGGCTTCCTAGCAAAGTAATTGGGGTAGGGAGAGATTTTAGTAATTTCAACAGACTGATCTCTGTAAGGTGAGTCATGGATGCGAGAATGTAGAATGAGAAGGATTACGCTTCTTTAAGGAGGAATGGAAGTTTTCTACATTATGCTAAATGTGTGCGATGACTTAAGGGGAACGCGAAAACCGATCACTTCTCTCACTACACACCCCGTCCCCCAAGAAACCATTTAGCCCCTTTCCTACCAAGCTCTGGGGCCCTACTTGAAGATTCTCATCTCGGATGTTACCTATGCCCCAAACCTTAAGTCTTGCTAGTGAGGGTACCGGGCTGATGCGATCATGATCCCCAATCTTCCCCCATCTTCCTATTCCTTATCCCAGTCGCCTCCCGGATTCTAGCGGCTTTGAGACTACCCTCCCCATCCCTTCAGGTCACAATGACACTGGAACCTTGGCGAAGAACTCACAAAGTGGGTAGTAGGTTGTGGGGTGGGTGCTGAGCAGAAAGGAAAAGTGACAAGGCCCCTCGAAGGAATTTATTAATGAAATGAGAATTGGGAACACAGCTTTGGCATTTCGTCTCATTTGGAATGAATTCTCCATGCGTTACAATTATACACTCTTCAGAAACTTTACAATTAGATTTTCAGTAGAATGTAAATACTTTGAGGGCAGGGCCTAATTAGTTTTTTGCATTCTGAAGATCTAGTACACTGTCTTGCAGTTAGCGCTTAGTTAATACTTAATAAATTTAATTTTCAAAACTGACTTTATTAAAAATACCACATGTACCATATATGTACATCCCATTCCTACAACAGTGCAAAGTAGTATTGGCAATAGTTTATCGATATGAGGGCCATATCAATATTATCAATAATTTTCATAATTTTATATAAATAACTTTCATAATATTGGTTACATCTCAAAATATATCGACGTTGATAGAAGTGAAACAACCTGATATAAAACAAAGCTGTTTACATCAATCAAACAGGGAGGGTAAAGAATCACAGAAACTGCTTTACGAAGCTGGAATTTCAGACAGAAAAGTATGCGCTGCTGCTTCCACACGTCCGACACGTCCCGCATGACTCCACTGGGAAGTCACTCTCCCTCCCTTGGCTTGCCAGTTTCTCTCCAGCGCCCCATCCGCCGCTGGAGGCATCAGTTGGTCCAGATGTCTCCCTAGCGTCTGCTCCGCCCCGCCTGACTTCCTTAGACCCTCTCCTCCCTGGACTCCCACCTTCACCTCAGGAAGCGAGAGCCACCTGGCTGGCTAACCACTCTTTTCCCTTCGCTGTACCTAACACTCCTTCTCTATGTCCTTTGACTAGTTTCCTGTGTAGCCGCCTCTGTTCAGAAACCTGAATCCAACATTGGACTCGTTTTTAATGCATTTCAAACAAATACTGCTGAATATACCCCAGGACCCTAGAAGAAAGTCCCACTCGAACAGAGCCAAATTGTAAAAGGGCGGAGAGTAAAGCACAAGGCAAGCTTTTATGTGTATTCGATTAGATAGTTCGCCCGTGGGGGCCAGAGGGTAGTTGATTGGGAGGCAGAGGAATTTAAGTGCTTCGGGGCTTTAACTCAAATCAATCGCTCAAAGACCTACTCCACATTCCGTTCTAAAACTAGATAACTTGGAGTAAGCAACACCAGGGTTCAAATAGCATTTACTAGTTGTGGGTCCCTAAGTAAGCCATTCAACCTCTCTGCCCCCGTTTCCTCATCTGTAAAATGAGATTCGGCTCGAACTACTTTGCTTTGATTCCCTCATTTTACATAAGGGGAAACAGACCAAAAGAGGCAATGTGACTTTCCCAACATCATTTCACTAGTTCCATGGCAGAACCAGGCTCAAACCAAGTTCACAGGTGCGTGGCACGAAAGTTGGAAGGAACATCAAAGGTCATCTGAGTCCAATCTCCTCATTTTTCATATATGAAACCTGAGGATGGTTAAGTGATTTGCCTAAAGAGACCGCTAGGTGGCGCAGTGGCTAGAAGGCCTGAAGCCAGGAGAATTTAAGTGAATTTTACTTGGGAGGTGATAAAGCAGGTGGGTGGGAATGGTGCATTGATAATTAAGATGGGCTTTTAGCACTTATTCAATCTAGTGCCCTTGAAGAGTTTGGCCTTTGTTTCCTTGATTAAATTAAGGAGTCCTTGATGACCTCCTTGCCTCAAGGGAAAGCCTAGTTTACTCTCCCCACTTCTTCCCCCCTTCCCAAACACACACTCTGGAGACCACTGTTCTAGAAAACAAAATGATAGTTTAAGATATGAATATTCCTTGGTAGGTAGACCTAGTGGGTCAGCTTTCCAATTAGAATGGAAACTCAAATTTTATGTAAAAAACAGAATGAAACAGTAGAAGGAATATTGGATTTGGAGTCCAACCAACAGGCTTTGAAGTCCTAGTTCTTCTATTTACTATGTGACTTTGGGCAGTTAACTTAATTTCTCAGTTGCCCATCTGTAAAATAAGCAGTTGGATTAGACAGCTGTAACTTTTTTAGGCAGTATGGCATAGGGAAGTCCTGTACTTGTAATCAGTCAGACTTGGGTACAAAGCCCACCTCTGATGCTTTATCTATGAACCTGGGAAAATCTCTTCACTTCTCAGTTTCCTCATCTGTAAAACTACAGGGTTATACTAGATGGCCTCTAAGATCCCTTTCAACTCTTATCTATGGCCTATTATGGTCATAATAGCAGTCAATGTGATTTCAAAGGCAGTGAGTTTGAAAGACAAATTAGGTCAAGAGATGTTCTGTGCTTTTAAGTCAATATTTAACCCACGCAGGTTATTTATAGCTCACAACATATATTCTATATATATGTACTTAAAGACTATTTAGGTATTTTTACAGCCATTCTTAGCACAGACCCACTATAAGCAACCTAAAAATGTCATTCCTACAAATTCTTTAGAGGTTTGGAAAACAGTCAACAGTAAGCCCCAAAAGAAAAATCAACAGCCCTCAAAGAGTATAAACAAAGGGACCACATGAACATGTCAAAGATCAAAGGGAAAGATGGAAAGGGGAATAAGTAGACTTTCATAGGTGAGACATTTACGGAGACAGAAATGATGATGAGGGCGCAGCAAACAGCCTGTTGATAAACAGAGAGCCTATATTGGGGAAGAAAGTACAGGCACTTTTTACATGAAAGAATTACAGAAGAAATAAGAATCCTATTAACAGAGCAGGAAAACAATCACCCAAACCAGCAGCTGAGGGCAGAACAAGTTTCTTTCTAGCCAAAAGGTGGGGGTAGCCTGGAAATGTTAACAGTTGGGTTAAGCATAAGACCTCCAGTACTACCTCCAGGGTTGGTGTCACTCTACTGAGAGATGGATGAAAATGTTTACATAACACTCCCCAGCAGTCCCTTCCTTCATAACACCATATCCAATTTCATTGTACCATTGTCATATTCCCTAGAGCTGCAAATCAAAATAGGAGGTAAGACTTACAGAAATATAGTACCCCAAATAAACTGTACCCCTAACTGAAGGCACCATTTTTGAACAGACAATAATAAGAGATCTACACAATACACCCTGGAGAAGAGTAAGTACCAAAATCTCTCTGAAGTTGAATATCTACATTAGTTTGGGCAAAAAAAAAATTATTGAGGTAAAGCTTGGATATGCATTTGTGTTGTAACAGGTTATGGCAAACCTGCTGGTGGGGAGGAGCCCTTTTGCTTCATTAGAAGGGGCATTATTAGAGGGCAAAGAATGGACACTTGGAGTGCCCATGGATGTGCCAATCATCAGGGCTCCACGCCCTGCCAACATGAAAGCTGCTTCTAACTCCCTGTACATGTATACATGCACATGATGTGACATCAACTATCTGAGGATTCCTGGATTCCTTTATGGAGTGTCTCTACCTCGGAAGGAGCCACTGGCAGGTGAATCCCACTTCAGACAAAGCCTCAGCATGTGCTCCCGTGTAAGCATCACCTCAGCACCAGCACCACTGAAAAAAGACAGACCAAAACATACCATTCCATTTCACTAGTGGAGGAGTGAGGAGATCGAGAATCTAGGTCTACCGACGCCTGGCTGGAAAAGACAGTACATTTTTAGAGGGAAAATGGTATTCTTGAAAGATGATGAAAACCCACATATACTATTACTTCTACAAGGTACAGATAAGGAATAGATTAAAGGATTTTCAAGGTACCTTGGCAATGAATGCAGCAGATACAGGTGGGATATTTTGGAGTCTTTTGAAAGTCAGTGCCTCTTTCCGCAAGGCTTCTAGGGAACCCAAGAATATGCCGGGTCTGGGTTGGATCCATTTCAGCTATTACCTACACAAACTTGCATCAAGATAACTATTTATGTGCTGGCTATAAAATAAAATATTTCTGTGCTATATTCAAATCTTCCCCCTAGAATTTTGCAAAGCTGGGAATACTGAGAATTACTTTATTTAGATCTGAAGAACACCTTGCTCTCTATCAGTTTCAAAAGCAGGAAAGAAGATGGCATGGACTTGAATAGGGGACAGATATGGAATTGCTCAGCTGCCTTTATTTTCATATAATTGAATGTGATCCTGTGTGACTGCCTTATCCTGTACAGCAACAAGCCTTACTGGGCTTTCACTGAGTCACTGTGCAACTATAGCAAAGTCACCTGGGCAGCATAGTTTCTAGAAGAGGGATTTTACAAGGATACACCAGGGTATCCCTGAAGAAATAAACTCAGAGCACTGTTCTTAAACCTTTTCTGTCATGGATCCCTTGAGCGGTCTGGAGGCCTGCTCAGAATAATGTTTTAAAATAACTGAAGGAAATGCTAACATTTTAGTTAGAGGTTAATGAAAATAAAAACACAATTATTTTCCCATTCAAGTTCAAAGACACTATAGAGAAGTAATGAGGGTTTTCTGAACTGGGAACAGGTGACAGAAAATTAGAGCTTCTGGGCAAATCTGTACAGTGACCTGGGTTTGTTGTACCAAGTGTGTATCACATCAAGGCCCTGTTTATCTCTAATGCCAGGTGCCCAGGGTCTGCATGGAGATCACGTGTTCAATACCTCAAGAGAAAGATATACCTGTGATCAAAGAACCTTTTCCTACAGCAGCTGCCTTTGGTGGGAATTACACTTCAACTTCAAATATGGCAGTGATCAGTCAATTTTATGAGTCTGTATGTGGCTGGTGGACACAATTTCTCCCACTAAACCTGATACAAAGCCAGAAACTGTATTAAAGAATAGGTGAACCTGGCGTAGGCTCCAAAGGAGCATATAAAGAAGGATCCTGTGTTCCTAGTGGACAAGGAAGCGTATTACCAAGGACACACAATTTTTACCTTTGATTTGTCTCCAGACCACAAATGTTTAGACCATTATATGTCTATTAAAACAGGGAACCTTGAGGGCGAGGAAACACTTTGCCCAAGGCATCATCCCCACTTTTAGGATGATTGTGTATGGAGTGTTTGGCAATGTCATGGAAATTAACTGGAAGTTCAATGAGTTCTTCTCCTACATAGTGATATGGTGGATACATTATAGCTTTTCAATCACTGTATCAAACCATCCTCATGCACAAAGCAGCTTCTGGTATGTTTGTCACTATGACTCCCAGCCAATAAAGCAGTTACTCTGAAGACAATGGGGGTTGATGTTTAACAGCCATTTCTGTACCAAACCTGAGTTTTGAGGATATTTGCTTCACTGAAGATGCCAAGTGGGAATTTTTTCAACATTTCCAGGCACTCACCAGAATCCCACCTTACTGTTCCTAAATCTGATCACCTTCCTTGAGAAAAGTGCTGAAAAACATGTTTCAGCAAAAGAGACATCTCCAGAGCGGCTTAGTAACCTGTTGTTTCCTTCGTGTGTTTTAATTCAAACCACTTGGGGTTATGCTTCAACCATGTTGTAAACATATAACCTGAAGATGTTAGTCAACATAACAGGGTGGTTGTGATATTTGTAAATAAAGCACTGTATCCTAGAGATCCCACGACCCTCAGGTCAGCTATCTTAAACCCTCCTTACACTTGACTCTTTTGTCAAGATCTTCATTAGTATCAACTATCAACTGAAAATGAATTTGGGTACACATAGTTTCTTACACAAGTTTCTTTCTTCTTTGTTGAATATTAACATCAACAAACACCAAAAAATGTTAAAATATGTATTAGTGAATAGTAAGATAGTCACTTGGTGATAGAGATTCTCCATTCTAGTCACTCTGAGGGGATATGATTTTCAGATGACGCAGTTGTGACCTAGGAGGGGTAGGCATTTCCAATGAGGACTCTACTAGGCCTCACAGGGAACGAGGGAGAGGAGGAGGCAGAAGAAAAAGTGGGGAGGGAGGGGGAAAGGGAGGTATAAAAAGTGTTAGAAGGAGAGGAGGGAAGAGAAAGAAGGGGCAAAGGCAGGGAAAATGTATTATGTGCTTACTAAAGTGGCCAACCATATGTTAAATGGTGTCAGGGATGCAAATATAAGCACAGTATGAATACACAAATACAAGCAGTACCTGCTCTTAAGGAGTTTATATTCTATTTTTTTAAGGCAATCTATACATAAAAGGGTTCTGGAAAGTGAGGGGGAATCCATTAGCAAGGTGTGGAAATGGTTGGAAAGTGCTAGGGGGAGGACTGGTTCTGGGCAAGACAAGGTAAAAGCTCCCCTATTAAAGCTAGGGGACCCAGGAGTGGAGTCTAAGGCTGCAGTGAGGACAGATAAATAGTATATAGCTCCTTAACTACTTACAGTATAGTAGGTCCAACTTTAGGGCACATAAACTGGAAGGGTAGATGGAAGGGATCTTAATTTTTTTTCCTACCTCTAGCTAAATCAGGTGCCACTATTCCCCACCCACATATGCTGTCACAACAAAACGACCCCAGGTTAGCCCTATGATAGATGACTTGATATAAACTCTAATAATACCTCATCTGCTCCCAACTCACCAGGATGTGAACATAACTTTCCATCAGTGGATTAGAGAACAATCAGGAGATATTTGCTTATTAGGCCCAAACTATCATTATTTGCTCTACCAAAGTTACAGGGTAAAGTGAATTAGAACCTGCTCCAGACAGAAACTAGCCCCTCTATTCCTCTACTAGCCCTGCAAATAAAATGGTAATGCTTTTTTAAAAATTTATTTAAAAAATAATGACCTCAGCAGAGGCTGACTACTGCTTCTACTGGGCCCAACTGTTTGGAAAAAAAAAATGAAAAATTAGTTGAATTATTCTTCTACAAATGCCAGGTCACTTCTTTTGAAGACAAAGACAGAAATGTCCAGTTGCTTGGGAAGTCATTGTCGCAGACTAGACATGGATATAGTGACCCAAAAGAATGACCCAAGGCTTATCAAACCCTCTCAGCCAAGCCTGATTCCCTATGCCCCAGTTCATCTGAGTCATTTTTTTTCATCTGAGTCAGCAGCTGTCATGTTGAGCTTCTTGTTTTAAAAAGACACTCTTAAGCTTGAACCAGAATTCATAAACTTGTCCATTTCACATTCCTGGTCTAATCTCCTAACAGGCTAATCATCTGCATTGATTGTTACTGTCTCCTCACCCTGCTCCCTACCTTTGAGCCCACAGAAATAGTACTTCTTTACTTCTGTGGCACATTTTTGGCTGCTTTTCTGATGAAGTAGTTAGGATTTTGCTTTCCCAAACTCATTAATAGGTAAATTCAGGACCAAAGGGAGGAGAATGAGGAGCCAAGGAGTCAGCCTACAACTAAGGGAAAATTTTCATAGTTCCCAGCACCTTTGCTACCTGCAAATTCATAGAACCAAAATCTGCATGAGATATGAACTTAGGTGATGCAGAATAATAGGGCTCACATTGTGTCTTTATTGGAAGAGGACTTAAGAACACTAATATTTTCAGGACAAACTAAAAGAAAAACCCTCCTGGCTCCAGCCTCAGAGCTGTCTTGGCCTGCTACTGTAAGCACTTGTCACTGTCTTTTTCTGCTTCATTGAAAAAAGGAGAAGGCAGGGAAGGATCTACTTCTCAATTCTCTGACAATTCTCTCATTCCCTTTGGTTGTTCTCTGATGGGCATGAGCAGGACCACAAATGCTCTCATGAGAAGAACCATAGGCTCCAGAGAACACCCAGAGAGGCTAACGGGCCTCAGATTTTTGTGTTCATGTAGCCTGGAGGGAAAGGCCCAATCAACTATCAATAAACAATATGGTGTGAGGTGGGATCAAGGACTGACTCCAAGTTCTGTCACTAACTAACTATGTGACCTTCCACGGGTTATTTCACATCTGTAGTCAACCATTTCTTGGGTACTTGTATAAGATATCTACTTGGGTACTTGTATAAGATATCTATTATTTCCCATTGGAAAAATGGTCTAAGGAGAGCAGCAAACAATTTTCAAAAGAAGAAACACAAACTGTTAATAACAATGGCGGGGGTTAAGCATCAGGGAAAATAAGCAAATTAAAACAAATTCAGACTACATCACAAGTTGGGGGAAACAGTTAAAAGAAATAAAATTCAACATTGGTAAGAATTCAAGGTAAAGAACACTATTGTATTATTGGCAAGACTTTAAATTCACACAGGTTTCTGGGTGAGCAATATGGCAATATAAGAGTTAAAAATACATCCCACTCTTTGACTCAGCAATATTATTAGGACTATATATAACCTAAAGTTAGGATTTCTAACTTTTTTATGTAATGCACCCCTTGGCAGTCTGGTAAAGCCAAGGGATCCATTCTCAGAAGAAAGGTTTTAAATGTATTAAACGAAATAAAATACAGAGGTTAACCAGAGAAACCAACTTTATTGAAATAATTAATAAAAAATTTTAAATATTTTTGAAAAATTCATGGATCCTAGATTAAGAACCTCAGTCCTAAAGGACATTTCAGTTTTAAATTTAAATTTTAAATATTTTTTAAAAAAAAACCTAATTCATGGATCCCAGATTAAGAACCTTAGTCCTAAAGGATATTTAAAAAGAGAAAAAAAAAGACCCCAGTAGATTAAGTCCTAAAGGATATTTAAAAGTCCTAACCTAAGTCCTAAAGGATATTTAAAAAGGAATCTAATTCACTTGCTGAGCATACAGGGAGAATGTAACTGTGTTTGGAATTTTAATTGTATTTTCCTCTGAAGCATACAGACATGCCTATTGACACCTAATTGAGAAGACGTGAGTATCTTCTTTGGTATCATAGAATAGAGAAGATTCATTGGTTGGTCCCCAAGTAGAAGAGATTTAAGGAGATGAAGTCAATCTTCTGAGGTGCCAAGGCACATGTCCACACCCTCCAAGAGAAAATATAAAAAAGGTTGACTCATCAAGATTCCAGTGATCAACATGTACAAAAATATTCATAGCTACTTTATTTGTAATAGCAACAACTCCCTATCAGTAAAGATCAAGGAGTGGCTGGATATGCAATGGTTTCTCAACATAATAGAATACTATTGTGTAAGGAAAAAAAATGGCAAATGCGGAAAATGCAAAGACATATACAAAGTGAAGCAAAGGGAAGCTAGCAGTGTTAGAATAACATCCACCTTGACAAAGACTATATAAAAGTAGTATCATCAAAAATGGGTCATGTCAGACTAACCTCATTTCCTTTTTGACATGATTTCTTAACTAGTAAATTAGGAGAACATCGCTAATACAATTTTCCTAGATTTTAGCCAACTTTTTATTTTTTAATAAAGTGTCTCATATGTAGCGATGTAAATGAAGGGTAATACATTTAGATGGATTCAGAAATGGCTGGACAGGTAGATTCAAAAAAGTAGTTACTAATAGTGCAATGTCAATGAGGCAGATGATCTCCAGTGGAGTACTACAGAGATCTATGGCTGGCCCTACACACTATTCACTTTTTTAATCAAATGACTTAAGGCAGATGTGCCATGCTCATCAAAATTTCAGACACAAGGCTCAGAAGAATGGCTAACACACAGCATCATAGAGTCAGGATCCAAAAACATCTTAAAGAATCAGAACATTGGGCTAAATATAATATGACAGAATTCAGTAGGGATAAATGTAAAGTCTTATACTTGGCTACAAAAAAAAAACTTTAGCAGTACAAAATGAAGACATAGATAGATAGCAGTACTGAAAAAAAGCTGGAGGTTTTAGTGGACACAAGTTTAATGTGAGTTAGTAATATTATATGGCAGCCAAAAAAAAAGATAACATAATCTGTTTTCTACTGTTTGTGGAGGTAGTGAAGCCAGTGACTCAAACAAGCTCCTACATTAACACATTTGTTAAGAAAGACAAGAAGCAATAGTGTTAACTCTGTTCAACAGTAAAAGCTAAAAATCAGCATCAAGGGTGGCTTTAGAGAGATAGGCTCAACCAGTATTTTCACCACTGTCATGGAGAATGTCCCATGTGAGTCTGATGAGGGTACAGTCTCTGGGAACCCCCTTGAACTCTCCTTGAATCTTCCCACTTGATCTGGCTAGTTTCCACCCTTGATCTTGTCAAAGTGTCATATATGCCCAAATCTGTTACCCTTAAACTAGCCTAGCCCTACATTGTCTTGTTATCTCCTTCAGTAACTTCCCACCCTTAATCCCATTCTCTTGGTTCCTGGAGTCTGACCTCATCCCAGTCCCACCAAGCTCTTCCTTGGACTCTTCCTCAAGGCCCTCCCTAAACCCCTCCTCCTATCACCCCAGGACCACCCTAGATCCCTCCTACAATCTTTGTGTATATAAGTCTCATCCTATCTCTATAAAGGTTCTCAGACTCAATCTAGCTCAGCTCAGATTGAATCTGGCCCACCTGTGAAAACAGGGATTTCTTAAGACAACTCACTGTGGTAAACCCTTAATAAACTGTCATTTCCCTTGGCTGAGAAAGCTTGTCATTCTTTCGGCAGGACCTGGAGTGTCGGAATTTTGGGGTCTCGAGCACCCCTCAACCCCAAACCTCATCAAGTCCAAACAGAACAGGGGATGCTTCTTTTTCCTTGGCAAGGTTTTCTTGATACTCTCATTTATGGATGAGATTCTGCTGCTTGAACTAAACTAAGAAATTCCAAAAGACCTTCTTAATGAGATCTGTGGATATTCCCAAGGGATGTATATATAATCAGAAGAAGGCCTCCAGTGTGTTAGGTAGACTACACAGAGAAGATTTAAGGAAAGGCAAGAATGAGAAGACATATATGGGTAGCAATCTGAAGCAGTGGAATAAGTACACATACTGAGGGGATCTGAGGTCTTTGGTATTACTTGCCCACATGAAACTAAAAGAGAGTAATAAAAATAGGACAGGGTGAAAACTTGATTCCTTGATAGACATTTATAAGCTTTGGTCTTCAAAACTCTCCTGATATTTTAAAAAATTAGTAAAGAGAAGCAGGATGGAGAATCAGGTTGAGATGCTATCCCTATCCCCTGACAGAAAAGTGTGTCTGCTCTAATTTTTTATAGACACTGACAAAAAATGAGTAGAGGGAACTACCAAAAGTAGATAAATCTCGAAGTGCCAAGAAATCAGTTGTCAACTGGTATAAACTAAATAAAGACTCATTTAGGCTTGGGGAGCTCCTGTTCCCTCTCAGAATGAAGTGCAAAGGTCTCCACACTCACTGGTAGAAGGGATCAGAAGCAGATGGTAGATGTTTCAAACTAACCCAGTGCTACCCTTACCATGGCATCTATTCTAGCCACATCAGCACTGTGTCAAAGGGTAGCTAAATTTGATTACAGCCCATGCAATACTGAAAAGACAGACATTTGCTGGCTAGAATCCCTTGGACAGCTCAGGCTGTCTGATCACCAATGAAATAGAGAGAATACTGCCACTAGGCCAAGAGTCATCGTGAGCCCGGAAGAGCAGAAGGAGGCCAATAGTCCAGATGGACCTGTGTCATCTCTCCAAAGCAATGAGTGACTAAGACTATTTAAGGGAAAACCAGTTACAAGAAAGGATATGGATAACCTAGGCTTAGATTCCAATTTCTTATCTAAGGTATAGATTATACAGCTTTATAGATTAACTGTATCTAAATCTTCCTGATTTCATGCAGTTCAAAAGGGAAAAACAGTGGAATCTAAAAGGGAGAGAGCAGTCCCACAGAGTATGTTGTAATCCCAGCCCTGTGACCCTGGATGAATCACCAGAACTAAACTATCTTATCTGTAAAACAAGGGGATGGATGACCTGTGAAGTGGTAGTCCATTCTACTGGACAGCCTGCTGGATTTAGTCAGGTTCAAATCCTGCCTCTGACATTAAATGAGTAACCATGAATTTATTACTTAAACTCCCTGAGCCTAAATTCCTCGTGTGTAAAAATAAGGCTAATAATACCTCTACCATTCACCTCACAAGGTTGTAGTGAGGTATTCATTTCATTGTATACAGACTCAGATGGGTGTGCATTTTCTCCCTGATTAGGATCATAGGTCCTTGAAGGCAGGGACAATTTCACTTTCTTCTTTGTATCTCTAAGGATTAATACAAGGCCTCTCACTTAGAAAGGGCTTAATAAATGCTTGTTGAATGATTGATTGATCATCAGAGCTCTTAAAAACTCTTAAAGAGTTTTAAAACTCTTTAAGAGCTCTTAAAGTAGTTGTCATTTAGAAGCACTGGTAGTAGTAGTGGTCATATTGACATTATTCCAGCTCTGAAAATTCTTTGATTTTTGAATGCTCCCACATGAATATGAAAAGGGACCTAGATGGATCAACTGCATTCACAGTTATGCAGCCACCCATAGGGCACTCCACAATACTGACAAGAACCTGTGTCTGTCAGGAATAGCCTTTTAAAAATTAGTTTTATTGATTTATTTTGTTTCTGCATCACCTACATGTCATAAATAATTTTTTTCCCTTTCTCCTTCAGAGAGTCTGCTTATATAACAAAAAAATTTAAAAGAGGTTGGGGGAGAAGGGGGCTGGAGGACAGGGAGAGTTTAATAAAACTAGCCAAAATATTGAAAAATTCTGACATTTTATATCATGTTCCAAATCCATAGTCCCCCACTGCTGCAAGGAATCTTCTCACATCTGGTCTTTGGATCCAAACTTAGTCATTACAATTCTTCAGCATTCAATTTCAAACAATGCTGCTGTTGTTCTCATTTTATGTACTGTTTCCCTAGTTCTGCATATTTCACTTTATAACAGTTTATATAAATCTTCCCTGTGCTTCTCTATCTTCATCATATTTATTATTTACTATGAAACAGTAATATTTCATTACCTTCATGCACCGTGACCTGTTTAACCATCACCCAACAATGGACAACTCCACTGTTTCTAGGTTTTTTGTTTTGTTTTTGTTTTTTTCCTACTAGAAAAAGTGCTATGTATATGTATATAGGAGAGTCTCTCTGCTTGTCGTTGATCTTGTTGGGGTATACCTCATAGTGGAATCTGAGTCAAAGAAAATAGGTATTTAGTTATTTGGGGGTTTTGTTCTTGTTGTTGTTTTGGTTTTTGTTGTGTCATCTTTCAGTTTTGTCCAACTCTTTGTGACTCCATTTAGGATTTTCTTGGCAAAGATACTAGAATGGTTTTCCATTTCCTTCTCTATCTCATTTTACAGATGAGGAAACTGAGGCAAACAAGGCTAAGCGACTTGCCCAGGGTCATACAGCTAGTAAGTATCCGAGGACAGACTGGAACTCAGGAAGACAGAGTTCTCCTGATTCCAGGCCTGGCACTCTATCTCCACTGTGCCACCTAGCTGCCCAAGTCACTTTCTTTATACAATGCCAAAATGCCTCCTAGAGTAGTTGGATCAATTCACTATTCCACCAACAATGTATTATCTGTCTTTCTACAACCCCTGCGGCATCGACTATTCCCATATTTTGTCACTTTTCTCAGTTTGTGGGATGTGATACAACCTTAAGGCTGTCTTAATTCGCATCTCTCTTATTAGTGATTTGGAGCATTCTCTATTATAAATAATTGGCAATTCTTTTGAGAACTGTTTGTTCCTCTCGTTTGGCCCCTTAACTATTGAGGAATGAGCTTTGCTCTTATGTATTCCTGTTAGTTGCCTATATATCTTGTATATCAGACTATCATCATCTATATTTGATACAATGATTGTTTCCCAGTGCTTCTTCTCATCTCCTATTCACATTGTGTTCATGTGAAAGCTTTTTAGTTTCCCTGTCATCCAAATGACCTACTTCATCTTTTGTAATTACCTCTATCCCAGCTAAGTGGTTCAGGACAGTATTAGTCTTAAAGTGAAGAATCCCTGAGCTGAAATCCTGCCTCAGACACTCAGTTACCTAGAAGTTATTTAACCTCTTTCAGCCTCAGTTTTCTCATCTGTAAAAGGAGAGTGGTTTTACTCATTAGCCTCTAAGGTTCTATAGCCTTCTATCTCTAATCATCCAACTACATCAACAACATAATTGCCTATCTCTAAATCTATGATTATATGATCTTTGTTTGGTTAGGAATTCAACCCCTAGCCATGGTTGTCAAAGCTACTAGGCTAGCTTCTTTATTTTTTTAAATATATTTTTATTTATTTCATTAGATATTTCTCAATTACATGTATAAATATTTTAACATTTGTTTTTTAAAATTTTGAGTTCCAAATTCTCTCCCAAATTCCTACCCCTCCTCCACCCCTTGAGAAGGCAAAGCAATATGATATTGTGTGAAGCCATGCAAAACATGTTTTTCACATTAGTCATACTGCAAAGAAAACACACACACACACAAACCAAGAAAAATAAAGAAAATTTTAAAAAGTCAGCTTCAATCTATACTCAGAGTTCATTAGTACTGGACTAGTTTCTTAAAGGTTCTAAATGAGCCAGTGACAGAAAGGTCTGGGACAGAAAGGTCTAGGACAGAAAGTTCCAGCTGAGAAACACTTATCTTTGTTGATTTAGTATAATCCAGGCCATGTTGTATCTTAGATTTCTTACCCAAGAAGACTATAATATGCAGGAACAAAGAAGACCTAAGTGGTGCTGGGAAATTTTTGAGTCAAGGTTATGGTGAGGACCAGGAAGTGCTAACTAGATCTGGGGTTTTTTTAGTTCAAAATCATACCTCCTGCTAAATATAAGAAAAGGCCTATCTATTGAGAAAGTGGGGAACAGGCCCTATGTTGCAAGCCTTGATTATGAGATACAATGTGACCAACATTCAGTGGTGTAACTCTCCGATGAACCACTAAGAATTGGCACATATCTCTTACTCCTTCCCTACTATTGCCATGCCTGCATGCATATGCATGTGTGTGTATGTGCACGCCTGTGTGTGTGTGTGTGTGTGTGTACAAGTATGCTAATAACAACAAAAAATCAAAACCTAGAACATTTACTTTATTCCCTAAAAGAAGACAGAAGACTCTTTTTAAGAATGGCTCTGACACATAATAGTTTTATCCTTACTTTAAAAAAAACTAACAAAACCTACCAAATCCACTATCATCCTCTGTCTCTCCTCCACTTCTTGAGAAAGCCATCTATCATCTGTGAACCTATCTGTGATGTGGTTGCTTAAAAAAAAAAAAGCTGATGCAGTTTCATGCTCTTCATTACAAGAAGTATTAGTGTTGAAATGATGGGAAATGAAAGACCTTCCATTCTCTAGGGTGGTTAGAGCCTATCTAGAACACAATTTTAAGACGAATTCTGACCAATTAGAGTTTTTCTAGGGGAGGGGACAACCAGGATGGTGAGCAATATGTAAAACACTTCTTAAGAGGAACTTTAGGAAGCTGGGGATGCTAGGTGGAAAAGAGAGTACAAGTTTTCTGTTTCCTGAAAATGTATGATCATTCTATGCCTTTCCTCATGCTGTTCCCTCTACCTAAGCAGCCTTGCCTGGCTTTCCTCCCAACAAGGCTCCCCAGAACTGCCTGTCCCACTTCAAAACTCACCTAAACTGCCATCCTCACTGAAGCCTTTGCTGATCCCTCCAACCAGATGGGATTCCTCTGTTCCTCTGAAACCCCTCAGCACTGCATCAGTCTCTGTTACGGCATTAATGTACTACATAACATAACAAATATAGTTATTTGTGCACTTGTCTTACTCCTCCTACTAGAATGTCATAACTCTGAGCACAGAAGCTATATCTACTCATGTTTGTGTCCCTTGACACAGGGATGGGACAAAGGGATGGAAGATACTTGGTGGCAAACTGAGGCTGTGATCATTGGTGCTGTCCAACAATAGAGAGGAAGTCACAGAGGCTAGTACTGGAAGGGCCTTAAAGATCAGGCCAACCCCCTCATTTTACAGATGAAGACACTGAAGACCAGAGAGGCAAAGTGGTGTGGTGGGAAAGAACATTAAAATGAGAATCAAAATGTCTAGGTTTAAATCTTAGCTTTGGGGTAAGTAATTTTATTTCTTTTTTTAATTTATTTTTAATATTTTTAGTTTTCAGCATTGATTTTCACAGGAGTTTGAATTACAAATTTTCTCCCCATTTCCACCCCCCCCACTGCAAGACGGCGTACACTCTGGTTGCCCTGTTCCCCAGTCTGCCCTCCC
>CM053623.1:145927833-145970806 GCA_028646595.1 Phalanger gymnotis
CCTGGTCATGTTCCCAGCCAACTTACTTAACCCTTGAGGTTTTCAGCGGGGTATGGCTGCTTGTAGACTAACCAGTTCTATGTTCCACACTTGGGCGGATGCACTGCCTCACCAGCACTCCTCCTTCCCAAGAACCCCCTACCCAGACTGGGCTTAAATCTTCAGCAGGCTCTTCACTCCTGCTCTGACCAGCCACTTAATTCCTCCCACCAGGTGGGCCTGGGGCCAGAAGCAACTGCAGCCATATTTCTAAAGCTGCCCCACCTCTGCTGCCCCAGGGGCGGTGGCCAAACCGCAAACTCAGTCCCGCAGCTTTTCCCACTAACCTTCTCTGTTGTTTTTGCTGTTTGTAGGTTGTGAGGTCTGGTAAATGCCACAGCTCAGTAATTCAGGATGCCAAGGCACTCTCCGCTCAGCTCGTGGTCTCGGCTCCTGGTCTGGTCGGTCGAGCTCCTCGCTCCGCTCCCCTCAGCTGGGAGCTGGGAGCTCCATGAGGGACAGACCTTACCCAGAGACCATTCAGGCTGTCCTGGGCTGAAGCCCTGCTTCCCTCTGCCACTTTGTGGGTTCTGCAGCTCTAGAATTGGTTCAGAGCCATTTTATTGTAGGTTTTTGGAGGGACTTGGTGGGGAGCTCACGCGAGTCACTGCTTTCCAGCCGCCATCTTGGCTCCGCCCCCATTTTATTTCTTAAGGTCCAGCATCATAAAATAATTTTTCTGGTTTAGCTCTAATGCCACCATTTCTTTAAGACAGCATCATATCCCTACCTAGAACATGGCAGAATGTAGCTGAGCCATCAAACTTTAGCACCAGTGATTAACTGGTTAGTGATAAAAGAATTTCTGGCTCATCTTTATTACTTCTATTTACTTAAAACGAGCCATGTCAAGTAACTAGGTATAACTCTGGTATTAATGGTTATTCTGTAAATTCCAGCTATATCCCTAGTGTTTACTAGCCAGTTTATTATTTTCTGTGATGAAGATCTTCCCCTTCTTCTATCTATTCTTTGATGTGTAAATTTTTACCTTCCCCTTCCACACTATATCAAATGTCATTGTTCCCATCTTGCCTATATAACTAAGACCTATATAAGGTTTCTGGAAACTGCCTCTCTGAGCCCACATAGGTCTATGCTTTAAGCACATAATAAACCAGTTATTAAATGTTAATAAGTATGATTGGCAGCAGTACCTATCAACAAATCCATGCACAATCTTTACGTCACCAATTTCCTCATCTATAAAACAAGGGGATTAGAACAGGTGATTTTTTAAGGTCCTTTTCAACCCTAAAATTCTATGATGATTTCAATGGTCAACAAGCTAATTAATGGCAGCACAGGAATTAAAACCCCTGTCCTGGCCCACGGTCCTATCCATTACAGTAGTAGTAAGCTACATCACTGAATTATTCAAGCAGAAGCTGAAAGTCTACCTGTTGGATATACCACAGGGGCAATTGCTACTTTAGACTAGCTAGCTGGTAAAGAGAGTTTCTACCAACTCTAAGATTCTACGGAAACCTGAATTAGAATCTTAGAGCTGCCACTATGCTATGATTCTATTATAGAATACTGGGTGACCTTGAGCAAATCATTTCACTTCTCTGAGCTCCATTTTACAGAATTACCTAATCCCAGAACTGAAAAGGTCATCAGACATTATCTATCTGCTGGCCTCTTATCTACTTCCTACAAAATGGTCAAGTCTCCCCATACTTCAAAAACCTACCAAATCCACTATCATCCTCTGTCTCTCCTCCACTTCTTGAGAAAGCCATCTATCATCTGTGAACCTATTTTCTCTCCTCTCTTTTAAATCCTCTTAAGTCTGGTTTCCAAACTCATCATTCAACAGGAACTGATCTCTCCAAAGTTAGCAGTGATCTCCTATTGCCAAATCTAATGGCCTTTCCTCAATCCCCATCCCTCTTGATCTTTCTGAAGAGTTTTATATTGCTGATCATCTTCTGTCCTGTCCTCGATAGATTTTCATGGCATTTCTCTCTGCTGGTCCTTCTACTTGTCAGCCGCTCTTGAAGAGTTTATCATCTGTGTAATGCCCACTATCGACAGGTGTCCCCAAAGAGTTTGCTATGATTTACTCATGCTCGATTATCATCTCCCTGGAGATTATTCCCGTGCCTATGTCTCCAGCCTTAGCTTTCTGAGCTACAATCCTGTTTTACTAACTACCTTTTGGACATCTCAAACTGGATATCCCATATTTTATATACTTTCAATATATTCAAAACAGAACTCATTTTCTTTTCCCAAAAATACTCCCTTCTTCTAACCTTCCTTATTACTGATGAGGTATCATCACCATACTCCTAGTTAGCCAGATTCCTTATCTTTATCCTGGCAGAATGTCTCCATGCCTGGAATATTATGCTCTCTCAACCTTTGTCTCAATTTCCTTGGCTTTCTTCAAAATTCAGATCAAATCATGCTTTCTGCAAAAAGTCTTTCTCTGTCCACCCAGTTGCTAATGCCTTCTACTCTTAAAACCTTCTATTCGCTCCATATATAATTTGTACAGACCTAATTGTTTGTGTCATTTCCTCTATAAGAATGTAAGCCCCTTGAGATAAAAGGTTTTTGCCTTTCTTCGTATCTCCAAGGCTGAGCAAATTGCTTGGCATGTAGTAAGTACTTAATAAATGCCTGTTGACTACATACCAGGAGCCAGTGATAAAGGACACTGGCTCCTACATCCCCATCAGTTCTCAAGAATAGGACCTACAGCAGCCACAGCAAATCCAGTTCCATTTAACGTCCCTCAGTTTCCTCATCTGTAAATTGAGCTGGAGAAGGAAATAGCAAATCACTCTGGTATCTTTCCAAAAAACAAAACAAAACCAAAAAAAAAAAAACCTAACAAACCCAAATGGGGTCACAAAGAGTCAGACAAGAAATGACTGAGCCACAACAAAACGTAAGAGACTTTTCAGAAGCCCCCTGTGCCCTGCCCCCTCACTGCACACAGACTCTTGCCAGGAGTTAATCAGATTTATCCTCAGGGCCAACAGATTTCAGCTAGTCACCTGCCTGCTGAACCCTGAAATTCCTTTAACAAAAAATAAAACCTTTCATTCCACAATTAGAAACAAAAGCTTAGAAAACAAAGGCTGGAAGAAGAAAATAAGCTCCAAGTAATCTGCACTAAAATATAATCACTCAGTCAACAAATGAAAAGACAGGTATTGCTCCTTTTTCTGTTTTTGATTGGGGGTGGGGGGCTAGGCTGTTGGGAAGGAAGATGTAAGAAGAGTAAGGGATTAACGGCCCCTGAAAAGGGAGAGTGGAAGGAGGAAGGGCTGATACTAAGGAAAAGGTGCAGAAAGAGGAGAAAGAGATTGGAAATTTTAAGCTCACCATCATCGTAAAGCTTTGTGCTCTTGCATGGATATCCACAAAATATTTACTATAGCATCCATGATTTTTCCATCACAGGAAATCCTTGATAGGGGAAGTATACCTCCAGTAGAGAGAAGTCAAATGATTTGCCCAGAGTCAAACAGCTGATAAGGGCAGCCATGATGCCTCTATAGCTACAAAACAGTAAAAATAATAGTCATATAAATCAAGAAGACCTGTGGTCAAATCCAGTCTCAGATACTAGCTGGGTGACCCCGGGCAAGTCACTTAAAAATCACCACCTGCCTCATCTGTAAAATGGAATCATAATAGTACCTTCAGCTCCCCAGCCCCCTTGTTGTGAAGATCAAATTAGATAATATCTATAAAGCATTTTACAAACCTTAAACTGCTATATAAATGCTAAATATTATAAGGAAGATACAACATACAAAATACTGTAGCTTGCAAAAGTTTTTATATATCATCATCATCACAGTTCACATTAGTGGATCCTTTGTGGAGGACTTCCAGAAAGATAAGCAAGAATTACCCAAGACGAGAAGAAGCAATAAACACTCTGACAAAAGTATCAAAGTGATGGAAGGAATAAATATCTGTTAAACGTCGACTGTATACCAGGCATTGTGCTAAGTGCTTTATAAATATTATCTCATTTGATGGGCAGTGTGGTCCAGTGAAAAGTGTACCAGAACGGGAGTCAGGACAGATGGGACTTTGAATTCCACTTCTAATATGACCTGTAAAAACAAGAGCAATTTCCAACCTATCTGAAACCTCGATGTCCTCACGTTATTTAGATATAATGATTCCTATCATTTGTCATGAGGACCAAGAGAGTGATGTGTAAGTGAATTAAATGTCACTTCTTATTTGGGAGAAGGAGATCTGGGAGAATACCCCAGCCAGCCACTGACTATCTGGGTGATTTTGTGTAACTCATTTCTCTGTGAGTCTTAATTTTTCTTATTTGTAAAAGACAGAGTTGGATCAGATAACTGGTAAGCTCCTTTGAGTTTGTAATCCTATAAACTCTCCTTCGGGTAGGATTTATTAATTTAGGTATTGCTATATAATAGTTCACAAGCTATGAAAGGGTGCACATGGCATTTCAGCGAAGTATGCATGGAGCAGTGTGGCATGCTGGATAAAGAGCTGGCCTCAAAACAAGAGCAAGGATCACGTTCTCCCTCTGACGTGCAAGGGACATGGCACACGAGGCAAATCATTTAACTTCTTAGTACCCTAGCAAAGTGACAAACACGTTGCCAATCTGCATTGGTGGAAGTGGTTTCCCTTGCAAGTGCTTCCTTTGTGGATGAAATCACAGGTCCTAACCACACTCCCACACCCCAAAGAACAAGCTGTTCCTAACCCAAATCATGAACTCGTCGTATTTAACAAAACGGCTCAGCATTACAAGAATTCAAACTACACTTCAAGGCGGTGATCATCAAAGTTATTTGGTACCAGTTCAACAGTAGAAAATGGCACCATAAATGACACCAAGTAGGTAAACAAGACTCAGAAGCAAATGAACATAGAGGCCTGGTATTAGATAAACACAAGGACAACTATTACTGGGTAAGGACTCTCTATTCAATGAAAACTGCTAGAAAAAATTGGAACTGTGTGTAGCAGAAATTAGGTTTAGATAGTCACTTCACAATATATGCAACAATAACCTGCAAATGAATACATGATCTAAATATGAAACGTCACATCTTAAAAAATTAGAGAATGAAGGAAGTCCCTTTAACAGCTATGGAGGGGAAGGATGTTCTTAGCTAAGCAAGATATAGAGGTAATCACAGAAAATAAAATAGACAATTTTAATCACACAAAATTGAAGGCTTATGCACAGACAAATCAACGCAGCTTGACTATGAAGAGAAACAGTTACTTGGGGAAAAACTTCGCAGCAATTATCTCTGACAAATGTTCACCAGCCTAGATACATAGGGAATTGGTACAAATACAAAAACAAGGGGGCAGCTAGGTGGCACAGTGAGTAGAGTACTAGCCCTGGAGTCAGGAGGACCTGAGTTCAAATCTGACATCAGACACTTGATACTTCCTAGCTGTGTGACCTTGGGCAAGTCACTTAACCCCAACTGCCTTGCCTTCCCCCCTCAAAAAAAACAAAAAAACATATATAAAAACAAGAGCCATTCTAGACTCTCCGTAGTAGACAAGTGGTCAAGGGATATGAACAGGCAGCTTTTGAAAGAAGAAATGCAAGTTTTTGGCAACCAAAAGAAAGAATATTCCAAATCACAAATCAAAAGTGAAATTAAAATTTTAAACAATTTTACCTCACACTCAACACAGTGGCAAAGATGACAAAAGACAAAAATGGCAAATGTGGAGAGACTGTATGTAAGAAGAAAGGCACGCTAATAATGCACTATTAATGGAGCTGTGACTTGGTCCAACCACACAAGAAAATGATTTGTAATTTTCCTTTAAAAGTAACTAAAATGTTCATACACTTTAACCAGATATCCTACTACTAGACATCTACTCTGACAGAGATCAAAGACAGAAGGGTCCTATCGTACCCCCAAAATATTCCTGGTAACACTTTTTGTGGCAGCAAAGAATTGGAAATGAAATAAATGACTATTTATTTGGGAATAGTTTAATAAGTTGTAGGACATAAATGTACTGAGCCATTACTGCACTGTGAAAAATTACAAAGAATTCAGAGAAGTATGGAAAGACTGGACAGAACCATGAGAACAATTTACAGAATGACCACAATATTATAAAGGAAAACATAACTGAAAGATTTCAGAACTCTGATCAATGCAGAAACTAATTATGAATTCAGTCAACAAGCATGTACTATATAAATGCTAATAATTATAATTTTAATATCATATGTGATATTAATTATAACTATATTATATAATTATAATGCTTATAAAATTAATCATATAATATTACACCAGCACTCATACAGTAAATGCTATTGACTGAATTCACAATTGGTCACTGCATCGATCAAAGTTTTGAAGTATCATTAATATTATTATTAGTCTACTATGTGCCACACATTATGCTAAGCTCTGGGGTTACAAGGAGAGGCAATCTTTGAAGGGTAGATAAGATATGAAGGAGTACCAAAGACTATAGAGGCATATGGTCTTTTCCCTGGTCAAATGACATACGAAGTATTGCCTTCAGTTCTGAAGAATAGTAATAAGCTGGAGGGTGGCCGGAGGAAAACAACCAAGGGGATAGCCCATGAGATCATGCTATGCAAAGATCTCTTGAAGGAGCTGGGGACTGGTACCATGCAAAGAACATTGACTTTGGAGTCAAAAGATGGGTTCAAATACTCACTTTTGATACTAACTACCTATGTGACCTTGGGCAGGTAATGATTTCACTGAATCGCAGTGATGGAAGGTAGAAGGTAAAGCAGAGGTTAATTGTGACATCAGTTACCATCAAACTGTGCAGTCCTATCCCCTTCTGGGAAATATCAATCAAACTATGAACTATCTGCCAGGTAGGTATAAATAAGGCAACTGGGCGGCACAGTGGATAGAGTTCTGGACCTGGAGTCAAGATGACCTAAGTTCAAATCTGGCCTCAGACACTTACTAGCTGTGTGATCCTGGGCAAGTCACTTAGCCTCTGTTTGCCTTAATTTGTTCATCTGTAAAATAGGGATAATAACAGTAACTGCCTTACAAGGTTGTTGTGAGGACAGAATGAGATAATAATTGTAGGCACATAATGAGTGCTATGTAAATGTTAGCTATTCTTGCTATAGGTTTTGTCTGATTACTCTTCATCTCTGCTTAGAGTAGGTGTTTTGTTGATCAGGTATAATGGTCCTTGGCCTACAGCTTTGCAAAATAAACTAAAAAAGAATACACTTAACTATCATTTTATTGCTTCAAGTAGACTTGTCTCTCATCTGCTTTCAACCTGGTTCTCTAGTACCCATGGATTTCCAAAGAATTCACTGCTATGTTGTCCGTAACATCAGAAAGGGTTTGAATAGACCGTATCTTCCTGTTGGTAATTCCCCCACCTTTATCTTTCAGTACTATGACCTTAGTTAGGTCTACCATTAGGAATCTAATCCTTTATGGACACGAGTAAGAACGGTCTTTTCCCCTTCCTTATCTGTTGTCTCCTTACCCTATTTTTGGAGACTTTCTGACTTTCTTCCCCACATGTCCCCTCAAAATCCTCCATAGAAATAGTTGATGGCAACATCGCAGCACGAAGAAAAGGGGAGGAAAACATATCCTCTGGTTCTCCAAAGGCTTGCTGATGCTAGAGATCTGATCTGAATGATAAGTATTTTTTTTAATCCTTTAATCAGATATGGCACAAAGCAAAAGGAATTGATATTATTATTTTTATAAAGGTGATCTAGGAGACACTGAGCAAAGAACAAGCCTGGCCTTTTGTAAACAGCTCAAGAAACTCAGCAGGCACACTGCTCCTTAACAGTCAAAATTCTCTAATCTCGCTCAGGTTTTGGCAAAGCTTCCATTTACTTTAGACTCATCAGCTGTTCCTCCCCAAAACCTCGAGTCAGTGATAAGGCATTATCCAACGTGGAGCAGGAGGAAACTAGGGCGTAAGTAAATCACTTCCCAAGACAGCTTCAAAACTGGGATAGCAGTCATGAATAATGATAGCTAGCATTTATTAAGCAAAACGCTTTATACTTACAGTCTTACTCAATCCTTACAACAATGTAAGATAGGTGCTACTAACATCCTCATCTCACAGTTGAGGAAAATGAGGCAGACAGAGGCTGTTAAACTAGCAGAGATCTGAGGTCATACTTGAACTCAGGTTTTCCTGACCCCAGGTCCAGCTCTATCCACTGCAACACCTGGCTGCACCCTTTATCACCTGGGTGACCCAGACAGACTGCCCGAGAGTTGTACATGCAGAGCAAGGCAGCACACTCTGGAATCCTACATCCACCCCCAATCCCTGCCTGCCCTCCCCGTTCCCCGCCCCACCCCAACACACACACACACCTCATACTTCCTTGCTGTTGCCTGAAATTTAACATGAGATCTTACAACTTCTGGGCCCTGGACCAGTATTTGCAACCAACCAGTTACCAAACCTGAATCTGTCCCCTTCTCACTGCTCACACAAAGACCACCCTAGTCCAGGCCCTTACCTACTCTCCCTGGGACTAGGGCAACAGCCTTCAAATCATTCTCCCTGCCTGCAGCCCCATCCCCTGTCTGACCCATCTTCCCCACAGCTGCCAAAGGGACATTCCTGAAGCATTAGCTGGTCTATGTCCCTCCTAAGAAGCTCCCTCCTGCCTCCAGGATAAAATACAGCTTATCAACATTCTAAGCTCTTCACAATCAGGCTCCGGACCACTTTCCTAGGTTTGTTGCCTAAAATGCTCCTTCATGCATTCTACACTCTAGCCAGACTACCCCGTTTGCTATTCCCTGTACATGACATTCAGTCTCTCATATCTGTGCCTTTACATAGACTGTCTCATCCCCCACCCCACCCCCAATACCTGGGATGGACTCCTTCCTCACCTTTGCCTCATAAGAGTCCATCCAGGTTTAAAGTTCAGGTCAAGTGATATCTTCCACAGAAAGCTTATCTTACACTCTCAAGTTACTTGTGCCCCCTTTCTAAATTCCTTTATGTAAATCTTCTACAACCTACAGTCTTTCCCAACCCCTCTTCATTCTAGTGCTTTCCCTCTTTTAATTATTTCCTAATTATCCTGTGTTAATTATTTCCTGTATTATCCCTGCTCGTGCATATTTATTTGCTCATTATTGCCCTTAGATGGTAAGCTCCTTGAGGGCAAGGACTTTCTTTTGCCTCTTTTTGTATCCTGGGAAGTGCCTGGTACATAATTTTCTATGTACATGTTCCCTCCCAACAATAGAATGTAAGCTCCTAGAGGGAAGGTCCTGCTCTATATTTTTCTTTATATTAGCATTGCCTGGTACAGGACCAGGGCCTTAATAAATTCTTGTTGAATTGGATTTAATCATGTCACCTCCCATAGCTACCAAGTCTTCTCTCTTTCCAGCTGAACATGCCTAGTTCCCTCGGCTCATCTTAGAAGAGCATGCTTTCTGTTCCCCTCATTATACAGGTTTTCCTCCATACAGAGATGTTTGTCAATGCCCTTTTAAAGTGTTATACTCAGAACCAATCACAGTGATCTGGGTGTTTTTGGTTTGTTAACCAAGTTCAATTCAATAAGTATTTTATTAAGGGCCTGCTAGGTGCAAAGTACTGAGTTAGGTACTGAAGATAGACAAAATGGAAAACACTCCTGCAGCTTACATTCTACTGAAAAAAATAGTAATAGTAACTGATACTTACATAGGACTTCTTAAAATATTTTTTTGAATAAATGGTGTCATTTGAACTTCATAACAACCCTGTGGGAGAAGTAATTTAATAGATGGAGAAGCTTGAGGCCCAGAGTAGGTAGTGACTTGCCCACAGAAAACAGATGCAGGTTAGTTTCTGGTGCCATTTTAATGCAGTGGAACATTTGACTTGGGAGAAATATGGAAATAGAGAAGGTATCAGGGAATAAGTGATCATCCACTCTACTGGAAGTCAGGCCATGGAAATGGTGAAGATGTCATGATACTGGTACATTTGAGAAGGGCTAGTAAAAACCTTTCTAACTCCTTTAGTCTAACCCAGTTAAAAACAAACAAGCCAAAGCAACAACAACCCAAAATACCTACTGATGGTGTCCAAGTTTTCTGCAATTACAGACAGATATAAATACCATCAAAGCAATCCTTGCTTTGCAATGAAATAAGAAGCCCCTTTCCATCAGTTTTATAAATTATTATATGTATCTCATCATGTTGTAATATATTACATATGATTTGCTATAAATTATACATATCAAAAGATAAGACCTCTTTCTAAAATTTGGTTCCGAAGGATCCCAGAATATAAACATAAAGCCCAGTGTCCAGAATTCCTTTCCTTCCCACCAAGCTAAACCTCAGATTTCAGAGAAAGTAGTACAATGAGTAAAAAAAGAAATCCCCTTAATTTGAGGTTCTCCCCAGCCCCATGTTACCTATAGTCAACAACCAGTTTCCTGTAATAATACCAGGTCAACAGTCCCATATCACTAGGCACTTGTCCAACAGAAAGCAAGCTAAGGGAGACATCCAGGACACAGTTTCCTATTTCCAAACACTCATGTTTTCTTGGCTAAGTGACTTCAGGTGGCCCTGAGCCAGTAGCTCCCAGTAAATCACTCAGGAATGGTAATCCTAACCCCACCAAGTTGATCTAGGGCTGGATGTTCTTTGCTTTTATGATCTGTCGTTGGGAGTGTCATGGACAACAGAGTCTAGAATATGGTTTGTTTATTACTGATAACTTTTTCTAAGAAAAAATGAACAACATAAGAAAGCCAGCTGGCTTGTTTGGTTATTTGGGGGAGAGACAGGGAGCTGATTCAAGTTTTTCTAGCAAACATGGCTGGGTCATCAGGTGGAATGAAAAGGAAGGCAATAAGTAATCATACAGCACCTACCACATACCAGGCACTGGGCTAAATACTTTCCTGTTATCTCATTCAATCCTCACAACAAGGTAGGCAAGGTAGGTGCTATTATCAGCCCCATTTTAGAGGTGAGCAAACAAAGACCTCATGTAACAACAGAGGCCTCAGGAAAGGCCTCCTGTAACCACAGGTAGCAAGCACTTTAGCGGAGTTCTGAAGAAAGCTAAGGATTCTCAGACTATAGCTTACACAGGGAAGATTAAAGTGATTTGCCCAACATCACAACAGCAAGTCTGTGGCAACGCTAGAGACTAGACCCAGGGCTTTCGCTCTCCCACCAGACTATTTGCCTTTGGCACTAAGCCTCCTCCTGATCTAAGTTGCCAATAAACAATAACAAGGAAAATGCTTTTTTCTTTAAGTTCCTCTGATGACATCAAAACATTTTGCTCCCCCTGGGTGGCTCAACCAAGCTCAATCAGCCTCTCTGATGAAACTTTTGGAAGCCGAGTGGATCAAGAAGCATGTGTAAGAATCACATAACATTACCGAGTAGGAAGAAATCCTGGCATCATTCTCTGATGAGCCCCAACCAAGAGCTTCTCTGTTATCTCCAGTGTAACCCTAGGGTATTCCCAGGGAAAATCCCACATCTTTTCTTATCACTCTATTGTCATTCTATTTTTCTCTCTTATGACTAAGCCTCTGAATGGAACCCAGAGACAAAAAAAGGAGGAAAATCATAATCATTTGCTTTATCTTATGATCAATCATGGTGCAGAAGGAAAGAATGACTAATCTGGAGTCAGGGAATTTCTAACTATATCTATCCATTATCCTTACATTTGACAGATCTGTTTTATATCATCTACATTTCCCAATGTTATCCCTCACTCTTCCTACTCCTATAGAGCTGTCTTTATGACAAAAAAAAAAAAGTAAAGAGAGAGGGGGAAAGTTTAGCAAAGTTTTAAAAATATAAAAAAAAATCTAGTATTATATGTAGTATCCTCACCCACAGTCCTCCATCTCTACAAAGTTGTAGGGGAGATGTCTTCTCGTATCTCTTCCTTCGGGCTAAGCATGGTCATTATAATTATTAAAGCATTAAATTCTGATTGCTTTCTCGTTGTTATATCCATTTCAGTTTTTGTAGTCATTATATATATTGTTAACCTAGTTCTGTTTACTTCACTTTGCATCAGTTCACATCTTTCCATTCTCTTATTTAGCGTTTCTTACAGTACAATAGTATTTCATTATATTCATGTACCACAACTTGTTTGTTGTTGTTTTTCAGTCATGTCAGACTCTCCATGACCCCATTTGGGGTCTTCTTGGCAAAGACACTGGAGTGATTTGCTATTTCCTTCTCCAGCTCATTTTACAGATGAGGAAACTGAGGCAGACAGGGATAAGTGACTTGCTCGGAGTCACACAGCTAGTAAGCGTTTGAGGCCCGATTTGCGCTTAGGAAGATGAGACTTCCTGATTCTACGCCCAACACTCTACCCACTGTGCCACCTAGCTGCCTTTACCTAGTTCGTGGGCACCCACTTCTAGTGACTGAATCTTAAGTATCCTAGGTCTGCTATTTACCATATGCAACCTCATCTGTAAAATCTATACATTAGGTCATCTTTCAGATGATTTTTAATGAAAGGTACCTTCTCTGACTGAGCCTAGGGCCTTAGCTTCTCTGAAAACTTGGAATGGGTCAGAGCCTGTTACTATATTCCCCAGGCAGATAAGAAAATTCAGAGAATTCTTAGAGAATTAAGAACTGAAAGGGATCTTAGAAGCCATCCAGCCAATGAGAACTGAATCCTGTACATGTACAGTATGTACATCCTGTACATACTCTCAGAGTTCATTTATGCGTTGGTTGGTTTTGCTGAAATTTCTTTTTCTCCTTTAAATTTTTTTTTTTGTTATAACTAATGGCTCACTGTGGTCACATAGGGAATATATTCAGAAATGAAAATGATATAAAAACAAAAGCTTTGAATAAAAAAATTTATGTAAAAAGAAGTTATTAAACTCAACCACCAACCAAAGCATGAATCCCATCCAGGAGGCTAGTGGGTAGAGCACTGAACCTGGAGTCAGGAAGGTGCAAATTTAAATCCCACCTCAGTCACTTGCTGGTTCTCTGACTCTGGGCAAGTCACTTAACCTCTGTTTCCCTGTTTCCTCAACTGCAAAAAGGGGCTAATAATACTACCTACCTCCCAGGACTGTTGTTAGGATCAAATGAGATGATGTTCGTAAAGCACTTGGCACAGTACCTGGCACACAGTAAGTACTGTGTAAATATCGTTGTTATTATTATTATTTCAAATGGTTTGATGCTCTGCTGGTAAGTAGCAGAACGGAATTCAAAACCCAAGTACTGGTGCTTTGAACCTTGTGCTCTTCCTACAGGCCTTGCTGACTTAAGAGCATAGCTGACACTTTTGTGGAAACTAGCACCATCTTGTCACAAAGAAAATTTCCTCTCTAATTTGCTACTTGAGAACTCCTCAAAATGAAGATGCCTCAAATCTCTCAAAACTTCCTTAATAGGTAATGAATTTTACCAGTTAATTATCAGCATAATAAGACCCTTCATTAAGTCAGAACCATGATGAGAGGTTAGTCACGCTTAAAGAAAAATTTAAATTATAAGAATTTAGTTTTGTTAGTTTCAAGAAATATATTTTCTAGTAAATATTTTTTGGGGAAATGTTTAATCAAGGTCAATCAATTACATATTAATAATTGGATCTAGTTGCATGTCCCTGAATTTCTCTGCCGGCTTCACGTTTTCCATGTGGAAAATGAGGATATATTTTTCAATGTGCTCAAGGAGCATCAAAGTCATTCTTGCACATTACAGACCAAACCTTAGCCAAGATCAGCCTACTTTTCTGCTAAGCAGTCCTAAGAACAGAGAGACACATTGTGTGACTTGGGTCACAACCCCCCTCAACGCTGCTTTCATTTCCTACATAATGGACTTGCTATATTCCTAACGTGAACACCTGTACCAGAGGGCAATTTGTAGAGGGATATACAATTCAGTTTCTCTGGGCTCCCTCACATTTGCACACTCTGTTGACTCTTAGGTCAATCACAGCTACCTACTTCTTTCCCTAAAATAGAGATTCCATTATTCTGGAGACCTTGGTGTTCAGGCCTTGTTCTAAGTTCTATTAACATCTTGTTGGGTCACCTCCCACCAAACCACTCATCCTCTGTCTCCATTTCCCCATGTGCAACATTAATTGCATAAGATTTTTTAATTGACCCAAACCTTTTAGATTATTAAATAAAAAGTAGTGTTAAAATTAAAAGAAATGGATCTGATAATTGTATATACTTACTATCCTGTAGCTATAATATCTCCTAATGGGCAGGATTCATACACCTAAAGAAATCTTTTTCATTAGTCATAATAACAGATAGATTATTTGCAGAATTCCATTAGAAGCCCATGTAGACTTTTTTCTTTTAAGGATTTCCTCCTCCTATCCACTGCCAGTCTTCTCCACCTCCCTAACTTTTCTGGCTGAAGCCAAGAGACATCACTCAGCCTGGCTAGAGAGAAGACAGTGCACCTGGGTAAAAGAAATTACAGACTCTCCATGTAGAAAGGGACCAAACCCATCAAATAATTAGAAGATTTGGAGATGAAAGGGACCTGAGAAGTCATGTGCTGTAACACAGATAGTCCATAAGATAAAATTTTCCATCTAGATAGGTTAAGTAATTTGCCCAAGGCCACACAGGTGGCACTGTTGTAACTTTAATTCGGGTCCTAAGGCTTTAAATCCAGGGCTTTTTCTAATATGAATGTCGTATAAAGCATCGTAGTGGTTGAAAGGGACCCTAAAGATCATCTAGTCCAATCCACTCATTTTACAGGTGAGAAAACTGAGTCCCAAGGGGATTTAGAGACTTACCCAAGGTCACATAGCTGGTAAACAGCAGACCGGGGATTTGACAAGATCCTCTGACTCCAGATCGATCCAGGCCTCTTTACGCTGATGAATCCCTGTTATGTTGGCCTCTTCATGACCCCGTGGACCATGCTGTCCATGGGGTTTTCTTGGCAAAGATACTGGAGTACTTTGCCATTTCCTTCTCCAGGAGATAAGGCAAATGAAGGTTAAGTGACTTGCCCAGGGTCAGGTAGCTAGTAAATATCTAAGGCTGGATTTGAACTCAGGTCTTCCTGATTCCATGCACAGTGTTCCATCCATTGGAGCCATCTAGCTGCCCCGCCCCCCTACTGAATCTTTCCATACCTAGAAAGTATTCATCCGGTCTTCATATGAAGACTCCCAATGTTCAGTATACCTTCTCCTCAAATAAGAGTGGTACAGGAAAAAAACGGGAAAAGAAATGAGAGTTTTGCAAGAAAATTATGAAAAGACAATTAACAGCTTGGTAGAAAGGTACATAACCACAAATAAGACACTCCATGTCTTGACTCCAGATGTTTTCTCTAGTTGTCCCCAATGCCTAGAACACTTTCCCTCATCTGCTCTGACTGCTGACCTCCCTGGATTCCTTTAAGTACCAATCAGAATCGCATCTTTTACTGGAAGCTTTCCCCATCCCCTCTTAATTCTAGTGCCTTCCATCAGTTAATTATTTTTTTATCCTGTATATAGATTACTTGTATATATTTGTTTGCATGCTGTCTCCTCCATTAGATTGTAAAGTTCTTGAGGGCAGGAACTGTCTTTTGGCCCTTTTTTTTATTCCCAGTGCTTAGCATAGTGCTTGACACGTAGTAAGAGCTTAATAAATGTTTATTAATTGATTAGTGCTTGAAAAGGAATATTTCCCTTGCCTTTGACAATATGGTATTACTTGATATTCCTTTTAATTTACTATTATCAGTGTAAAAATTTTGAGGGCAGAAGATATGTGTGTGTATGTAAAAGTATATACATGGACAATCACATGCATATATACAATACATATTACATATGCATAATATAAATGTTTACACTGACATACAGATACATAGATAGATAAACAGACCAACAGACAGTAAAATTGGATTCAAGCCTACAATAATGCTGAGTAGTAGAAGCAAGAAGATAGATTGGTTTTGTGATAAACTCCAACAACAGAATTGCATCCCTTTAATTTAAGGCTTTAGTCCTAGGCAAATGTAAAATGTCCCTGGGCACTTTGTTATCAGTTACTTATTCCCCACTGTGAATGAAATTATTTGTAGGCAGGTATGGGGCCTCTGTGGTGCTTGGCATTATTTGAAAGAAATTTATCACCAGTTGATAGGTTAAGTCACATCATTTGGGTTAAGGGTCCAGGCCAGTCAACCTTCATTTGCCTCCCAGCTGTGCTTCTGACAATGAGGATTTTAACACTGTGAGGATACCACAGCTGCACTTTCACCCTGGAACTTCCTTCAATGCCTTAGTTCTCACTTTGGAACATCCCTGTCCTGTTCCAGCCCCTTCTCCCCTAAGTGGGTTCCCTGCTGATGCCTCTATTTTGAGGAAGGGTCCAAGCCACTCGACCTCCTTCATTAACCTCCTTTCCAGTCTTCAACTCTGTATCTCTCCCAACTTTTTTTCAGCTCCCTTTCCCCATGATAGATAGATAGATAGACAGACAGATAGGCAGACAGACAGATACAGATATAGATATAGATATTTAAGTTGCTTGAAGACAGGAACTGTATTTTGGAGGGACGTCTATTTGTACTCCCAGGACTTATCACCGTCTGACATACATTAAGCACTTAATAAGTGCTTATTGCCTTGCCTTGCTACCTCGGCCAGGTCACAAAACTTAATGTCCCAAAGGCTCTTAGGATAAGGCTAGGGCCTGGGTCTGTGATTTAATTGATATAGGGAAGTCTTTATGAAGAAACTCCCTCTACTAATGCAGGTCCGGGCCCCTTCTCTGCAACCCCAATGCTCTGGACACTCAAGTTTGCACTAAAGGGCCAAGGAGGTGGGTAAATTATGTTTGCCCTTCGTTTTCAAAGAGGATCATGACATCAGGGAGATGATGACATGACTTGCAGTTGACTTTGATTTGAGGGAGGGCTGTGCAAGGTCACCAGCCTCACTTTCTCCTCCAGAGTCATCTGGATCCAGTGGCCTGATATTCACCAGGAGGACTGGAAATGACCCCAGATGCAATGGGAGACCCTGGCCCTTTTAGGCTAAGGCCTTTTCAGGTATACTCACTTAGAGTGAGGTAACACCCATTCAGTGAAGAGGCCTCTTTAAGAAGAGAGTCAAGGGATTGCCCCTTTAATTAGAAAAAAAGGAAAAAAAATCAAGCTGGGAGGAGAAGACCCTTAGGGTTGCTATTTCAAAGAGAAACAGTTACCACTAACATGTCCTCAAGAAGCCACAATTGGTCTAGCCTGAATAGTGTAACATCTCTATTACCTTAGAAATAAGGGTATTTCTGAGGCTCTAGAATCAAAGTCCCCTTCAACGCAGGGAAGAATTGTCTCTTCCACGTGAAAGGAGGAGTAGACTAGATATCTCGATTGTCCTTTCTAGCTCCAACATCCTGTGTTAAGTTTTTAGGGGGAGAAATGAAGGGGAAAAAAAAAACATTCATTAAGTACCTATTATGTGGTGCAAAGTGCTTTACAATTATTGACTCATTTAATCAGCACAACAATCTGGGCCAGTAGATTCTATCATTATCCTCATTTTACTGCTGAGCAAACTGAAGCTTATCAGCTTCAGGGCTATCAGGGTAAGTGACTTGCCCTGGTCACAGGCTAGTAAGCATCTGAGGTCTTCCTGACTCTAGACCCACCACTCTATCCACTGTGCTACCCAGCTGCCTACGGGAGAGAACATAAGCATATGCGTGTAAGTGTACATAAATATAGAACTTTAGATACTGACAAGGGGTGTCTCCCCTAAATTTTCCAGGCTAACCCTGCTGCATTCCCCTGAACCTCCCCCGCCCCCCAGTTCCTCACATGATATGGTTTATGAAGTCATCGTCTTTGTCACCATCTTCTGGACTCTCTAGTTTGTTGTGTATCTCCAAACGAGGGCCACAAGAGAGTGGATCCATGCCAGGGCAGAACTAGGGCTCCAATTCAGCCCAGATACCCAAGACAATTCACTTATGCTTAGGCTGAAGTTTGCGGGGGGGCGGGGAGGGAGAATCATAGACTCATAGCACCATAGATATAGTGACAGAAACAATTTTAGAGATCTTCTAGTCCACCTGGGTTCCCCAGATAAAGAAACTCAAGCCCAGAGAAGTTATATGTTTTGCCCAAGGTCACATAATTCTTGTAGAGCTGGAATTCAAGTCCAATCCTAGTGTTTCAAATTCAGCATTCTTTCTACTGTCCTACAATAGCCTCAAGTGCTGTCCTCAAAAAGTAGGAAAAAATTAAGGTCCTCTCCTAAGGTTATTTTTAAGAGTGTTTACACATACATACCTATCATCTACCTCCTCTCTTTGAGGGGAGGGAGGAATGCTTCAGCATTAGTCACAAAAGTCATTGACCTTCACTTCCATTACTTTCAATCAGCTTTCTGAAATCTTTCATTGTTGTTTTCTTGTGAATAACTGTGGTCATCAAGTAAATTGCTTTTCTTTGTTCTGCTTACTTCAGGCTGTATCAGTTCAAACAAATCTTCTCAAGTTTCTCTGAATAATTCATAGTCATTCTTATAGGACAAAAATATTCATTCCATTACATTCATTTGCCATGATTTGTTCAGCCTTTGTTCAGTCCACTAGGTGGGCACCCATTTGTCTTGCAGTTTTTTACAATATATGGGGGTTTCTCTCCTGTCTTTCATCTCCTTCAGGTAAGGGCACCTATAGTTTAATGACTAGGTACAACTACAGTCAACTAGATGGTACCTACAGTGGACTTGCAGTTGGGAAGATCTGAATTCAAATCTTGCCTCAGACTCTTGTGAACTGTGTGTGACTCTAGGCAAGTCACTTTAAAGCCTGTCTCCATCTCCTCATCTGTGAAATCAGGATAATAATAACAGGTACCTACCTCACAGAGCTGTTGTGAGGAGACAGTGAGGCAATATATGCAAAGAACTATATAAATGTCAGATAATTCCAAAATGTTTCTCATATGATGTGACCAATTCACAGTTCCACCAACAGTACATTATTAGCATATCCTCCTACAGCCCTTCCCCTACATCATCCTCTCTTTGCCAATCTGAATATGAAATTGTTTTAATTTGTATTTCTCTTAGTAATTTTGTGCATTCTTTCATACAGTGGTCAAGAATTTTCAGGTCTTTGAAAAACTGCGGGATCCTTTGATCACTTAACAATTGGGGAATGACTTTTTTTTCTTATACTGCATACTATATCAATTACCTACCCATTTTAGATATGAGACTTTCCTCAGAGATGATACTGCAATTTTTTTTCTCTTCTTGTGAAATCCTCAGAACCCCAAACTTAAAAACACACTGTGATCACCCTCCTCAGGCTTCTTTTCTCCTTCTCCCTCCCCTCCCTTCCTTCCTCCTCCCCTCACCCCTACACCACATACCTAAACATCTCCACCCAACAACCTGTCTCAACTATTTTCCCTGAGGTTCACAAGGTCGGCCACTCCTAGGACTTCTCAAAAAAGAATCTGAAGATAGAAAACAAAAACATCCCCCTCCCTCTCCTTACCCTCCCCAATTCTGTAAAGCTGAGCAGGAGTTTTTGGTCTCCGCTGCAGCAGCCAAAGCATGCCCCTTTCATGTGCAGAAGGAAGAAGACGGCTAGTACAGGCCTAAAGAAGGAGGGTGGGGTGGGGTGATGTGGAGGGGAACCCAGGCAGCTGCAGCTGCTGCTCCTACATAGCTCCACCCAGGCCCATGTGAACGGAGCGTGGCCAGCCTGTGAGCAGTGGCTGGAGGCTGGCTGGAGCTAGCTCGTGCTGCGCACCTAGAGACCAATCCCAAAGCAGGGAGCCCGGCTTCCCGTCCTCTGCCTTCCTCTCTCCTCCTCCCCTTCCCCTCCGTGTCCCCCTCCGGGAAAACACTCAGTCGTCCTTCCTTCAAGATAAACAGGGTCACGAGAACAGGGGAGGGGATAGCACCCCTAGCTAAATAAAGAGCTTTATGAAAACAAATAATCATCTTCACATAGCCCAAAGGATGAAAATAACACCCTGCCACCAAATTAACAGAGTGCTTGAAGGTCTGCATTAGAATGCCAGCTTCTTGGGGGTAGACAATCTTGCCCTTCCATTTGATGAAAAGTATTTTTGCACACAGTAGGCACTCAATAGAAGGCCATACTCATTCATATTTCATGTCATTTGTTCCTCACATCAACCCTATGTAACAGATACTATTATGCCCATTTCACAAATAAGGAAACCGAGGATGAGAAAATTTAAGTCAATGAACCAGGATCACACAGCTAGTAACTATGGAATGGCAAATTTGACTGCAACACCAGCTTTGTACCCAGGGCACCAACTTGTTTACATAGGCCTATTCCTATACGCTGGGCTCAAGTGAGTAGGAAATATTTATTTGGTCCCATAGTGTGTTCTCCCTCCCGGAATATAAGGCTGAGTGTTTTATATTTCCCGGATTTGTTCATGCCTGCTTCTGAGTCCTGAGTATCATACGAGTTTTCTGTGGTGGGTGAAATAAAAGCTACATGGTACACTGAATATCTTTGAGGAAGACGATCTTGTTACCAATATTTAGGGAGACCTACCTGGACTCAGGAAGACTCATCTCAGTGAGTTCAAGTCTGGCCTCTGACACTTATTAGCTGTGTCACCTTGGGCAAATCACTTAACTCTGTTTGCCTCAGTTTCCTCATCTGTAAAATGAGCTGGAGAAAGAAATGGTGAACAACTCCAGTATCTTTGCCAAGAAAATCTCAAACAGACATGACTGAAAATGAATGAACAACAACAAACCGCAGAGAGAGTCCATTTCCCCTTCCTCCTGCTCTTAGTCCCCTGTGGTAAGTAGTCTAGCTGACTGCCCTATGGAGAGGCTGTGGCCCCATATGCCAGGGGCAAGTTTCAATAATTCAATAATCTCAAGCAGTTAGTCTCCTCCACAGGCCACCCTTCTTTACCAGTATTTGAGTTGTCCCAAGGAGAAGGAGGCTTTTATTTGAATTATTCCCAGGTTCACTGACTATCCATCTTCTCTAAACCCTAGGGTTTTGAAACTAGCCCTCATCTTTGCGTTTAAGCTCTGTCCCCTTACCCTACCCAAATTCCTCACAATAAAAATCTGCTGACAGGATGAATGTCAGCAAGCAACTAATGCCTTCTGTCCTGTTGCCCAATTATAGGAGATCCTCAGTTGGGTTAAATATCTCACTAGGAAAAAAACCAAAGAAAGCACTTAAGTTTCTCCTCTGTGCTAAGTACTTTACAAACACTTTCTCATTTGATTCTCACAACAATCTTGTGAAGCATATGCTATGATCACCATGCCCATTTTACATTTGAGTTAATTAAGACAGACAGAGGTTAAGTTGTATATCCAGAGTCACACAGCTAATAAGTATCTGAGGCCATATTTGAATTCAGGTCTTCCTGACTCTTGCCAAAGGTTCTATCCATGGTACCACCAAGGTGCCTCCAACCCCACTAGAGGTTTTATTTACCTCTCCCTGTTTGTACATTTTCCTGTCGCAGCTAAATAGTTGTTTTATTTTTTCTATAATCTGTGCAATTTCTGAGGCCAAATGAATTGGTCCTTTCCACTGTATTGTTAGTTTTGTCCAATTTGGAATAACTAGTCTTTCCTCTATTGGTTTTTAAGACACTCATCTTTTGAGGTTTGCCTCTTACGTGTTTCAATCTCCTTTGCTGATTCATCATCCATATCATGCCTAATAACTGTGGGTCTTCCCCAAAGCTCTGTCCTGGACCTTCTTTTCTCCTTTCTCATTTGGTGGCCTCAACAGCTCTCATGGGTTTAATATTATCATATGAGGGACAGCTAGGTGACACAGTGGATAGAGAGCCTAGAATCAGGAAGATCTAGATTCAAATCTGGCCTCAGACACTTACTAGTAGTGTGGACCTGAGCAAATCACTTAACCCTGTTTGCTTCAGTTTGCTCATCTGTAAAATGAGCTGGAGAAGGAAATGACAAAACACTACAGTATCTCTGCCAAGAAAACCTCAAATGTAGGTCATGAAGAGTCAGACATGATGAAACAAAAAATTCTTAGGATTCCATATACATATACATATATATACATATACATATACATATATATACATATACATATACATATATACGTATATATATATATATGTATATATATATATGTAAATAACCTTTTGCTCATCAAACTTGGAAAGTTTCTGAAGGTCTTCCATGAGACACATGGAAATAACCCTGTCTCCTGAGGATATTAGAACACCAAAAATGAGACTATTTCTACTTGTTGCAGACATTCACCTTCTGCTTTATTCAATGGGTCCTTAAATAGCACTTTCGAAATGTACTTGGTTTCTCCTGTGCTAAGTCAACATTTCCAAACTTTCCTTTTCCCAAAGGACAACCAATTTCCTAGTCACCAGTTGCCCTCTGCCTTTTTTTTTTTAATTTCCTAGCTGAGAGGCCTGGCTACTTCTCCCTTTCCAAGAGGCCTTTCAGATCCTGGTGTCAGAGGTTACTCATTGTTTTGGTGCTAATCAGTGGCCTGGATAGAGGATGAATTACAGGTGTTGTCTTTACGAATTACAGCTATCCAATAATTGCTGTGGCTGCTGATTCCAAACTGGTGACGTCCTTTCACGCATGGGAAGGAATTTGCAGAAGATGTGAGAAACAGAAGACTCACTAAATAGTTTCCTTATCTACAAAATGAAAGACTTGGCTTGGATAATGTGTAAAGATCTGTTCTAGCTCTTAATGTGCTGAGATTCCTTGATTCTGCAATCTAGATCTAAGCTTAACATGATCATTCCTGTTACTATAATTCACAATAGTCAAAGTTGGGGCTGGTATCCTTAGATTATGGTCTATTGTCTGCAGAGTTCTTTATATAGGACTTCCACTGGCCCCCACTTAATAGTATTTTATTTTTTCCAATTATTTGTATATTAATTGGATTAATTAATTCAACTAATTAATTGGATTCCAGTAATTTCCAATTCCAATTTTTCCAGTTCCCAGATCTCAATTTGTCTGAGGCCACACCTATTCAATGACTAAGGGCTCTACAAGAATTGAGACAAAAGATAGCCTAATTTACCATCACAATATTATCAGTCTAGGAAGGGAAGTTCAGAGTTTCTGTCTAGAACAGTGTAAGGGCAAGCAAAGTGGGACTTTTTACTGTTTTTTCTTTTGGAGTGCTTCTTAGAACTAAGGCAATCAAGTGCCTTTGATTGAGTCTTGCTTTTGTTTGTAAGAAGGCCCACACTATTTTGCTAATTAAGTCACCAGAGGTGTGAAACCCTCAAAAGGTGTGAAGCCCTGGAGAGGTGTGAAATGCTCTGACCCTGAAGAAGTGTATCTATATTCTGAGGTGAGCATTTTGTTTGGGGGCTCACTCATTGGAAGAGTGTTGGTGTAGAGACTCTGGGTAGCCATTAAGGAGTCCTCCCTCACCCCCCTGCTGCTTTGAAAACCCAGATGTTGGTGCTTCTCTCTCTGGTAACACCTAGAAGCCTAGTCTGCTGATTCGTTGATTTGCTCTGTTTATATAATTTCTGCTTGTAATTTCTGTTTGTATTTTCGCTGAAGTTCTGGGTGCTGACTTTTTTCCCCTGAACTAAGTGAATGATATTTATATTTTTGATTAAAGTTAGATTGTAAACCCCTGTAAGTTGCTTTCCTTAGGAAAGCAGATCAAATGACCTGTGCTAGCAGCCCTCCCGTGTGCTTGTGTTATTGGTCTTACACAGCTACAGTAGCAGCAAGTAGCATTGTTACAAACAGAAAACTATGTAAAGATGGTTTTCAACACTCACTTATATAAGATTTTGAGTCCTCAATTTTTTCTCCCCCCTCCCCAACACTACACGCAATCTGATATAGGCTATGCATGAACCTATGACTTTGAAAGGGTATAAATCATTTTATACATAACTAATTTCAACCTAAAAATAACCCTGTGAGGTACTACAGTTATTATTATGATTCTCATATTACAAATGAGGAAACTGAGGCCCAGAGAAATCAAGTAATGAGTATGAACATATAGCTACTAATTAGAACAGGCAGGATTTGAACCTGACTTCAAAGATCATAGAGGTGGGATTTGAACCAGGGTCTTCTGGACTCCACTACACCATATTGCCTTTTGTTATTCAATTTCCTCCTGGCCAGACTGTAATGCATAGTGCATTGCAGAGAGGCAAGAGGATTTCAACAGATTGAGGTCAGGGACAGAGCAAGGCTCTTCCATCTCCAGAAACATTAAAGATGCTACTATTCCTCCCCACCTCAGATAGTCTTTAAAGGCCAAAAACTGATGTAAGAGATAAGAACCTTCTGAAAGAAAAACTAAAAAGGAACTGGATGTGATTCTACCCGACAAATTTGGTTCCTTCTCCAAACCTACTTTTTGGTTTCTAAAGTTTTTTTAAGTGAATTCATGATTTAAAACAGGCAGACAGCCAAGGCCTGAATGGGGCTTAAATTAAAATTTTTATTCTTTCTGTCACGGTTATGAGAAGAGAGCGGCCCTTTACATTTCTTTTCAGGATCCAGACATCTCACCCAGGGCAAAAATAAACAGATGAGAGTAAGGCACCTAGAGCTAAAAGAGTGTCATAAAATGTTATGCTTCAACAGAAAGCACAAAGAAAGACTGGACCACTTAGGTACATTTGTTTCTCACTGCCAGAGACACAGGAATGGAGAAAGTTATTGGGCATGATGAGGTCAGGGAACGATATGTTGAGGTTTAGGGGTGCTCGAGACCCCAAAATACCCATTCCCCGGGGTCCTGCTCGAATGAATTCCACTCAAACCTTCTTACAGCCAAAGAAAAACAAAGTTTATTAAAGATTCCCCATATTGGGTAGAGTTTTAGGAAATCTCACCATTGGTGATGCTACTTTTCACAAAAGGGGCAGATTCAATCTACTGAGCTAGATTAAATCTGAGCTGTACAGAAAGCCTGTGGGAGGGATCTAGGGTGGTCCTGAGGTGATGGGAGGAGGGGTTTAGGGAGGGTCTAGAGAGGATCTTGATGGGACTGGAGTGAGGTCAGACTCCAGGAACCAATAGAATGGGATTAAGGGTGGGAAGTAGCTACCTGGAGATGACAGACAATAGAGGGCTAGGGTAACAGACTTGGGTAACAGATATTTTGATAGGATCAAGGGTGGGAAATGGCTAGAAGGCAATCTGGAGATAACTAGTCAATGCAAGGCTAGGCTAGGCTAGGCTAGGCTACTTGGGCATGAAGAGCCAGATCAAGTGGGAAGATTCAGAGTGAGGTAAAAATGGGTTCCCACAGACCAAACCCCATCAGGACAACCAGAGACAGCCAGGCCCACTGGCACATTATGAAAGAGGGAAGGGTTCATCTTGAATAAGAGCTGACTCCATGCCCCACTTTTGAGCATTCAAAGGAATGGGTCCTAGAACTCCGGAAAGATGGTTGAATCATGCCAACCCCCGGGCAAATGTGTCTGCAGCAGGAATTTGCTAGATTAGATCCCCAGAGAATTCCATATTTGACTATAGATCTGTAGCTGCATCCACCAAGAGTTGCTGGTTTGCTGGTCAAGCCATGGAGTGACCATGTCCTATTTCTCCTTTTATGACTGTGATATTGGAGCAGAGGAAGGGAATAGGCAACAGGTTTCCTTTCCCAACTTCTTTGCCAAAGTCATCTGGGAGACCAAACCAGGGCTGCTTCCCTTGGGAGGAATAAACATGTGAACTCAGTCATCAAAAACCACTATTGATCAATAAACATTTAGTAAGTGCCTACTATGTTCCAGTCACTGTGTTGTTTATGCTGGAGATACAATGAGAGGCAAAAGACAGTCCCTGCTCTCTTGCAAGGAGTTGGTTGCTCATCCTTCATTCCCCAAGAGGATCAAGGATGAGGGTGATAACCTCTTGACTTGCATGTGAATTAGACTGGAGTGAGGCAGAACTGAGCAAAGTCATAGCCCCCCTCTCTCTTGACTTTTGTCCAGATGACTGGAGATGGCTCAGGATGCAGTGGATAACCTTGGCTTTTCTAAATTAAAGTCTTTCCCAGATCTCAATTTGTCTGAGGCCACACCTATCCAATGACTAAGGGTTTGGTAAGAATTGAGACAAAAGATAACCTAATTTACCATCACAATAATATCAGTCTGGGAAGGGAAGTTCAGAGTTTCAGGCCAGAACAGAAAACAATTGCTATTTACACTCAAAAGCTAAACAAAGAGCCACAGAGGCTGGGCTAGAACCGAGGCTTGGCCATTCCAATGACAGCCAGAATGATTTGGGTTTAAAGGCATAGTGGAGAAGCTCCATTTGAAACACAATGAGCTTTTTAAAGTTTTTTTTTTTCAGAGCTATATTTCAAGATATAAATGAAAGTGAGGAGAAAGTAAGGCTGATAACCTTGCACAGCCTCCCTCACTCAAATCAAAGTCACCTGCAATTCATGTCATCATTTCCCTGATGTCATGGTCCTCTTCAAAAATGAAGGACAAACACAAAATGAAAATTTTACAAGACAAAGTAAATTGTCCCAGCTTTTTGAAAAACAAAGATAAGTAAACAAAATAGATGAAAATTAAAAAGAATTTTTAAAAATCTAGCCTCCAAGCCCCAAAATATCTTACAAAATAGAATCGAACATGAATTACATTCCTGTGGACAGATCACCCACATGTAAGGATATAGTGCCCCAAGTAGAGAGAGGGAATAATGAGGGTACAGTCTCTGGGAACCCCCTTGAGCTCTCCTTGAATATTCCCACTTGATCTGGCTAGTTTCCACCCTTGATCTTGTCAAAGTGTCTATACCCAGATCTGTTACCCTTAAACTAGCCTAGCCCTACATTGTCTTGTTATCTATCTCCTGGTAGCCTTCAGCTACTTCCCAATCTTAATCCCATTCTCTTGGTTCCTGGAGTCTGACCTCATCCCAGTCCCACCAAGCTCCTCCTTAGACTCCTCCTCAAGACCCTCCCTAAACCCTTCCTCCTATCACCCCAGAACCACCCTAGATCCCTCCTACAATCTTTGTGTATATAAGTCTCATCCTGTTTCCATGAAGGTTCTCAGATTCAATCTTGCTCAGCTCAGATTGAGTCTGGCCTGCTTGTGAAAACGGGCAACCTCATCACTAGGAATAGATAACTTCTTTTTTGTTGTTGTTTTCAACTCTTTTTTTTTGTCCACTGAGAACATGAAAACACCTGGAGAATGTTTATTAAATTAGCAAATGGCATAAAGTTGATTTGGGAAGAGGGAGGGCAGAGATAGCTAACAAATTGGATGAAAGGATTCTGAAATATTTCGATAGCTATGACAGTAGGCCAAATCTAATAAGAAATTTAATAAGGGAAAATACAAAATCCTATACTTGGGTTTAAAAAATCAACCTCACAAGTACAAGATACAGAAGGAGCAGCAAAACGTCATTTTTTTTTGGTGAGGAAGATTCTTAGTGGTCTACAATATCAGCATGAGTCAAATTATCAACAATCACCCCAAAATACTTTTCTAACAATTAGAGGTCTCAAAGGGCAATCAGATGGGTTCTTGTTCCCTAAAGAGCCTTAAGCTAAGGCAGGAGGACCACCTCTTTCTTGGTTGCTGTTAAAGAGGTAGACGATCTCTAAGGTTCCTTCTAGTCTCTTGTGACCCCTGATTGGGGTCAAGGTTTTATATCTCCTTGCTAGGTGGGGAGCAGTGATAAGTAAAATAAACCTTATGTATGGTTCTGAATGACATCAAACAATTATTGTCACACACCAGAAGGTAATTTCTTAACAATCAACCTAATGGGCATAGGAAACAGTCCTTTTTCTGTCTTTAGAGAGGGCCCTGAGGACCCTTGGCAGACAACAACCCTTAATCAGATAGAGCATGGCTAAATTTGACCTGAAGGTCAAAGACCAAAAGAGATAACTACCTTGGGCAATCTTATTAAAGGTCCTTTTCTACCAAGGGTCCTCAAGGCCATCCCTAAGGTTAAAACAAAAACAAACAAAACCAGAAAGGAATAGTTTCCCCATGCCCAGGAGAGTTTAAGTATAAGCAAGCAGAGCAACCTTTTCCTATTATGATTAATTTAACATACACTTTTTTTTTATTTTTTTATTTTTGGCAGGGCAATTGAGGTTAAGTGACTTGCCCAAGGTCACACAGCTAGTACATGTGTCAAGTGTCTGAGGCCGGATTTGAACTCAGGTTCTCCTGACTCCAGGGCCAGTGCTCTACTCACTGTACCACTTAGCTGCCCCCTAATATACACTTTTAAAATTCATGTTTTCATATGTGGCTTGCTTTTTGTTCTCTGAATAGTGAAATGTTGAAATCTGTCAATAATTATATTCAATTTTTTTTTAAAATTGAGTGTGGTTTTTATTTTTTTAATTTTTAAACAGTATTTTATTTTTTTCCAATTATACATAAAGACTAAAACATTTTAAAAATAAGCATATATTCGGCTGTACTGTAGCGTCTGACAATGTTTACTGGCATATCTCCCCAAAAGTATGTGTTTAGGACAGCAGAGCCTCTCACTTAGTCCCCCAGGTAACCAATGGCTGGCATTTGTGAGAGGGCTGGCCATTGCTTCCGTCTGCTCTCTGGTTGAGAAACAGTTTTTTCTTGACCCAAGCCCAACTTGGAATGAAAGAGGTCCAGCTGTGTCCTGACCAACTCACAAGAAGGAGACAAGGAGGTCTAGGTGACCTCACAGGCCATTCCCACTGTGTCTGAGCCTTTATCATCCCTTCAGGATCCATAACAACCCCACAGGAGCTGTCAGAGACAGTCACAGTAATTGATCCCTTTCACAGCTTCCCCAGTCCTTGAAAGCAAAATAGACCTCAGGAGTTTTCAGCAGCAGTAAGGGGAACCAAGGAATGCCACATCTGGTCACACTTGTAACTGGAAAAAAAAAATTCTTCTTTTGTTTGTCTGTCTTAATTTGGCTCAACCACAAAAGTGGGTGAGGGGAGGAAAGAAGAGTTTAAAAAGAAGAAGAAGAAAAGAGGGAGATGGAAAAAAACAGGGAGAGGAAGATAAAAGGGAAAGAAAAATGTGGTAGATGCAAACAGCTGCAAGACTGACCAGCCAGTCCATAGGACCGATGTCATAGACTGCTACATAGCCCTTGACAGAAAGGTTAGGGACTCTGGGTGCAGAATGAGGCACTTTTTCAACATGGCCAATGCCAGAATTTATTTTGCTTGCCTATGCTTTAATGTTACAAAGAGATTTCTTTTTCTTTTTTATTTTTTTTTCCTTTTTGAGGCCAGAAGGCAGGGCAATTGGGGTTAAGTGACTTGCCCAAGGTCACATAGCTAGCAGGTACATCAAGTGTCTGAGGACGGATTTGAACTCAGGCCCTCCTGAGTCCAGGGCCAGTGCTCTACTCACTGCACCACCTAGCTGCCTCCTCTTTTTCTTTTTTAATAGAGGGAGGGGAATGAAAAGGAAAATAAATTTCTGTTCGTTAAAAAAAAATAATTTTTTAAAAAAGAACAGCTTACAAGGGGAGGGTGCTGACGTTCACAATCAAGAACAGGAAGGACAAAACATGAAATTGTAAGAGGAAGAAGGGAATAAAGTAGTCTGTGAAATGGAAGGGAAAGTCCTTAAAAGTGAGGGGCAGATGGAAGAAAACAACAAAGAAGGAGAAAAAGTCAGAGATTTTAGAGACTCAGAAAAAAACTAGAAACTCAAAGCTGAGGAGTCCTAACGCCAGTCACTCTGTGTGTGGGCAAGTTGTCTGTGTGACCTTAGAGAAGTCCCTAACCTTCTCTGTGCTACTATTTCCTCCTCAGAAACCTGGGGAGTAAGAGAGGAACGGGGGAGATGTCACCAAACTGAACTAATTCATTCAGTGCAACAAAATTTATTGGCTCTACAAAAACTTAATGCCTGTCCTTTTGGGGCTTACGCTTTCATAGGAGGGGGGAATGATACCTGAACAAATAACCATAACTTGAAAACAAACATGGTAAGGAAATGAAAGAAGTGTAAACAAAGTATTGAACAAGGAGTGTGGAGGGAAAGGTCTGCTGCGAAGGATTAACACAAGAATTGTATCCAGGTTGTCCCAAAAGTCTTCGTGCAGTTTTGAGCTTTAATAGCCTGTAGCTTAAAACTGCACAAGGACTTTGTATAAAAGTGAAAGGATGATTAAGAATCAAATACTTCAAGTTACTCCAATACTATAATGTATCAGTATTGTCACAGATGTGACTGTTTCCTCCAATGATGTAAATTGTGATCCATCCATATTAGCCTATCATTTGAAATTCCTATTTGTGTTTTCTTAGAAATCTGGCACAAGGGGGTTTACCACAACTACTGGAGAGGTGCTGCTGAAGGTCCCTGGCACAGCCCAAGTGGCCCCCAACTCCTCAGCCACCTATTGTGCTGCCCAGGACACAGGGACACTCCCAGTCTCTAAGTTTTTGAGTTCCAAATCATTCAGCAGCAGAGACCCCCAAGATCACTTTAATGAGAAAGGAAAGGAGAAGAAGGATCAGAGGAGGCCAGACACTGAGAGCCTAGGGCCAGAAGCACACTGAGGCTCAGGACACTGGTCCTTGAACCCTGGTAGCAGATGAGTATATGGCCCTTGATGCCCCCTCAGCATAGCCCTGGCAAAAGGGTTCCCTACTCAGGAGACAGAGCAAGGGAGGGAGGCAGCGACAAGGGCTAGAATATAAGTCTGGAAGCCTCCTTTGGGTGGGGTCTCTTTTGTATGTGTGTAAAGACTATTTTATGGAGAACTCACACAGCACAATCATTCACATGGTAATCATTAGAAGTGATACAAATATAATATCAGACACTTAATAGCTGTGTGACCCTGGGCAAGTCACTTAATCCTGTTTCCTTCAGTTTCCTCATTTGTAAAATGAGCTGGAGAAGGAATGGCAAACCACTCTAGTACCTTGCCAAGACAACGCCAAAAGGGGTCACAGAGTCGATATGTTGAAGGTTAAGGGAGACGAGGTCCAGGAACCCCAAGACTGGAGTTCCCAGATGGGGTCGTTGAGGGGGAGTACCCCTCAAGGGCCCAAGTGCCGGACAGGGTTGGGGCTATCTGGAATGAATTCATGATCTCAAGCATTCTTTAAGTCAAGGTGGCAAAGATTTATTACGCTTTGCGGGCAAATATTCTAATGGAACCTGAAACCTTACAGGGATGCAGGAAAAGTTTTTATACGAGATTTGCAGGTGAAACATGTCAATTAGGTGTTTTGGGGCAGGATTAGGGAGTGGTTAATGGGTGGTCAGTAGTATCTTACCCAGAGTTCACTGGGAAATAGCCCAAGGTGGTGGGGCAGGGGGCCGCCGGCAACCGGGAGGTATAGTTTTTGCCTTGAAACATCACTAAGTCAACTAATGGTCAGGTCTGACTGGAAATATCCAGGCTGCTTCCATCAAATGTCTTGTTAGGCAAGATGAATTTAAGGGAGTATACATATGTCTGAGTCTAGCATGCACATGATAGGCCAGTGAGTAGTGAATATCTTTATGACCCAGTACATGGCCAGTTCAGCTCATACATAGGGAGTTGGACCAATAAATTCTATAGTTACAGCTGGCCGCAGTATCAGGAGGAGAGATAAGTATTTTGCTAGGGCAAGCTGCCCTGCTTTGCTAGAGAGAAACTGTTAGGGATAGTGTTTTGAGGCTAGGGAGAGATGTGATTTTAGAACCGGATGTGGTTTTGGAATTGGGGTCCAGGTACAGGCACCCAAGCAGAGGCTAAGGAGAAATGTTAGAATTAGGGTCCAAGCACAAGCATCCAAGCACCCCATCAAGACCTGACTGAAACAAATGAACGATAGCAATAATATACGAAAGAAAGATTTCATGACAGAATTGATTTTAACTCTTATTTTGCAAAAAAATATTATAAAGAGAATTCTTGAGACACTTTGCTACCCTGAGAGAGCTGAACAACCCTGAATTTTCAGGGTTGAGGAGAAATCAGCAGTTGCAGTTGATAGTTAGAGGTGACTGGCTGTAACAAGTGCTGAAGTATTGTTTGTTAAACTGTTTATAAATCATATAGCCAGTAATACTTATTTTAGCAAATAAGACTAGAATGGTTGATAACAACTGAAAGAGGTAAAAAAAACTTAAGAGAAAAAAAGATTTCTCTAGTCTGTTCTGCAAACTGGAGTCAGACTCCAGATCTAATGGGCTAATTGCTAATTCATAAAAAATTATGCATTTCTATTGATATGTGAAGAAATATCAGAACATATCTCAATTGCCATAGAATCCAGGATGAGAATTAACAAGGTAATGAATCAAGTAGCCGGGTGAAGGGTGAAGGTTTTGGTCTGGACCAACAACTGTGGTCTACCTAGTAGAAACAGCATGGAGTGGTGGAGACCTGGATTCAGATCCCATACATTTACTAGCTACGTGACCCTAGGAAAGTCACTTAAACTTTCTGGTCTTTTCTTCATCCATAAAATAAGGGAATTAGACATGTTAGCTTCTATGCATCCCTAGAGCTCTAAATCTATGATCACAGAACACCCAACCAGGGTGTTCTGTAACTAAACCTTACTATCGGTATACCTATTAAAACATGCTCCGCTGTAGAACACTGTTTATTAAAGACTGCCTGTTCACTTCTCATACATTCATTAAGGATGCCTTTGATGGGCAAATTGAAGGTTTTGGGTATCTTAAGAATAAATTTATAAGTACTAATTCCTAATGAAAAACAATCAATCTTCCTCATTCACTGGACACTTCTGAATCACTTGTGTCTTTCATTTTATTGCTTAAGAAAGTAAGATTATATGGGGAAAGGCAGTGCCTAACTCTTTTCCCAAATCAAATTGGATTGAGATGGAATCAAGGCCTATTAAACTATGGGATAATTAATATTTTTATTAGGTAAAATCAGTGCAAATGGTGGGAAGGTATGTGGAAGGGACAGTAGGTAGAACAATTTGATTCCAATGAAGTGCATATATAAGGGACTGTATGAGATAAGGGTGGAAAGGTAGACTGAAGTCATATTTCAATGGGTCTGAATGTCAGGTTAAGTTTAGACTTCAAAGGCTATGAAAGTCACTAAAACATCATAGAATCACAGAATTTAGAGCTAGAACAGAACTTACATATAATCTAGTCCAGGGGTTCTTAATCTTTGGAGGGGGGGGTATCATAGACTCCTGTGGCAGTCTGATAAAATCTATAGACTCCTCAGAATAATGTTTTGAAAAGTGTAAAATAAAATATGTAAGATTATAAAGGAAATAAATTATTTCAAAATAAGGTTGTGAAAATATTTTTTAACAAGTTCATGAATCCCAGGCTAAGAACCCCTTAAATCTAGCCGAACTACCAATCGAGTCCCACATGTAATACTTTCAGAAGATTAGTCTTAGGACGAGATGCCAAATGGTGTACAGTTACCACCCTTCAGCTTGACCAGCAGAGCTCATCAAAGGTTATGGTAGAATGAGTTTCTTGGTAATAATTAAACCCTCCCTCCACAGTTTGGGGTTGTCTTAGGGTAAGGGGGAGGTGCAACAGAGAAGTTCCTACACAACTGAGGGTCAGAACCTTGAATGAGCCAACATCGGAACCTTACAGATAGATGAGTCGAAGGATCAAAAGGGTCAGAGACAGAAGGTAGCATCTGAAGCAGAAACAGGATCAGTACCCAAAGTGGGGGACATCCCAGCTGTCTTCAAGAATCTGAAGCTTTGTCTTGTTTTTTTGTTTTGGGGTTTTTTGTTTTGAGGCAATCTGGGTTAAGTGACTTGCCCAGGGTCACAAAGCTAGTACGTGTCTGAGGTCAGATTTGAATTCTGGCCCTTCTGGCTCCAGGGCTGGTGCTCTATCTATTTCACCACCTAGCTGCCCCTGAAGGCTTGTCTTGTGGAAGACGGATTCCTTGTCTTGTTTGGCCCCACAGGGCCAAACCAGGAGCAAAAAGTAGAAGTTGCAAATAGGCCAATTTAGGCTTGATGCCAGTAAAAAAAATTCCTAAGAATTAAAGCAGTCCAAGAGTGAAATGACAGGGCTCCAGAGGTGACAGGCTCCTCTCCATCTTGGAGCTCTTCAAGCAGACGACATACCATCATTTGCTGGGTAGGTTACAAAGTAGATTTTCATCTAGGTGGGGCAGTGGATAGAGTGCAGGGCCCAGAGTCAGGAAGATTCATAGTCTTGAGTTCAAATTTGGCATCAGTAAGGCCATTTGGCCTTACTAATAGTGTGGTCCTAAGTAAGTCACTTAACCCTGTTTGGCTCAGTTTCTTCATCTGTAAAATGAGCTGGAAAAGGAAATGGCAAACCACTCCAGTATCTGCCAAGAAAACTCCAAATGCGTTCATGAAGAGTCAGGTACAACTGAAACAACTACAATAAAATAGGTTAGACCAGCTGGCTGCCAACTTTCAAATTCTATTATTCTTAGATTCTGTAATATGTACTAGGAATCACAAAGGTTGAGAGAGGAGCTAATGCCACGCAGGGTTTAGGGATTTAGGCTACAAAGGTTTCTTAATGAGCAAAGCACCCAATCTCTTAGAATGGATATTCACCACATTCATTTGGTGTGTTCAGGTGATTGAGTTAGATGAAAAGTCACCTTGGCACACTCATTTTGCCTGTGGGCATCTATGTGCTCATCTGCCCAGCCAGCTGGCTGTCCACTCCAACTTTCCATGATGTCTGTTCAGCTGGAGAGCTCACAACCCCATACACCTCATTGCTCTCCATGGTAACCACTGATAGATCAGCAAGGGGGAGAGACTGGAAAGAGGGAGGCCAGTTAGGGGACTATTGCAATAAATTTAGGGTAGTGGCATAGGGAAAGGAGACGAGGGATTTAAGAAACAATAGAAGAACCATCAAGACTTGATGACTGACAGAAAGTGGGTAGGGAAGAAAAGAGGAGTAAAAGGGCCCCAGCAGTATGGCCTACTTAGAGTATACTAATCCTCTGGTTTAACAACAACAATAAACTTTAATAACTTGCTTAATAGCTTAAAATGACACTAAGACTTTTGGAACACCTTGAATTAAAAAGCAGACAGGCATGGAAGACGTAAAAGAATACAGGCAGACGTCTGGAGAAAGACAGGAGACCAGGGTTCTAGGCTAGAAAGTTGTAGCCACAGGTTCACATATTTAGGTCTGGAAGGGAACTTCTAACTAATCTCATACACACCCTTTATTGTAAAGATAAGGAAACCTGGGACTGAAGAATTTATTAGTAATAATAATTAGCATTTATATAGTAGGAGAACTAGGTGGCACAGTGGAAAAAGCAATGGACTTGGAATCAGAAAGATTCATCTTCCTGAGTTCAAACCCAGCCTCAGACACTTACTGGCTATGTGACCCCCAAGTCATTTAACCCTATTTGCCTCAGTTTCCTCATAAGCAAAATGAGCTGAAGAAGGAAATAGCAAACCATTCTAACGTCTTTGCCAAGAAAACCCCAAATGGAGTCATGAAGAGTTGGACACTACTCAACAACAACAACCTACAGTGCAAGCTATGTTACTATATTACAAATATTTTCTCATTTGATCCTGACAACAGTTCTGGGAAGTAGGTGCTATTATGATCCCTATTTTACTGTTGAGGAAACTGAGGCACTTGGGGGTTAAGTGACCTGCCCAAAGTCCCAAAGCTAGTAAGCGTCCAAGGCTACATTTGAACTCATGCCTTCTGACTCCGAGCCCAGGGTTCTATCCACTATGCCACCCAGCTGCCAGTGACTTGAGGCTCAGCTTGTGCCACTAGCTGCCTCGCTTCCCTGAGTATGACTCCACTCATAAATGTTAAAAGATCTAGAAGAAGGCCTGAATAGACCGAGCAGACCCTCCATAGAGGATTATGGGAATATATGGACAAGAAGATGTGGACAGTTTGTGATCTCCACTGACTGATAGAATGCACTGATGAACTTCCTACTAATGATAGCTAGAGTTTATGTGGCTATTTAAAGTTTGCAAAGCACTTTACAAATATTGTATGTAGCAGGCACTGAGGCTGACTCAATGACTATTGCCTGGAAAAGAGAAGACTCAGGAGAGTCTTCACTATAGTTGTCTTTAAGTATTTGAAAAGTTATTTTTTTTTCAATGTCACCTCTCTAAAAAAAAATTTATTTTATTTTTAATTTAGGAAGTAAAACAAGCATTTCTATTACGTAATAGAATAAAAAAAAGATGATGCACGTGAAACTGCAAATCTGTTAAGTACAATTTGCTATTCCTTTTCAATATATAATAAATTTATCATGTAAATTTCTTTTTTCCCTCTTTTTTTCTCTTCCCTCCCCATCATCTCCACTCTAGAGATGGCTCCATTAGACACAAATATGTAAGTATATGTAAAATCATTCTACAGAGAGGTTAAACTTGTTCCTTTTGGCCCCAGGAAGTGGGACCAGGAATAACAGGTGTAAATTGCAAAGAGACCAATCTCAGCTTGATTTAAGGCAAACCATCCAAAGAATTAGAGCTGTCAAAAAGGGTAATGGGTAGCCTCAGGACCTTTTTTCATTCAAAGGCTGGATTTACCATTAGTTGGGCATATTATAGTGGGAATTCTTTCTAAGTCAAACTAGATAGTCATTGAGGTCTCTTCCAACGCTAAAATTCTGGGCTTCTATGAAGTGGATGAAGAAGATATATTACCCAAATGGTGTCAATTTAGCTAGATGGCCATCACAATCACCACAGGCAGGCATTGTTGATTAATTAAAAGGAGAACAGTGAAGTAGAGCATTGGGGAAATTGTACATAACTTCCAAAAATCCCAAGATGCTCTTTGACAAAAACCTACTTTCTTAATACCAATATTCTCTTGGTATTGCTATAGGACTAAGAATCATAGAATACCATGATCTCTAAAAAATCAGAATTACAGGCAGCCCAAGGGGTAAAAGAAATGTTGGACATAAATAGGTAACAATATATAGGGTGTCCCAGAAGTCTTCCTATGATTTTAAGGACCTTAAAACACCCTCTACTACTAATGGTGACTTGTATCGAAGTAAAAGACATAAGTAGAATAGAAAATATAATCAAGACATCATATAAATGGAAGAGAAAGTGGGCCAGTTACATACTCAAGAGTAAGAGATCCTTAACTTAGCCAGCCTGGGGTAGAACTGCTACATCAGAAATGTTAAAGGACTTAGAAGAAGGCCTTGGTACACTGAATAGACCCTCCATGGACGATTTATGGGAAGATATGGACAAGAGGTGGATAGTTTATGATCTCCACTGGCAGAGAGTATACATTTATGAAATGACTACCAGTAATAGCTATCATTCAAATAGCCATTTAAGGTTTGCAAAGCACTTTACAAATATTATCTTATTTTAACTAGGTGCTATTATTATCTCCTGACAGATGAGGGAACTGAGGCAGAAGTAAAGTGACATTCTAAGAGTCACATATCTAGTAGTAGCTGTAGCCACATTTAAACTCTAGTCTTCAAGTCTGGCTATATGTTCCCACTAGCAGCCTAATACTCTAAACATAAAATTATCATAGATGATGAGTGAAGGCCCCAGTGAATTGCTAGATGTGACCTCAAATTCACCTCAGTCTCCTTAGCTTTACTTTTCTCTCTGTCCCCTCACCAGGCTAGTCTTTTTCTGTCTCCCCCTATATCAGTAAGGCAGAATTCATGACTTCAAAGATAACCATGAACATGCCTGAATGGTCCAGAATTGCAAGATATAAGGAATTCTCTAAGTATAAGGCAGAGGAGTTAAAGTATTTATTGAAACTCAAAAGTAGCAGACCCACAGACCAGTGTCCCCAATCCAACATCCTGGCAAGAGCCTTCCAAGACCAGTATGCCCATTTCACAATAGTGACCAGGAGGCTACAGAAAAACATTATGGCAGCAAGCTTCCTCCCCACCCCCCACCACCCCAATGCCAGGGCCCTCCAGCAAGAAGACCACCCACTGGCCTCAAGCCCCTGCTCAGGGTCTCCACAAGGGTCAATTCTGCCTTTTTTGTAGTGGCCTGCTGCCACTGCTTCCACTGCAATCTCCAAGCTGTGTTCCAGCTAGCTGACTGCTTCCTCTCTCCTTCAGCTCTTAACTGCTCTCACCAATTGCCTCTTAGCTCTGTTCCAAGCTTCAGCAAGCTCCTCCCACCACAGGCTTCCATTGGCTCCAATCCTAGCCACACCCTCCAGGACCCTGAGAGCCCCACCCCCGAAGCCCACTCAAATGGGCAGGGAAGATCTTCCCATTCACGGATTGCCTTTACAGCCCCCTTCTTCCCTCTCTTCACAATCCTCAGCAGTATACATATGGAACCAGAGCATCCTTTTTAACATATGTAGTACTTAAAGTTTGTTCAATACTTCAGTATTAATGTGGTCCTAGTGCCCATGGAATATTTAAAGGAAGCCTTCTAGTATCAGGTACACCTATCATGAGAGAATTGATTGGAAGACAGGGCTAAGACTTGAATGGGATGAAGTCATGGATGGGTTGCAATCTGTGGCACAGGAAGAAGTTCCTACTTCAGTGACTTCATAGAGCCATTGCTACACTGAAGTTCTTAATTTTAAAAGCAGGTGTGCTCAATATTTTCCATTTCTCTCTACAAGAAGCCCTCTTTGCCCTTGAAACTATTCCTTAGATGTTTGTTTTTGTTATTCATTTGTTTCAGTCAGTTGTGTCTGACTCTTTGTGAGCCCATTCAGGGTTTTCTTGGCAAACGTACTGTAGTGATTTGCCATTTCCTTCTCCAGATCATTTGACACATGAGGAAACTGAGGCAAACAGGGTTAAGTGACGGACCCAGGGTCACACAGCTAGTAAGTATCTGAGGGCAGATTTGAATTCATGAAGATGAGTGGTCCTGATTCCAGGCTAGTGTGCTACCTAGCTGCTCCCTCCTTTCATGTAGCTCTTAACTATTTTTCCCCCTCTGGTTCTATGACCCTTAAATGGAAAAGAGGTCCAACAGTGACCTATGAGAAGTTTCATCCTTTGTCCCTAGAAGCTGTTATATAAATTTTAATTATATCAGGTCTTTCTAGGGCAAAGGTAGTTTGACTGATAAGGATTTTACTCTCTCTTTCATTTCAGTGCATTACTTTTCCCAAAGGAGTACCTTTGGCCTGTATTACATTTAATGCAATTTAGATTTCACAAGAGTAGGTCAATAATTCTTTAAATAATAATAATAACTTACACTTGATAGCACCAAGTAATAAAATCAGTCTTAACCCACTACTGACTATACCTCAGCCAATTACAATATAGCAGATAGAGCCCAGGATTCTGAGTTGGGAAATCTGAGCCCCCATCCTAGTTCTTCCACTTACCAGCCGTGTGAATACGGACAAATCAACTACCTTCTCTGAGTCTGTTTTCTTATCTTTAAAACTTACATAGTATTGCAAGATTTGCAAAGCATTTTACATGTCATATCATTTAATCAACAATTTTCAAAAATTCTCTTTGAAAAACAATAATTTAATGCCTTAAGATAGTATGGTTAGCTTGTTGTTTTCAGTCATGCCCATTTCTTTGTGACCCCATTTGGGGTTTTCTTGGCAAAGATGCTGGAATGGTTTGCCATTTCCTTCTCCAGCTCATTTGACAGATGAGGAAACTGAGGTAAACAGGGTTAAGTGACTTGCCCGGGGTCACACAGCTAGTGTCTGAGGCCAGATTTGAACTCAGGAAGATGAGTCTTCTTGACTCTAGGCCTGGAACTCTGAGCACTATCCACAGCACCGCTGATGGGGTTTAGACTGTGGGAGCCCCCTTGAACTCCCCTGGAACCTTCCCACTAGATGAGGCTTTTGCCTGAGGCCATAAGCCTTTCATTATTGCTAGGCCCAAACCTCTAGGTTAGGTTAACCTAGCCTAGCCCTCCATTGTCTGGCTAGTTTCCACCTTTGATCTTGTCAAAGTATCTATGCCCAGATCTGTTACCCTTAAACTAGCCCAGCCCTACATAGTCTGTTATCTCCAGGTAGCCTTTAGCTACTTCCCTCCCTTAATCCCATTCTCTTGGTTCCTGGAGTCTGACCTCACCCCAGTCCCATCAAGCTTCTCCTTAGACTCCTCCCCAAGACCCTCCCTAAACCTCTCCTCCCATCACCCCAGGACCACCCTAGATCCCTCCTACAATCTTTGTGTTCATAAGTTTCATCTTGCCTCCATCAAAGTGCTCAGATTCAATCTAGCTCAGTAGTAGATTGAATCTGGCCCACTTGTGAAAACAAGCGTCACAAAGGGTGAGATTTCTTAAGACAATCTTTATGGCAAATCTTTAATAAACTTTGTCATTTTCCTTGGCTGAGAAGGCTTGAGTCGGTATTTTGGTGTCTCCAGCACCCCTCAACCCCAAACCTCGTCACCACCTAGAAACCTATAGACTCCTTTCAAAATAACATTTCCAGTCCCAGTGCTCTATCCACTTAGGTCCCTGGGAATAGAGGTGGGGGAGAGAGAATATTGGGAGGAGATATAAACAGAAACAACTTGAATGACAGATGAGTCCATTATAAGAATTTATAGAATTTACATAATTTCAGAGGCAGGACTTCAAAGCCCATCTAGTCTAAACAATGGCTGAAAAAAAAATCCCCTCCTCAACACAGCAAGTGATCATTCAGTTTGAGGCTGCCCATTACACTTTCAGATCACACCAATTGCTAGTTAGCTTTGCCTTACATTACGCCTAAATTCGACCTTTGGCAACTTCCACATATTACTCTTAATTTTGCCCTCTAAGGCTAAACCCCAGTTCGCAATCTGTCCTTCGAATAGTTGCCAAACTGATGTTACAAAAACAACTCATCTGACCATCCCACATCCCTTATCGGAAATCTCTACTAGCTTCCTATTGCCTGCAGCCTGAGATTAAAAGCCCTCTCAATGGGCCCTACGAACCTTTCTGGTCATATTCTTAAGACTCCCTTAATGGACTCTCATTTGACTGCAGTCTGAGAGGTTAGTCATTTGGCACATTTGCCACAACCCCTCTCTTAGAAGTGGCTTCTCAGATTCTTCTCTGTGCTGGTGCTAGTGGGGAAGAAAGAGGGGAGGAGTAAGATGCAAAAGGCTTTCACTATCTAATCTTGTCACTACATCTGTATTTCCATTATCCTCTAAACAAGAAAAACATTGCCTATCTAATCCCTCTAGATTATCCCCAGTAGACCTTTTGATATCTTCAGTCACCTCTTGGAGAACTTTCAAAGTTCCACCCTGACCCCTGACCCACATCACTTTGACCTGTTTATAACAGTTCGCATTCATAAAGAACTTTGAAGCTTACTAAGTAATTCCTGACAACTTCTGTTAGGTATGCAAAGAGAATATGATTATCCCCATTTTAAAGATAAGAAAACTGAGACTCAGAGAAGGTAGTTGATTTGCCCGTATTCACACAGCTGGTAAGAGGAAGAACTAGGATGGGAGCTCAGATTTCCTAACTCCAAATCCTGGGTTCTGTCTGCTATATCATAATTGGCTGAGACATAGTCAGTAGTGGGTTAAGACTGATTTTATTATTTGGCGCTATCGAATGAACCCTAGCATCTGGGCCTATTCCCACAGTGGTTATTTTTTTCCTGGAACCTGACCCCATCCCATCAGCTCTTTCCAAAGGCCAAAAACAGATATCCCGTCACCTCCTTCCCTTTCAGGTCATCCATTCACTGTCTGCTTCCTGCTCAAGACATGGTTCCCTTTTTCAGGTCACTTTCAAGAATAAAGAAGACGGATACACAATGACCCCAAAGAGTAATCCACACCTCTGGGATTCCTTCTTCAGACTGCCCAAATTCCCTTGCATGACTCAGTACTCAAGGAGCCCCAGGCCTCCACCCAAGGAGAAATGTACCTTTACAATAACAAGACGCCTTCATCATAGGATAAAAATAAGAGGCATCATTTCCCCTAAGGGTTAAGGAGTCATCAATATAGATATAACCACATTGCTCCAGCTTGGTGAAGAGGGGAGCTAAATGGAAGGGGAAGCAAAGGTATAATCTATGTAACCCAGGAGAATCTCTAGGCCTCTGTTTCTAGCTCTAGCAATTTATGATTTATCCTCACCAGGAAATAGTAATTTTGAAGTGAACCAAAGACATGTAGTTCTTTCTGATATTCATAGGCCAAGGAAGAAAGATGTCTGGTTGATTTTACTGCCTGCAGGCTGAGAGGTTAGTCATTTCCCCCAAACTACTGAGGTCTAAATGTACTCTGGAACCTATGCTCTTAAGAGGTAACAATACCCAAGATAGTGTTGGGCCAGGACATTAAACTTATGATGCTAATTTCCCTTAGCTGTCCCCCTAAGGAGAGTTTAAATTGAGCCAGAAAAATGCCTTAAAATGTCTTTTTTTTCCTTTTTTTGAGGCTTTTGGGACAAAGTGATTTACCCAGGGTCACACAGATAGTGTCAAAGGTCAAATTTGAACTCAAACCCTCCTGACTCCAGGGCTGGTGTTCTACCCACTGTGCCACCTAGCTGCCCTTCTTATAACACCTTGAGAAAGAGAAGCCTGTGATGCTTCATGGTTGTCTAATGAGCATGCAATCCATCAGCCTCTTTTAGTTAAATAGTTGTGTCCTGAGGGACCTAATTATTCACTGATAAAACTTAGTAAGCATTCAATATGTACTTATTACAAGGGTCCTTAGCCTTTTGGCAGTCTGGTGAAACCTCTGAACTCCTTTTCTGAATAATGTTTTTAAATGCTTAAAAATATGCAGGATTAATTTGGGAGAGCAAGGAATAGTTTACCTATCAGATTTATGGCAAAGAAAAGAATTCATGACCCAACAAGAGATAGAGAGCATTACAAAATGCAAAATGGATAATTTTGATTATGTTCGATTGAAATGTTTTTGTACAAAAAAAGCCAATGCAACAAAGATTAGGAGGGAGGCAGAA
>CM053623.1:145980193-146037463 GCA_028646595.1 Phalanger gymnotis
AAAGAACTAGGATTAAAACCAAGAATCACCTACCCAGCAAAACTGAGAATCATGCTCCAAGGCAAAATATGGACTTTCAATAAAATAGAGGACTTTCAAGCTTTCTCAATGAAAAGACCAGAGCTGAATAGAAAATTTGACTTTCAAATACAAGAATTGAGAGAAGCATGGAAAGGTAAACAAGAAAGAGAATTCATAAGGGACTTACTAAAGTTGAACTGTTATGTTTACATTCCTACATGGAAAGATGATGTGTGTAATTCAGGAGACCTTTCTCAGTATTAGGGGAGTTGAAGGGAATATAGACAGAGGGCACAAGGTGAGTCGAATATGAAGGGATGATACCTAAAAAAATGAAATAAATTTAAGGAGTGAGAAAGGAATATACTGAGAGAGGGAGAACTGGAGAGACAGAATAGGGTAAATTATTTCACATAAAAGTGGCAAGAAGAAGTAGTTCTGTTGGAAGGGAGGAGGGGGCAGGTGAGGAGGAATGAGTGAATCACACTCCATTGGATGCAACTTGAGGAGGGAATAACATACACGCTCAATTGGGTATCTTACACAACAGGAAAGTAAAGAGAAGGGGAAAAAAAAAGGCAGGGAGATGACAGAAGGGAGGGCACATAGGGGGAGGATGTAATCAAAAGCAAACACCTTTGAAATGGAACAGGGTCAAGGGAGAAAATTGAATAAAGGGAGACAGGATAGGATGGAAGGAAATATAGTTAGCCTTTCACAACATGAGCATTGTGGAAATGTTTTGCATAATGATACATGTGTGATCTATGTTGAATTGCTTGCCTTCCTAGGGACAGTGGGTGGAAAGTGAAGAGGGGAGAGAATTTGGAATTCAAAGTTTTAAAAGCAGATGCTTAAAAAAATTTTTAAAAAGTTGTTTTTTGCATGCAGCTAGGAAACAAGATATATAGGGAATGGGGCATAGAAATCTATCCTGCCCTACAAGAAAGTAAGGGGAAAGGAGATGGGAGGAGAGTGGGTTGAAAGAGGGGAGGGCTAACTGGGGAACAAGGCAATCAGAATATATGCCATCTTGGAATGGGGGGGAGGGTAGAAATGGGGAGAAAATTTGTAGCTCAAAATCATGTGGAAATCAATGTTGAAAACTAAAATATTAAATAAAAAATTAAATTACAAAAAGAAGTAGGAGAACTATTATATAGTAACAGCAATATTGTAAACATAATCAACTTTGAAAGACTTATTAACTTGGATCAACACAATGACCAACCACAATTCTATGCTTTCCACAAGGAAGCATGCTATTTCCCATACAGAGCTGATGGACTAAGAGTACAGACTGAGGCCACGTGGCCTTAAAGCCTCAGGTTTCCCTCTCCTGGACTGAAGTATTATTTCCTTCTGTTTCTTTCTTTTTCTTGCTTTTCTGGGGCATGGGGGGAGGCAGCTAATATAGAAATTTGTTTTGCTTAATTATGCATATTCATAAGGGGTTTTGTTTCTCTTGCCTTCTTAGAGGTTGAGGGAAAAAGGGGAGATATTTGAAACTAAAAATAAAATTAAATTGAACTTAAAATTTTTAGATTAAATAAATAAAAGTAAAACAGAACATTGAAAGAAGTCAGTACTTTATCATAGGCTTGGAGGTATCTGAAAAATAGAATACAAGTACTTTTGGTTGGGAGCAGTTAGGTGGTGGAGTGAATAAAATGCCAGAGCTAGAGTCAGGAAGACTCATCATTCGTGAGTTCAACTCAGACCTCAAACACTTCCTAGCTATGTGACCCTGGGCAAGTCACTTAACCCAGTTTGCCTCAGTTTCCTCAGCTGTAAAATGAGCTAAAGAAGAAAACTGCAAAACACCTTAGTATCTCTGCCTAGAAAACCCCAAATGAGGTCACAAAGTGTTGAACATGACTGAAACAACTCAACAACAATGACAACAAAAACCACCTTTGGTTAGCACACAAGAATCAAACATTAAGTTTGTGACACACATTTTTCTTAATCAGTATCAGTACAAAGGTACTGGGTTATATATGCCAAAAGATATTGGTACTTGGCATTATGGCAGGGATGACCTCTACTCTATATATAGAAATTGAGGACAGTGGAAATAAAAATCACTTGTCCTGAGTTTTGAAGCAAGTTACTAGCAATGACAAGAATATAGGCCCCACTCCTATCCTCTCTATATTCTATCACAGTACTCTCAGAGGGGCTGATAAAAACCAAAATTCCTGCTATGATGGTAGTCAGTTTCCAGCTCAAAAAACTTGCTGTGTATCCTGCATTTCTGGCATTCACAACGAGGCTGTGATCAGAGACAGAAGTCAGTCAGAAAATATTTATTAAGTGCTTACCATGTGCCAGATAGTGTGTTAAGAACTAGGCAAAAAGAGGCAAAAGATGGCCCCTGTTGTCAGTAGCAAGGGTGGTGGAAAGAGCACTCAATATCAGACGTGAAATCAGAAGACTCATGTTTCAGTCCCAGATCCATTACTTTTTAGATGTATGGCTTTTCCATTCTACTTAAGCCTCAATCCTGCTTCTGTGAAATGTGGATAAATAATACCTACTCTACCTACCTCACATGGGAGTTGTAAGGATCCAATGAAATAAGGTATACAGAAGCACTTTATAACCTATAAGGCTCTAAAAAAATGGGCACTGGTTATAAATTACACTTTGATACTTGCATCCCGGGCCATCAACAGTCATCTTGACTTTTGTCCTGCCACTGGACTTCTATGACCCTGGGAATCGGAGTTTGACAACTTTGTGCAACTCTGCCTCACTTAAATGAAATTCACTCACGAGTCAAGATACCATTAGTCCTCTGAAAAAATGAAGGACGAATAACAACTATACTTCAATACTTATCTATGGCTTTGTCAGTTCTTGTAAAATAGATGACAACTTCCATGACACCTTAGGAGAGAGGAGACAGTGATCACTGTTGGAGCAGGAGTTTCTGAGGCTGAAAAATTCATCCCCAAGAGGCCAATCTGCTGATGAACCTCTCTGAACATGGCTCAGCTGATCATCAGGCCCAGAAATGCATGCATCACAGCATCAGAGTAGCATGCAAGTGACCCTGAATGACTCAATACATGTATATAAATATATTTACATAGGTTACAAATAATGTTAATTTATTATTACTTTGGTATTTCAATGGACATGTTGGAGTACTGGAGATCACATCCAGGTGAGTACTCTCTCTAGGGGGGGCAAAGTAAAATCCATGCCTCCTCATACTGAACATCTCATGCTCATGTCCCTTGAAGTCAAGGACTATCCTAATTTTTTGTTTTTTGTGTCCCCACTCCTTAGCCCAGTACCTGACACGTAGTAGGCCTTTATTTCATTGATTCATTGGCCCTTGTTCATTGATTGATGTCCTCCCATAATTCCTCCACAGGGAGTGTCTACCCAATACACTGAGAGACTTGATTTCATGAACTTGTTTTCTTAGTATTTTAATAACTTTTGTTGTTGTTGAGTTGTGACTGACTCTTTGTGACCCCATTTGGTGTTTTCTTGGCCAAGATACTGGAGTGGTTTGCCATTTCCTTCTCCAGCTCATTTTGCAGATGAGGGAACTGAGGCAAACAGGGTTAAGTGACTTGTCCAGGGTCACACAGGTAAGAAGTGTCTCAGGCCAGATTTGAACTCAACTGTTCCTGACTCCAGCCCTGTGCTCTACCCATTGCGCCACCTAGCTGCTCTTTAATAACTGTAGTTCCATACAATCAGTCTCCTTTGTCATACCATAGCTTTTATTTTATGCATTTAAAATACTTCTCAGGAAAAGGTCTATAGACTCCACTGGATTTCCAAAGGGGTCCATGAAACAAACAAGCAAACAAACAAAAAGGTTTAGATAGACTCTCTGCTCTAGACCTCTTGACGCGGCACGGATGCCAATGGATCACCTGTTAACCTTCTTTCATACAACATGATAGCCTTGCTCTTTTTCCAGTCTAAAGATATTATATGCCTGAATACCTTCAAGATACTTCTCCTTTTGGTGATTCTTTGTTGGTAATACGTTGCAACTCCGCATGGCCGAATAATAATAATCATTATTATTATTATTATTGTTGTTAGTGACGATGATATAGGATACTACAGAGACACTACCCTGTGACTTAAGGGATTCAAATGATAATAGTTGTCAAAACTATTGGGCAGTGCCCTGGATGTTCTACTAAGCTGAAAGCAGGAACAAGGAAAGTTGAACAGAGACGGCTTCTGCCCTTCTAGGGCCTGAAACTTGAGGCAGACCGCAATGATGCTGCCACATGTCAAAAGCCTTCATCCATTCTGACATGTGAAAGAACTCCAAATGAGACAATGAATGATGTGCTGGAAGGGACAGCTGACCCTAAGCCGTCATCGGTGTGGTGCAGGGGATAACTGAGGCACCCCAAAGGGCAATGATTAGATGACTTAGCCCTGGAGGGTAAGAGAAGAACAAAACCCTGCCCCTGCCTTTCGGTTCCCACTCCTACTCACGATGGAACACTCTCATCTTCCCTTCCACTCTGAAACACAAAGTAGCAAATAACTGTCTCATCCTCTTCCAGAGGTGGCTCAATTTCAGAGAAAAGCAGGAGAAACCATTCTCAGCTGACTGGTTGTTGAATTCATAAAGGCCCCATGGAAATAAATATAATGGGTAAGAGCCAAGAGACTCCACAATGCAACTTGGAAGGCTTGGCAATGGCCGTGAATTGAAAGAGAACACGATCCATGGAATACAGATAAGTCCGGAAACTGTGAGCCTGTTCATTCCTTCTAATTTCATGACTGATGCTCAGCAATTAAAGAATTAGGACACGAATAGCCAGCACATATACAATGTTTATACTGCATGAGAGAGTTTTAGCCGGAGAAGCTAGATTAATTCTTGAGTAATCATCATTCACAAGAGCCTAAGTGATTCCCAACCACAAGAACTGCATGGGGAGCGCACCACCTTTCTATTTCAGTTGCAAACTCTCCCCAAACCAAAACCAAAGCAAGTCTCTCCCACAGCTGGTGGGGTTTGCTGACCGCCACTCCCACCACAGTTTCTGCAGCAGCCTGCATTTCGGTTCCATCCTGAGCAGCCCGGCTGAGGCAGAAGCGACTTTGTGTGTGCCAGTACCGGTTTTGTTTCTGCTAATGATTTTGCTCGATCTCTTCCCCTGCTAGGCCGGCTCCTCGCCTTCGCCACATGCAAAATGAGGCCCCACGTGGAAGTGGCCTACCTTCGTCCTAGGGAGGGAGGGATGGCAGTGCGGGGAGGAGACCCTCCAGGGCACAACATAAGGAAGAAAAAAGGGGACTGGACGAAATTGGGTCAGAAAGGTCTCTTTTACTGCAGAGATCCCGCTCAAACTGAAACCAGAGTTTGCTGCATGCTATCTTGCTAAGCCAGAGCCACCCAGAGCTGGCTAGCCCCACGATATGCCCTACGCACACAGCTCTTTCAGACAAGTGCACTTAATGAAGCACTGAAATCTCAATCTATGCAAAGCTCCCAATACCATCCCACTCTTTACAGGATTACCTCGAAAACTCCAGCTCAGTGAAAAGCCCTGGAAGATTCCGTATCCCCTCTTTTATCTGCATCCCTGAAAGTCTCCAAGATTGGCAAGAACTACACTCTGAGCTCAGAGCCGCACCTTCTGATTTCCAAGACAACTGAAAGGACATAAATCTGTCCCATTTGTGGAGGCAGGGCTGGACAGTAGTCAGGCAGAATATGGACCTATGGAAGCATCTTCCGCCTCAAGGAATTGGAGTAGGGAAGGAGGTGGACAAGCTAGGCAAACAGGGAGCCAGAAAAAGCAAGTGAAAGTCCCTAGAATGCAACTAAGCAGCAAGTCGAAATCTCTGATCTTAGCCTAAGAACTTCAGGCTGATGTGAACCAGGCAGGCAGCTGCCTCAGCAAACCCATGCAAAGTCACTGCAGCATCGTCGCTTCCTTCCTTCATTAACAACCTAGAGGTGGGGAGGGGAGGTTGGAGAGAATTCGCTGGTCTGCCTAACTCCACCCCCGAGCCAGACCCGCCTTCTTCCCATTGCCTAGGGGTATTTTGAGATGGGATGCAAACCGAGCCCCGCAACAAGTTTGAAGAGACTCTCTGCCTACCTTTACTGAAGGGCATCTCACCACTGCGAGGGAGCTAAGTCCCGGGAGGATGCAGAAATGGCCAAGGCTTCCAGGGGATGACGAAGGCGCCTGCAGGGCCGGCACGAATCCTTCTGCGCGTCCTGGGCACGGGATGGTAGGCGTCTAAGTCACCAGGCGCCAACCTTGGACTCCGGGGCCAGTGCGGGAGCCGGACGCCTGCGGAGGCAGCTGCGGGAGGAAGGGAAATGAACATATTTGGTCATCGCCGGCTCGCGTCATTGGCGAGCGAGGCAGGAACTGCTGGGAACCAGGAAACCCTGATAATCCAGGCGGTTGTTACTTTCGGAAATTGTAACCCTTCCTCTCCCGGGACTAAAGGACGACTTGGGGAGGGTGGGAGGGAGAGAAGGCGGGGGGATTGGGGTAGAGGGGATGAAACAGCCAAGGTTTTGGCCCCCGGGAAGCTGCGCGCATGGTTTCCATTCATTAGCCTCCTCTACCGCCTTTGGACCCGAGTGAAAAACTGCTTCCGCATCAACCCCACCCACCCGGCAGGACTCGGGGAAGAGATGCTCCTAGAGCCCAAGTGGGTGCTGCGCAGGGAAAGTGAGGGAAATCGGAGCCAGACCTGGGAAAGCATCTGCCCAGGGCTTGCCTTGTGGGGCTCAGGGGGCTCTTTCTGAATAATTTTATTGCAAAGTCAAGTCTGGTGCAGAAAGAAACAGACACAGAAGCAATAGAAACAGCAAGGACCTAGACTGAGGAAGTCAAAGAAAAGAGAAAACGAAGACGAGGAGAATGCAAGCTATTTCTTTTAAAAATTTGCGAACCTGGAGGCAAATTGTAGGCTGCAGAAGATCTTTCTTGCCATCTCCCTCCCTCCCCGCCCCCAACCTTCTCAGGCTCATACCGTCCCTCAAATTCATCCTGCATACATTTTGTAGGTACAAAGAATTTTCTATGTTGTCTCCCCCTGTTATAATCTAAACTAATTGAAAAACAGAGACCGGGAGTTTTTTGTTGTTTTTTTTTGGGGGGGGGGTTGACTTTGTCTCCACACATAAGTGCTCAAGAAGTTCTTGTTGACTTACTGATTGACTACCTGCTGCAGGGAGATACGCTGAAAGATGAGTTGGACTGAATCCGGAGACTTCATTATCTGGACCCCATCCACCTTTTGCTAACTGGTGTGACCAAGGTTTAATCAGTTTCTTGACACTTAAAATCTTCTAGGACCACTACTTTTTAGGCTCTGAATATTCAACTAGCTCCAAATCCATCTAACTGTATAAGAATCTAGCCCACACCTGTCCGTCTTTCTCAACAGAATATCATGAGAGACTTTTGAGACGGTTGATAAACCGACTTGCTAAAATGTAGGTAAGCCATAGCTACAGAAACTAGCTTGGTCGGCCAGTTCAGTAACCTCAAGAAAGGAAGTAAGGATGGTTTGCCATGATCCATTTCATAGGATCATATATTTAGCTCTTAAGAGAACTTAGGACAGTTAATCTAATCCTCATTTTTACCAACGAGGAAGGGGAGCCAGAAGGACGTTAAGGGGCAGGATTAGAACTTAAGACCTCTGATTCCAAATCCATTGTACTTTTTTCACCATATCATGCTTCCTCTTTTCTAGATGTTTGCTCATTGCTTCTTTATTAATACATTCTAGAATTTGGCCCAAATCAAAGTTCACTAGCTTCTAGTTTCTTCTGTACATTTTTTAAAAAATCTAAATTGGTTGATGAGTCCCACAAGCATCCAAATGAATCTCTTTAGACAGGTTTTCCCTGTCTTCCCCATTGGAATTGTTTCTTTTCTGAGTTTTATTCTTGAGAACTTCCCATACTTTCTAGGCTGACTTCCCCTTATAGTTTTAGCCCATGGGCTACCTTACCTGACCTTTTTTTTAACCTCATTTTTTTTTATAGTTTTCAACATTCATTTTTATAAGATTTTGAGTTCCAAATTTTTTCCCTTCCTCCCCTCCTCCCTCCCCAAGATGGCAAGCAATGTAATTAAGGTTATACATGTGCAATCATGGAAATGTATTTTACTTAGGCATGCCTAACCTTTTTTTGGGGGGGTCATTTTTATGTTAATTACCATTTCATCTATTAATTCATTTTTCCTTGCAGGTTCTGTTCAATGCAAAGCAATTTCATAACCAGACTAATTACTATATATCAAAGCACGATGACACAAACAGAATATAAAGTAACCTCAATTGGGTAACAGCTTCCAAAATACAACAGAAAGGAACCTCTCCTCTTTTCACAACCACAGAAGATTGTGACATTATATTGGGATGTTCTGGCCGGATACTAAGGATGGCAAACATTCTTTGTTTTGTAAAGAAGTTGATTTCCCAATAGATAAATGGTCAAAGGATATGAACAGGCAGTTTTCAAAGGAAGAAATCTAAACTATCAAAGAAATGCTCCAAATGACAAATAGAGAAATGTAAATTAAAGCAATTCAGTTTCCCTCTCATACTCATCAGTTTGACAAAGATGACCTAAGAAGAAAGTAACAAATGTTGAAGGGTTTAAGGGAAAACAAGCATAGAGATGCACTATTGGTGGGGCTATGGATTGGTCTAAACATTCTGGAAAGCAATTTCAAATATTATGTTCCTCAAAATCCCAAAACTGTGCATACCTTTGAATAATACCAGGCCTATACCCCAAAAGAAATCAAAGAAAGAGGAAAAGGGCACATGTGCACAAAAAATATTTATAGAAAATCTTTTTGCAGTGGCAAAGAACAAGAAACAAAAGGGAGGCCTGTCAAATGAGGAATGGCTGAACAGATTGCAATATATTAATGTAATGAAATTATATCAAGCAGGGGAAGCTAGGTGACACAGTGAATAGAGTACCGGCCCTGGAGTCAGGAGGACTTGAGTTCAAATTCAGCCTCAGACAACTGACACACTTACTAGCTGTGTGACCTTGGGCAAGTCACTTAACCCCAATTGCCCTACCTTCCCTCTTCTAAAAATAAAAAAGAAATTATATTAAGCCATAAGACATAATGAAAGGGATGGTTTCAGAGAAGTCCGGGAAGACATATGAAGTGATTCAGAGTAAAGTGAATAGAAACAAGAAAACAATTTATACAATAACAACAATGTAAAGAAAAGCAACATTGAAAAACTTAACAACTCATATCAATATAAATGACTGTCCATGATTCCAGAATATCAATGAAAAGTATGCCAACAACATCCTGACAGAGAAGAAATGGATTCAAGACAGAATGAGAAACACATTTTTGGACATGACCAATGTGGGAATTTATTTTGCTTGGCTATGCATATCTGTTACAAGGGGTTTTTTCTCTTCTGTTCTTTTCAATGAGAGGAGTAGGAAAGGGGACTAATACATGTCCTTCCATCCCTCGAATGAGAAGAGAACAGAAGGAATCTGTGACAAGCAGGACAGCTTTGAAAGTTACCTACTGAACTGATTATATGCTTAAAGGAAAGGCAAGCTCTGCACAGAGGCACAGTTTCTTTTGCAATCTCCTCCTTGTCTTCTATTTGTGTATATGGAAACATTTTGTTCATTAATTTCAGAATAAAAAAATTTAAATGACTGGAAAAAAAGAAGGTGGAATAGTATAGTCATATTGGATACCTCAAATCTAAGTAACAGGGTGTGGACAGATAAACTAATAACGTGAGTGGGTATTTCTTTTCAAAATTTCAGCATTGAAACACTAGTAAAATATTTTCTTTCCTGAATAAAGTCAAATTTAGGCCTAGTTCCAGACTCTAGCTATTCCAAATCACAAAGATTTTTCTAAAAACCTTTTCTAGAAAGTACAAAAGAGGTCTTGTGAAATTAGAATGATGGAGATTCAGGGAAGCTCCCAGTTCTTAAATTCTATTTACTCAGTTTACCCTGCTTTTTGGCTTTTCCATGCTTGCCTCTTAAATAAATTTTTTACTAATATATTTTATTTTTACATCCCTTACATATCCCAACATACCCCTATTCCCCTCCTGGGGAGCCATCTCTTTAAGGAAAAAATAAGGAAATAAAAAAGTTGAGCCAAACTAGCCAACACAATAAAAAAAAATGACATTATATATAGTATTACCGCACCCAGTCCCCCACCTTCTTTGACTCTTCATTTCAAGATTTTGGAATAAAACTTTAAAATGGATGACCTCTAAGTTATTTCAGGTGAGAAAAAGAAAATGAAGCATTTGAAAGTCACTCAAGAACATGTGAACTTAAAAACCTCAATAGCACATAAGCTATGACTTAAGATCTCAGTGACCCCAAGAATTCTCTAAAACTATAAATTGCAGAACAATTGTTGACAGGCTTCCGAATGTCCTCCAAATGAAATCTGACATTTTGTTGGATGAGTATGTAAAGGGAATATCTCTCTTTTAACAGGACATTATGTAAGCCAGGTACACTAATTAAACATGCTTTTAGGAATGGTTCCCATCCAATTTTGTTCTGGCACATTTCCTCTAACCTAATTTTAATACATTGTTAAATTCCCAAGCCCCGGAGTAAATAACTCAGTTCTTATGATACCTTAACATTTTTAAAGGCATTTATAATTAACAGGTACTCAAAGTTGTACTATATAAATACATGAAGAATTTACTACAAAAGCTCCTTCCACTGTGCATCTTCGGAGAAACACATAAGCTTTTCATTATTTTATGGACATAGAGATTCAATGAACCAAAGGGAAAACCAGATCTCTATTCTATAACCTTTTCTCTTTCTTTGCTAGATCCAAACAAAACCTACCCTTTTTTGCAAAATGCAATTTCTAGTTGTCCATATTTACTAAGGCATAGATAGTGGTTCTTATATTTTTGTAATGAAACCTTTTGTTCTAAATTTAATGTAGAACATCAATACAACCCACTAAACTTGTTTAGTGACTATTTACACTGAAATTCATTTCAATGTATAGAGCATCATACTAACATTTTTCAGTCACTCTTGCTAGGTCCCCTTCAGGATTCTTTGTCCATTCACTCTCATTCGCTTTTATAGGGTTCGGTTTAGCATGCATCCCATTCTCCTGGTTCTTTTTTTGCTTTTTTTTCTTTCATTTTGCATTATCTCACAACGGTCTTTCTAGCTCATTTTATATTCCTCATTCTTTTTAGTCTTGCTGATATTAGTGAATTCTGTTGCAATAATGTACTAGAATTTTTTAAACTATTCATGTTGCACAGTAGAGACAGCACAGATGATCTTGGGTTCAAATCCTGCTTCAGTCTGTCCTTAGTTTCTTCATTGGTAAAATGAGGGTGATTGACTGATGGACTCTACAATGTTATCCAGCTTTAAATCAATGATCCTACCTAGGCTTTTATGTTGATTGAAGGCATTTTTGCAATGATATATGATGCTAATATGAAAATCCCTGAAGAAGCAACCTGTTTTGGTTTCAATAACACTATCTGGATAAGCAAATTTATAACATGAACTAAGCAATTTTGGACATTGTCTCTCTTCAGTCTTGTATTTGACATTCCAACTGATTTAAACACTGGCCTCCAACACCACTTAACTCTGATTCAATTCTCCAGACTCTTTTCGAATCAAATTTGGGGAAAGAAGCCTGCAATATCCTTCAGATCAGATTTATGGCAATAAAACAATAGGACAGAATTACATAGATCTGGTAAAGATGTTTTCACTTTTTGGATTTTATTTTGTTCCTTGATATATGAATGATCATGGAAAAGTTCCAGGACGGGAGGATCTATAAGCACAAGATGGAGATCCGGTCCACTCAGATAAGCCAGGGGTTCAGAAATTTGAATTTGGCACAGGACCTTTGGGAATTGTGTGGAATGGATAGTCACCTTTAAAACGAGCCTCTGCAAGCTCCTACCCAAGTCAGGCAACAAGCACTTATTAATCTCCAACTATAGACTAGGCACTGTGCTAAGTGCTAGGGATACAAAGAAAGGCAAAAATAGTCCCTGTCCTCAAGGAGCTTACATTCCAGTAGGGGAATATAATGTGTAAACAACTATGTACAAACAAGATACATGCATATAAATTAGATGTAATTTCACAGGGAAGGTACTAGCATTAAGGGGGATTGGTAAAGACTTCCTATAGAAGGCAGGATTTTAGCTGAGCCTTGAAGAAAGCCAGGGTAGTCAGGAAAGGAAGAGAAGAGGCAGAGAATTTCAGAGGTGGGGGAAAGCATGGAATTAGGCGATGGGAGTGTCTCGTGTGAAGAACAGCAAGAAGCTCAGTATCATTGGATCGAAGAGCACGCAAAGGAAAGTGAGAAGACTGGAAAGGGGAGACATTATGAAGGAGTTTAAAAGGCAGAGATTTTTAAACTCAACCCTGTAGTTGATAGGGAGCCAGTGGAGTTTATTGAGTGGGAGGGAGGAGGGTGTGTGTGACATGGCCAGACCTGAGCTTTAAGATCACTTTGACGGCTGAGTGAAGATTGAACCAGAACAGGGAGCAACTTTAGGTAAGGAGACCAATAAGAAGGCCACTGCAACAGTCCAAGTGTATAGTGATGAAGGAATTAAGGATCTAATGGTTAAGGTTAAATATGGGAATTAAGGTCAGAGAAAATCAAAGTTCAAGAAACAGTTGATACAAGCTGGAAAGGAGGAGAAAGGTTTTGCAATAAGCTGGATTTGCAAATGCATGAAACATACAGTAGGAGATCTACCTTGTCCATCAGCACTGCTCAGAGAGCTCTGCGATGGAAGCAAGGAGACTTTGAGTTCTAGTTCTGATTATATGGCCCAGGGTAGAAAGATGGGTTCCAGAGCAATAGGGAGGGAGTAGGACTTAGAAGAGATTGCTTGGCAGAACAAAGGAAGAATTTCATAGAATATTAGTGTCAGAAGGGACCTTAAAGATCATCTAATTCAGTTCCCCCTCCCCAATTTTATACATGAAGGAAAAAGATGTCATCCAATTCAAGGTCCTATCCTGAATTCACACTAGGTATCTCTCTAGAAGCTCATTTTGCCTTTCATTCTGCTGTTTGCTCTAAGTGAGAAACTGAATTCAAGTATTTATTTATTAAGCATCTTTTATGTTCCAAGGCAGTATCTAGGTCTGAGATTTTAACCTGGGGTGTGTGAATTTGGGTTGTTTAAAAGATATTCTGAGAACTGTATTTTAATATAATTGGTTTCCTTTGCATTCCTGTCTTGTGCATTTAAGAATATTATTCCAAGAACGGTTTAACCAGGCTGCTAAAGAGGACAATTATACCAAAAAAAAAAAAAAAAAAGACTAAGAACCTCTGCTAGGAGGACGAAGACAAACTATTTCTGATGCCCACCTCCAGCAAATGTCTGTCTCACTGTCTCAGCTTCCTCCTATAGCTGTCCACAACAGGGCCCTCCCTCTTCCTGCTTGTAGTACCAATAGAGGTCCTAGAATCTGTGTGAAATCTAAGCCACTTGGTCTCTGACCACTGCTCATCTTTCTCCCCTCTAGTGACAATTTCACTTTGATATCCAAGGTAGTAAGGAAAATCTTACATATCAAGTCCTAATATGAGGGCAAGGATTTGTCTTCTTTCACTGCATCCCCAGCACTTAGCCCAGGAGTCATTGCCACTGGACCCAGATGGCTCTAGAGGAGAGAGTGATGGTGGTGACTCCCTCACTTAAATCCAGTTCACTTGCAAGTCATGACATCACCTCCCTGATGTCATGATTGATGGACAACCAATAGGCACCTAGCCTAGGGCCTGGCACATAATAAATGCCAATGATTGACCTCCATTAAGTTTATTCTTATGATGAATATCTGATCCTCATCTATGCCAAATGGGTCCTGATCCTCAGATAGCTTTCACTCTCTTATCCTGCCTACTAGGTTGCTATATTATCTCTCTAGGCCTTAGGTACATTAGACTTTTTATATTAGTGTTAAGGGCAGTTAGGTGGCATAGTAGATAGAGTGCTGGGCCTGGAGTCTGGAAGACTCTTCCTGAGTTCAAATCTGACCTCAGATACTGGCTGGCTGTAAGACCCTGGGCGAGTGACTTAGCCCTGTTTGCCTCAGTTTCCTTATCTGTAAAATGAGCTGGAGAAAGAAAAGGCAGACCACTCCGGTAGCTTTGTGAAAATGAACTCAAATGAGGTCATGAAGAGTTGGACATAATTGAATAACATTAGTGTTAGTGCTTTAGATCAGTGCTTCTTAAACTTTTTCTATTCCTGACCCCTTTTTGCCCAAGAAATTTTTACATGACCCCAGGTAGATAGGTATATAAAATAGGTATACAAATCAAACAATTACTGATAATAAATCATAAAGAAATTTATTTTAAAACAATCTTTGGTATATATATACATATATATATGTACATATATATATACACATATATAATTTTACAACTTATTAAAGGTAATAGTCTCAAATCTGAGCCAAGGTGTTTCTGGCAGTGTTCGTTGGTGTTGCGTGGCATGGAGGCATGCAGAGTACTAAGTATACACGCTGTGTGTTCAGAACCAAGTCTGTAGTGAAGTCACTCAATGCAACATGCGCAAGTGTTGCCCAAAACACCTCATATTCATTATTTGTTTGATTTTGCATTAATTTTTGGTCACTTTATGTTCAGAAACCTTTTACTACTATCAATTTTTCACAATCCCTACATTCAGTTACACAACCCCATATGGGCTCAAGACCCACATTTTAGGAAATGCTGCCTTAGATTTCCTAATAATCCAGTGGGGAGGGGGCAGGGTGAAGGAGCAAGATAAGGTAATTTTTTTCTTTAAGAAAGAAAAAGTTCCCTTAACAAGTACAAGCATTCAAATATATCAACAGGAACAAAAGAAAACCAAGCAAAATTAGAAAAAGGAGAGATTGCAAGTGGCTATATGTCATATATACATTTATTTACATATATATACATATACATATATATATATATATATCCAACACATATATAACCTTTATGGTTACCTCCATCAAAAAGGGAGCATTTTAATTTTACTCCACTCTGGCTATCTTGATTTAGTGATTCATTTTTATCCTTCTTTTCTATGTCTTTAACATAAATGCGTCACTGTTATTTAACATACGTGTGGCTACTGATGGAGTCAGGGAGGTTGGCTGGAACCAAGTAAAGAAGTTTCTGTACTGACTGAAACCATTCACACACTCTGATTTTAGTTGGTCTTAATTAATTAGAGAGTTGTAATCAACATGCACATTTTTCATTTTATCTTGTTTTCTTCATGCTACATAACTCCATATGTCTTCTCATGTTTCTCTGAATTCTCCATATTTATAATTTTTCATGTGTAATAGTATTCCATTATAGTAATATGCCACAAAAATTTGTTCAGCTAGTCACTAATTACTGAAAACTGGTAAATTTCTTTTCAGGATTTCTTGCCCTCTCTCCCTTCCCATGCTCACTGGAATGATCACCAAAGGCTTTTGGTTTCTAATGTTGAACCATTTGATAGTGCTGAGGATTTGGGCATCAAGAACTTTCTTTCCCAGGTCTTTAGTAGTTATCACTACTGAGCAAATGTGGAAGGGGGAGGAGGTTAGGTAAAGCATCTCTGGAGGCAGCAGCCAAGTCAAATCCATGCAAAGTTGCTCTTCTGGATGATGGCGCCCCGGGCTCAGCTGATATGGTGGGAAGGCTAATGGGCTGGAGGGCATTGATATTTCTGGGACTCTTGGTCTGTCTCCATCAGAGTCTGGAGAGGTGGTGATGAAGGTTGGCTTAGTAGTTCTACCTAACTGGCACATACAACCTCTTATTTCTCCCTCAAGGCACCTCGATACTTCAGTGAGGACAAATTGGTTGGCATTAAGTATTGGAGGTGGCAGGGATGGCAGGCCCCTCTGCATAAGAGTGGCTCCTTTTAAAGATGGGCATGGGGGACAGGTCAGAAGTAGAATTATAGAATGGGGAGGTGAAATTACTCATCTCATGTGCAGATTATGGATCCAGCTACACAGTATCTGGGTCAGGAAGGGGGTACCCTCAATAGAGGCAGCCCTTCATGGCAGGAAAAAGTTAATTTTGTTTCAAGATCTTCAATTGTGAATGCCATTGCAGAAAAAGCCATCGTTACAATGATGCATTTTAGAACATATAACTTACTAGTTCAGATAAAGAGAGGAATGGGCTGCTATAGTCTACCTGTGAGTTGCAGAGATGCCCCACCCCCATCTCCACCAAGAGATGAATCCAGAGAGGTCAGAGAGAGACTAGTTTGCGATGTGTTGCTGGAGAATGGGAGACAAAGGTCACGAAGTCTCTCAGAATTCTCTAGCTAGTACAACGTTGGCTATTTTTCATAGAACAGAAGGGCTGCTGGGTGAGGTTAAAATTGTTTATTTAGCAATGTTCCTCAAACCCTTTTCTGTATGATCTGGTGAGATTTACCTTGGCCCAGGGGTATGATAAGACCTCAAAACTAAAATGCATTTCTAACTATAAGTTAGAAAATAGTGGAATCAAGAGATAGCGGGGAGGGCAAGAGAGGAAGTTAATTCATGACCCTGGACAAGTCACTTACCCTTGTTTGCCTCAGTTTCTTCACCTGAAAAAAGAGTCGGAGAAGGAAATAACAAATCACTCCAGTATCTTTGCCAAGAAAATACCAAATGGGGTCACGAAGAAACGGACACAACTGAAAAATGAATATAACAAAATCAGGAGATAGATCTGATGTTATCCTGGCCTTCTAGACCTTCTGATGTGTGTTTGTCTTTCATTTTCAAAGAGGATCATAGCATCAGGGAAATGATGACATGACTTGCACTTGACTTTGATTTGAGTGAGAGAAGACTGTGCAAGGTCACCAGCCTCACTTTCTCCTCCAGAGCCATCTGGGTCCAATGGCCTGAAATTTACCGGGATGAATGGGGATGGGCCAGGATGCATTGGGAAACCCTGGCCTTTTAGGCTAAGATCCTTTCAGGTACTCACTGTGAGTGAGGTATTGCCCATTCAGTGAATAGGCCTCTGTAAGAAGTTAATCAAGAGATGGCCCCTTTAATCAAAAACTCAAAAAAAAAAAAAAAGAATCAAACTGGGAGGGGAAGACCCTCAGGTTTCCTGGACAAAAGAGAAACAGTTACTAGACCCTTCTAACGAAATCTAGATAAAGGGAAGAACTTTTCAGACACTGGGGAGAGGTGACTGGGAAAATTGCAGAAAGCTTAATGGCCACTGGCTGAGAATGCTGACTGAAGATTAGCTACAGCTTTCTGTGTTGCTAGAGACTGACATGTTAGACTTACAGACTGATGAAGCAGCAAGTGTCCAGGAAATGTTTGTTGAAAAGAATTGCAAGTATTATTTCATAGTACCCAAATTTAACTGGGTCCTCATCACTGCATAGCAATACCTTCATTCATCTCTGATAGACTTTCCATTACTAATCCACACAGCAACTGCTCCCAACTTTTCTCTTTCCTTTTCTGTGTTTTAGGAATAATAATATGCTAGATAATGGAAAGCAAAGTTTTTTCATGTTTCATAAACAGAATAACACACCATTTGAGAGCATTAAGGCACTTAGATCTAGTGCAACCTAATTATCCAGCCCAGAGAATGAGATGGTCTACCTTGCTAGGGGCAATCCCTCTTTCCACTGATGCTATCACTCTATCCATCTCCCCTGTAAGTTGAAGCTTGTTTGTTGTGGTTGTTGCTCTGTCATTCCAGTCATCTCTGACTTTTTGTGACCCTGTTTGGGGTTTTCTTGGCAAGGATACTAGAGTGGTTTGCCATTTCCTTCTCCAGCTCGTTTGACTTACCAGCTCATTGACTTGCCTCACTTGCTCAGGCTTCCCTTAAACAGGTATCACAGGATCTTAGGCTTACCCACCTAGAACTGCAAGGGACCCCAGAGGCCATCTAATCCAATATCATCTTGTAGATAAGGAAAAACAGCCCTAGGGAGGTTGTGAGTGACTAGCAATTTACGGTTACATCATAAATTTCTACATGGGATTCAGTCCAGAAGAAATTGCTGTTACACGAAGTACATTGCAATAGTTAATGGAAATTACCAGAAAAGCCATATAAGAGAGAAGAAAAAGAAAAGAGAACGCCAGAAATGAGGGCTCATAAATCTAAGTTAACTTTACCTTTAATTGTCTCCTACCAAGAGCAATGGGTCAGTAAAATTACATTACCTCTTTAAGTCCATCTCCCTTATCAGACTGAATGGCGTTGCATACTAAGGAAAACTTCTGATATACTGCCCATTTTACTGCCTTGCTCGTCTCAGGCAAGTGAGGGGAATCCTCCCTACTCCTTATTCCATACACTCTTGTAAATATTGAAATAAAATCTCACTTTTTCTGGGAGGTATTTTTTTTTTTTTGGCCATCATTCCATTTTAAGTTACAGCTAATCACATCCAAGGAAATCTATGCAAGTCTATTCTTTCAGCACCAGCCCAGTTCATCCCCACTCCCAAAGACTCTACTGCAGTAAGCTTTCCAATCGGTCCCTCAGCCTAAAATGATTTTCCTAAACCGCAGCTCTGACCATATCATTCTCCTGCTCAGACACCTCGCGGCTCCCTACACATCTGGTACAAAAGACAATCTCCATTTGGTATTTAAATGCTCACAATCTGGCTCCAGCCTACCTTTCTGACTTTATTACATGCTACTCGCCTTCATAACGCCTCCAGTACAGCTAAGCTGGCCCATTTTGTCCTCAGGTGAGACCCTTCATCACCCTTCTCTGTGCCTTCCTACAGCTGTCTCCCACGCCTGGAATACACTCCCTCCCCCCACCCCCGTCAGTCTGGGTCCACTGTTGTTCTTCAGTCGTTCAGTCAAGTCCTGACTCTGTGATCCCTGTGGGCCATAGCACGTCAATACTGCCCATGGGGTTTTCTTGGCAAAGCTACTGGAGTGGTTTGCTAATTCCTTCTCCAGTGGATTAAGGCAAACAGAAGTTAAGTGACTTGCCTCGGGTCACACAGCTAGTAAGTGTCTGAAGCCAAATTTGAACTGAGGTCTTCCTGACTTCAGGCCCAGTGTTCTATCCACTGAGCCCTCAAAGCCCAGCTCAAAGGCTACTTCTGATAGGGGGCCTTTCTCCAACTGGTAGATCCATCCATCCCAGTTGTTTTATATACTTTGTACATATTTTTGTATTTACAGCTGTACGTATTGTTTCTACCGATAGCATGTAACCTCTCTGAGAGTAAGGAGTTTGATGTTTGTCCTTGTATGCCCAGCTAACTCAGTGTCTAGCATATATAGTAGGTTCTTAAGGTAAGAGGAAGTCACTGAAGTTTACTTGGGGCGGAGCGTGTCAGAATAACGTGGTCAACCTTGCACATTAGGAGGATCACTTTGAAAGCTGAACGGAGAACAGACTAGAGTTGGGGAGACTTGAGACATGAAGACCATCTACCAGGCTATTGCAATGATCCAGGCATAAAGATTGCCACCAAGGTGCCAGCTGTGTAAGTAGAGAGAAAGAGGACTAGATGTTTTTATCTATTAATTTATAGAAATCTACATGATTCCTTACCATCTTTTTTTAGCATTCATTTTTTTAAATTTTTAGATTTTTGAGTTGTAAATTCTCTCTCCCCTTCCAGCCCCTCCTCACTTGAGAAGGCAAGCAATACGATACCCATTACACAGGTGAAGCCACGCAAAACATTTCCATATTAACCATGTTGCCAAAAAAGCCCAACCCACACACCTCACAGTCTTTTAATGGTGTCATCCTCCAACATCTAGGCTTAGAAAGCCGACTAAGATCTTTTAATTTAAAATATCATAAATGGTTAGTAGAACTAAATTCAGCCAGGCACTGGCTCATTTTAATCAAGATGGTTTGTAAGCTCTCTCTCTGAAACTCTGCTCTTCTCCTGGATTGCGCTTAGATCAGAGGCTCCTTATTCTCTCTCCCAAGGATTAACTATGGTCATACAAAGACAGAGAAAAGATGATGGCTGCCATCCCGGGGCAGGCCCTCACTGGCTGGACTACTGAGCCAGGGCCAGCTCCCTGGTCTCCCTCCTCGCTCCAGTCATCCTGCACTCACATGTCAAACTGATCTTTTTTAAACACAGGTCTGGTGAAGTTAAACCAACTTCCTCCCCCCCAACCCCTTTCAAGAAACTTCAGTGTTTCTCTATCACCTCCAGGACCAAATATAAAATTCTCTGGCATTTGGGGCAGCTAGGTGGCGCTGGAGTCAGGAGGACCTAAGTTCAAATCTGGTCCCAGACACTTGACACATGTACTAGCTGTGTGACATTGGGCATGTCACTTAACCCCAACTGCCCTGCCCCACCCCCCCAAAAAAATTCTCTGGCATTTAAATCCCTTTCTAACCTGGTTCCTTCCTATCTTCTTATACTTTTCATAGGTACTCTGGAGCTTGTTTGATGAGAGTTGATTTTTAAATGTTCAGCATATTTACTTGGAAATAAGATATGCTAACAATTGGGGCTTGATTTATTATTTTGTTGATTGTATATATTTAAGAAAATGATGGAGGAAATAGCGATGCAACTTAAAGTGTGGCCAGCATTTTCAGAGTTGGTTGTTAAAACATTTACAATATATCTCTGACCTTACTCCCATGTACCCGATAACACTGGCCTACTTGCTTTTCTTTGCCCATCACACCCCATCTCTCAATTACATTAATTTTCTTTTTTTTTGTTGTTGTTTTTTTTTAATTCCATTAATTTTCACTGGTTGTCCCTGATCCCTGGAATTCTCTTTCTCCTCATCTTTACCTTCGGGCTTTCTTGGCTTCCTTCAAGTCTCAGCTAAAGAAAGTCCCATCTTGTGTAAGAAGCCTTTTCCAGCCCTCCTTAAAGTAAGTTCTTTCCCTCAGAGATTATCTCCAATTTATCCTGTAAATATTTTTCTTGTTTATGGTTTTCAGGATGTCTGCCCCAGTAGTCTGTGAGCACCTTGAGAGCAGGGACTGCCGTTGGTTTGTTTTTAACCTTTCTTTATATGCTATATTTACCACTACTTGTGCAGTACCTAGCACATAGTAGGTACTTAATAAATGTTTGTTGGCTGACTGATTGATTGACTAACAGTTCCCTTGTATCTTAAATCTTGTAAAAAAAAAAAAAAGAGATTATATATTACAAAACATCACCTGTGAGTATACATTTAAGCAAATATAGACAGACAGACAAAACATTTCATATATGGGCTATGAAACACACATATACAGATTTAGAATTGGGCACACCAACTTTTAAAGCACCGATCTGCTAGCACTCTTGAAACCATGCCAGGCAGAGTATGTTCCTTTACTCTTTCCTCAATCCATTTAGGAGATAGGCAATAGGAGAAGGGTGATAGTCTCTGAATTCTTTTACCTACTCTATGATTTAAGCATTTGTAATTATATTTTTAGTTCAACCAACCTTGCTAGAGTTCGTGCCTTCTACTCAACTGTCTCAGATACAGATTGGACTCCTACAACAAATTATTCTGCAGCTGGATTGAGATCTTTACCAACTGCTATTTAAACTACCCAACCCCATCCATTCTAATTCTATTCCCTATTAAGTTATCCAAGTTTCTACCATTTCAGTTCCCTTCTCCTCCACAGGAAACATTTCTTGCCCTATACAAGGGGGATAGATGTTGAACTACATGGCAAAATGAAATAAAAGGAACATAAGTGCAAGGGTTTCTCCAACCTAGGATTCACACACTGTACACACACTTAATATGCAATCTATGCTACCACTTTTCCTGAGACTGACATCTTTAACTAAGGCAGTTGAGTCTGTTCCTAATTACCTGCCCATCTCCCACCTCTGTGATACCAATTGCGTTAGGATTGGGATTTCAAGGAACAGAAATATTTCCATACCTACCCTATGGTAACTACAGGGTTTACTGAGTAAAGTATAAACCATATATACAAAATCATATAAGAATACAAAGTATGGTTTACAAACAGGATAAACTAGAGATCTTAATGACCTCTAAAGTATTATTGAAACTGGATGGGATGAGACCTATGACTGGAATTTGGTGCTGTACAGGTATAACCTATTCAAAATAAATGAAACAGATAGAGGGGAGGCAAGGTAGCACTGAATATTAAGAATATATACTCACGTGAGGAAATTCAGGAACCAAAGCGGAAAAGAATGATGGACAGCATCTGAATAATGATCAATGGAGGCAGAAATAGAAATGTGCTTATCAGTAATATACGAAAGACCACCAGAAGGAAAGAGGAAATTGAAGAGGTCAGGAAATATTACAAGCCTGACAAAGAGATGTGGTAGTATAGTGATACAGAACTTCAATTACCTGGGCATCTGCTAGAGTTTTCTCTCTACCAAAAGAGGGGTACCAGTTTCTTGGCTTGACTTACTGATTCCATATTTCAAAAGCTAGTGAAATTCTATTTTCAACCTGATTTTCAGGTGGGAACTATAGGGAGTACATGTTTGCTATAAATGTCATGAAGACTGGAAAATGTGACAGGTATGAATTTTGAGAGTTTAGACTTCACAAATAGTACTTAAAAGAACTGTAAAGTATTAACAACCATATAAAAGAATGCTCCAAATCACTAATAAAGAGAAATAAGAATCAAAACAACCCTGGGAATTCACCTTATACTATACAAATTAGCAAAAATGAGAATAGTCACTATTGCAAAGGTTGTGGAATTATGGGGGATGAGCATAGTTAGAAGGGTGGAAGGGAATAACGGTTTGTTAGTGAGAGGTAGATGGTGCTGTGGACAGAGCACTGGATCTGGAGTCAGAAAGACCTGAGTTCAAATCTGACCTCAGACACTGACTAGCTGTGTGACTCTGGGCAAGTCACTTCACCCTGTTTGCCTCAATCTCGTCATATGTAAAATGAATTGGAGAAGGAAATGGCAAACCACTCCAGTATCTTTGCCAAGGAAACCCCAAATGGGGTCACGAAGAGTTAGATTAACTGGAACAACTGAACAGCAACAAAGAGCTTATTATATGCCTGACACTATACTTGTTAAGAATAGATTCTCTTCTTTACAGCTGTGAAAGATTTTTATTGGAGGAGATCATTATTTTCAATTTGGGCATTCTAATTCTTGGATGTGGAATCACCTTCCATTTTCCAAAGTTTAAAAGCAGGATGATACCTTCAGATTTTGAGGAAAAGGGTAAAAAAGAAAAAAAAAAGACAAAGAAGAGATCAAAGAGCAGAAGCAAAAGGAAGAAAAAGAAGAGGAAAAGAAGTCTGACACAAAAAATCTGTAGGGAAATGGCACAAATTTGTAAAGAGTTTTCTCGGATCGACAAGACTTCAAAGGATATAAAGGTAGTTTGTCAAAAGAAGAAACCACTATCAACAACCATTAGAAAATGTGATCAAAACCAGTAATAATTAGAAAACTTTACATTAAAACTCTAGGATACCACCTTCCATCCATCAGACTGGCAATGAAAGTAAAAGGTAACAAAATTCTGCGTTGGCAGGGATGTAGGAAAACAGGCAGCCTAATTTATTGCAAGTGAAGTTGTGGGTTGATCTGTTTTAGAAAACTACACAGTATTGTCCCATAAATGTTACAATAAAATATCCATACTTTTTGACCCAGTAATTCCACTTGTAGCTTTCACTTGTAGTACTTCTACTAACAAAGTTAGTGAGAGGAAAATAAGACCCATTTTTACAAACATTCATAGTAGTGCTATTTGTAAGAGCAAAATACTGGAAGTGGCCAGCAACTGGAGGGTGGCTAACTAAATTGTGAGACATAAATGGAATGGAATGCCTGTTCAATATAGAATGACAAATGTGAAGAATTCAAAGAAATAAGGGAAGACTAGGAATTTATACTGAATGAAAAAAGCAGAACCAAAAGCTCAAAGATTACAACTACTGAAAGGAGGAAAATATCAAACAGTAACAAAATTCATGATAAAGAAAATGCACAGGATTGATGCTACCTTTTAAAGTTATTTGTATGTAGCTTTTGTTTCTTTTACCAATTAAGAAATGACATAAGCCTGCAGTTTGCATGTATAATCATTGGGCAACCATATTTTAAATACTTTTCTTAATTTTTAAGGGGTTTTTTTTGGGGGGGTGTCATTTTTATGTTTGTTTTTTGTTTGGGAGTTGGTTATTGTATGTGGGTTTTTGGTTCTCCCAATTTTGCTTGTATTCATTTTTTGATCTTGTTCTCATATTTGAACATTTCAGCTATTGCTGGAAGTTTAAATAAAAATTCAGTAAATAAATTTAAATAAAAATTCAGTAAAATTTTAAAAAATCATCTGGTACAATGCCTTCATTTTACAGATGAGAAACATCTATAAGATGTATTTGTGCTATTTATAGGAAGATAGAAAGACAATTTTAGAACTGGAAGATACCTCAGAGATCCAACCTCCTTGGCACTATACTGTATTTATGTATCATTTTGTATTTGTGTATATATGCTATTAAAGCTTAGAACTGCACTAAGATTTTAAAAATCTTTTGTAGAAAGGGTGGTGGAGGGGGAGAGAGAGAGAGAGATCATTTTCATAGAGCAAAGATGGACCATGACTTATACAGCTAGGATCAGACTGGTTAGGGAAATGAATGGTACCTTGAATGAACTAGGGCTAGGGGAGATTTTTCTAATGGACAGGAGCCCTATGCACAAAGCCTCATACCTCCCCATTCCTCTGACACAAAAGGTCTGACAGCCAGGTACATCCTATGAACCAGTCTAAAACTGTTCTGAAAGGAGGGCACACCAAATCTGTTTGTGCCTGTTTGGGTCCTTGACTGTTATAGAACTTAATGGGCTAGTTCCCTTTTTTTTTTTTTTTGCAAGATGATTTTTTTAGATCCTGTTTTCTTAGTGGATTTGATTACAGAGATTCATTCTGCCTATGGAAGACAGCAGTGATAGCTCAAACTTGTTGGAGAAGAGGACTTTACTTCTAACTTTGTACAACATATATCAGTTAAATTAACCTAGCATTTTATCATGTAAAGTAGACAACACAAAGTATAAGACCTTGGTTTTGCTCTTAAGGAACCTACACAAAGGATAGGAAGTCACAGATAACACCCAAAACAACCAACAATTCAAAACATTATCTACAGTAATTAAAAACTGAATTACATGGTTTGGCCTGTGAGGGCTGTGGAATCTCAGATAAGAGAACAGATCATCAGCAAGAGCTGGGGCATGTTTCCCCCACAGTTGGGGAACAGGCTTGTCCAACATGGTTCAACATCACATATTCCTTAGGGTCAATTTCAATGGACACTCTAGTTAATCAGTTAAGTTTAGGTTTTCCCCATGCCTAACCTACTCACCACACCTCGGAATCCTTGACTTCCTTCACTTACTAGCTTGACATGGAAAGGGAAGAATGAAAGCAGCCAGAAGGAGGGTGGGTGGAAAGGGTCTGCTGACAGAGAACTGGCCTGAACTAGGCCACTGATGTCAGAGGTGAGACTCACCTCTCTTGTATATGGTTGCAGGACTACATTGCCAAAAACTGTATTTGAGAGAGACTTCTTAACAATGGTGCTTTATAAATAATTGTACTTTGAATATTCAAAAATAAATAAAGTCCATCAAAAAACAATGATCTTAACTGAATCTCTTTCCAACACAGCCAGCAGCTTCAAGGGGCGCTCTTAAAAGAAAAACAGCTTGAAGGTGAAAGATTCTGTATTTGCAGCTATGTCTTGGTCACACACATTGCCAAAGATAATGACGATGGCAATACTAATAACTAGCATTTACATAGCAACTTACAGATCCAGTCTCATTTTATCCTCTCAACAACCTGGTTGCTACTGCTATCTCCATTTTACAGATGAGGAAACTAAGGCAAGCTGAGATGAAGAGACGGGCCCAGGGTCACATATCAAGTAAGCATATGATGCTGGATTAGAATTCGGGTCTTCCTGATTCCAGGTCCGGCACCATATTCACTGAGCCATCTACAAGATCGGCCTTAAAGAAGCTGCCTAAGAGACATGGAGCACACGGAAGAACAGGTACGTCTGTGGTGAAGCAAGAGTGAAGGAGAGCAGATGGACAACCTATGGACTTCATTAGCCACTACAAAGACCAAGAGAAGAGTCTGCAGTCGTTGGCTAGCCCTCCTACAAAGCATTTGTAGAAGAATAACACAGGATGGGAAGAAGTGGGGATGGGATGTGATCTGCAGATGTGGTTAGACTGCCCATGTCAGTGAGATTAGAGTCCCTGAAATCCCAAAGAAGACTGCAACCGCAGTCACTTCAGGATTCATTTTATCCTGGCAACAACCCTGTAAGGTAGGTACTAAAGATATCAGTACACCTGTTTTACAGACGAAGAAACTGAGGCTGTGATGGGTGAGGTGGTTCTTCTGTGTTCACATAGCTATGGAGTGTGGGAGGTGAGATTCAAAGCTAGGTTTTTCCTAATTCCAAATATATCCTTCTGATCACTACCAGCCCCTCTCACTTTAAACCACATCAAATCTGCTTTATCTTTCTTCACAGAGTCTGAGACCTAGAAAAATACGTGAGGAATTATACCAAGTGAGGAACTAATGAAATGAGTTGAAGGGAAACCAAGAAAAATCCAATTGTTGAAGTTTAGGGGTGATTGGGACCACAAAATACCAACACACCTGACCGGGTCCTGCCCAAATGAATTCAACCCAAGCCTTCTTTCAAAGAAAAAAAAAATAAAGTTTATTTAAAAAATGCCATATTGGCCAGACTCTTAAGAAACCTCAGCATTGGCTAGACTCTTAAGGAATGTGAGCACTTGTATCACTAATGCCAGCGGGTCAGATTGAATCTGAGTACCTTCATGATGGCAAGATGGTGGGAGGGATCTAGGGGTGGTCAACTAGTCTGAATTGATGGGCCAATCTTGAGGAGGAGTCTAAGGAGGATCTTGATGGGACTGGGTGACTCCAGGAACCAAGAGAATGGGATTAAGGGTGGGAAGTAGCTGAAGGAGGGCTGGGCTAGGTTAAAGGGTAACAGAGCTTTGGGCCTAGAGATAATGGAAGGCTTATGGCCTCAGGAGAATGCCAGATCACGTGGCAAGATTCAAGGAAAGTTCTAGGGGGTTCCCAGAGCCTATACCCCATTACAGTCATAGGCAAGGGACAAATCTGCCTGTTTAAGGTATGAAGAAAGAGAGAGGAGGTGGAAATGATATATACCTACTAACAGCCATTAAAATCTTTTAATCACAATGATTTTATCCCTACAAACAAAAGAATGATTTTCTTTTCCTGAAGGTTTAACATTTTTGCCATTTTTACTTATAAAAGCATTTTTTTTACATCTTCAAACTCCCAAGATCTTAGACTCTTCTTCTCTGTCTTCCTTGCCTAATAATAATAATAAAACTTACATTTATACATCATTTTAGGATTGGCAAATCACTTTCACCTTATCTCATTTATTCTTCACAATGCTTTTGTGAATTCCCTAGATCTCTAAGGCTCAAAGTAGCTAAGTCACTGGGCAAAGGTCACAGCTTCTAAGTGGCAGAGCTAGGCCTCAAACACAGGCCTTCTGACCATTTTGCTAGGCCCTTCTTCCCACACCTACCAAAAAAAAAGAAAAAAGGATACCAGAAATGCTATTTCAATTCTGGCTTTAGGCCATGGGGAGGGATGCCTACAGTTTCCTTTCAATGGCTTTTCAGTGTTGCCCACACCACTGTCATTGCAAGTTAATCCCACTCACTGCAGGGAAATCGTGAATAGCTCAAAGAATGAATCATTTCCAGAACATCTTAGCTGCTGCCTAGAATAGAGCTTTGTTTCCAATATGAAAGTTTGCAGGGTTAAATGGGAACAACCAAAGGTGGCAAAAAGCACCAACCTATAAAATATATAAAAAAAGAAAAATACCTTAAAAACAAGAGGTCAGAACAAGGGGGAAGTGATAAGTGATCTAAGCTACAGAACAAAGGAGCCAGAAACAGAACAATTTCCTGAAAGTGGTTTAGACACACAGAAAAGAACAATTGTGAAGGAGTGGACATAAGTGATCTTCACTTATCCCTTGTCAAGTTTAAAAATATATATTTTATTGATGCTTTCCTAATCATTTCCTGATATACCCTATCCCCAAATGAACCTACTTAAGAAAAAGTCAAGCAAAATTGATCTGCAACGTTATCACATCTGACATCCTATGCAACATTTTGCAACCACAGCCTCACTACCTCTTTATTTTGAGATGTCCACCCTCCACTTTCATAAATTCAGTTAGTAATTCAGCAAACATTTATTAAGCACTTATGATAACAGCTAGCATTTACATGGTGCTTTAGGGTTTGCAAAAAGCTTTACATGTTAATGCATTTGATCTCTGCAATGAACTCGTGGGGTAGGTGCTATTCTTATTCTCATTTTGTAGATGAGGAAATTGAGACAGAGAAGTTAAGTGACTTGCGTAAGGTCACACAAGAAGCATTTGAAAGTATTTGTCTGAGGAAATCTTTGAAAACTCAGGTCTTCCTGACTCTCTGTCCCAGAATGTGTTGGTAAGCAAAATGGGCTCCTTAGCACTTAGCTCAACAAGTGCCCTTGAAGAGTTTGGCTTTTGTTTTTGTTGAGTAATTCAGTGTATTTCATTGAATCCTACTAAGTGCTAAGCCCCAGGCCCAAACCCCGATTAGGTGTAAAACCTATGTGGGTGTGGATTGGCAACTAAGGTGCAGCCCAAGGTGGGGCTAACTCCAGGAAGGGCCTAGTTTACATGTCTGGGACAGCAGAGGTTCTTAAACCATGTGGGTTTAAGTCCACCTCTTTGAGACAATTTTAGGTCATGTGGGTGAGTAGTGTGTGTGACTCACCCCTGAGGCAGACAAAGATATAAAAACCAGGGGTTGGCCTTCTCTTTTTTGGAGCTCTTTGCCAAAGCAGTGGTGGCGTGTGACTCTGGGCTGGCCCTTGTTCTGAGCTCCTGGGCTGAACCTAGATGTTGGTAACTATGAATCTGTATTGGGTCTGTCTGTTGATGTTTGTAATTTGTTTGTAATTTGCTTTGAAATTCCGGGTGCTGGTCTCTTCCCCTGAACTAAGTGAATGATATTTGCATACTGAATTAAAGTAAGCTTGCCAACCCCTTAACCTAGCTTTCCTTATTAAGGCAGATCAAAAGAACCTGTGTTTTTGCTGCGTGCTGGCAGCTTTCTGGGTGCTGGCTGTGGGTGGATCTTACACCCCCACAGAAGCTGCTAGCCAGATTGTGGAAACACAGGCTCCATCCGAGGTACGAGTTAGCTGCCATACTAAGTGCTGGAGATAAAAAAAAGCAAAAACACGGTCCTTGCTCTCAAGGAGTAGGGGAGTCAAGTAAATAATTAAGTATTTACAAACTATATGGAGAAGATGGAGGGAAATCAGAGAGGGGAAGGTCCTAGCAATTGGGGAGACAGGGAAGAGCCTGCAGAAGGTGGGACCTGAGCTGAGTCTCAAGGAAGCCAGGAAATCAATGAGCAGGATAAGAGGGAGGAGTATTCCAGGCACAGGCACAGAGAAAGATGATAGGATGTCATGTTTGAGGAACTAAAACAAGGTCAGTGTGGCTGGATCATAGAGTGAGTATGTGGAGTATGAAGACTGGAAAAATAGGAAAAGGCTAGGTTATGATGTCCTTCAAATCCCAAGCAGAGAAGTTGATTGGTCCTAGAGGTAAAGGGAGCCAGTGGGGGCTCAATGAATAGGGGACAGGGAAGAGTTAACAAGGGCAGCCGTGCACTTTAGAAAAATGGCAGCTGAGTGGAGACTGATTGGAGTGGGGAGAGACTTAAGACAGGAGACCAGATAGAAAATTATTGCAATAGTCCAGAGGGCACAGACTAGAATTATAACAGCGTAGAGAAGGGACAGATCCAAGAGATGTTATGGAGGCAGATATTATAAGATTTGGCAAAAGACTAGATATGTGAAGTGAATGTGAGAGAGGGAAGAAGAGAATGATGATGTCTCTCTCCACAGTCTCTCCACCGGACCTGAAGTCAAAAGGACCTGAGTTCAAAGCCGGCCTCAGACACTTACTGGCTATGTGACCCTGGGTAAGTCACTTAACCCTCACTGCCTTACCCCAAAAAATTTTTATAGGGAAGTTGGGAAGAGGAGAGGCTTTGGGGAAAAGGATAATGAATTGTTTTGGACTTGTTGCCTGTAGGGCATCCAGTCAGATGTCCAAGAGGCATGATGAGCACCTAATGCTAGAGATACAGAGATATAGGAACTACCTATATAGAGACAATTTGATTCAAGGGAACTGGTTAGATCACCAAGTATGATGGTATATGGAGTAAAAAATGATTCATGGTACAGCCTCAGGGGACACCCAGGGTTAGTGGGTGTGACCAGAAGAACCAGCAAAGGTGAGAAGAACTAAGACAGATAGGAAGGGAAACGGAAGAGAGAAATGTCACAAACACTTGTGAGGAGATGGTATCTAAGTAAAAGAGGTAATCAACAACTGTGTCATGCTGCAGAGACGACAAGAGAATGAGTATTGAGAAAAAGGCCATTAGATTTGGCAAGAGATTACTGGTAATTTTGAAGAGAGAAATTTAGTTAATAATGAGATGAGAAACCAGATTACAGTTGTTTAGAAATGAGAGAAGTAGACACCTAGGGTAAGTAGCCTTCAGTTTTATTGAGAAAGAGAAGAGATATTTGGGAGATAACCAAGGGGATAATAGGGTCAAGTGAGGGTCCACTCTCTTTATGTGGCCTCATCTTACCCTCCGGCTGCCTAGGGTCTCTCAGGTAGGCTGGCTCTTTCTAAGCACACTGTCCTGGGATCTGAATCCATCCTTATCTCCCTTCTACTCATCCCCTGTTCCATCAGAACTTTCTTAACACAAATCAAACTGAAAAGGATTTGGTAACCTCATTTTATATTTAGAGGTTAATGGAAAATAATGGCTTAAAATGTTAACCAATGTTAACCATCCCAAAAGTATTTACATTTTGACAGGGGACCATAAATTAACCCAAAGGAATGAAGAGTCTAGGGAGAAAAGGAATTCATTGATCAGCTTAGATTGTTAAAGCATATCCACAGAAAATAAAAACAAAAACAGGTGACTAAGGATAAATACAGAAGTGTATAAGAAAACAAAAATCACTTTCTAAAGGCTGTGTTGAGGCAAGAAGAAAATAAGAGTTTGGACCACTGCAGGGATGGATGAGGCAATAAAAGTCAGCGAGAGAAGGCAGGAAATACTCAATCTTTATTTTGCTTCCATTTTTTATTTCTGTCAAGAAAAATATCTTTAGACCTAGAAGAAAGACAGAACAAACATGGCTAACAGGGTGTTTAAGGTAAGGGGATGGTAAAAAACATCCAGTTGCTCTTCATGAATTCAAATGAACAGGAATGAAATGACTATACCTTGGGGTACTGAAAATAAAACAAAAACCAGAACAGGTGAATGTGACTGCCAAGCCTTAGTTAATTGTTTGAAAAATCATGATGTTGAACATGCAGGTGTTCCAAGACTACGGATGGGTAAACACAATTCCAATTTCCAAAAAAATCAAGGGGAAGAGGGCAGTTTTCACATTATATGCTGGTGAATGTGACTTTGATGGCTGGAAAAATTCTAGAATATTTCTAAAGGGATAGTTTATAACCATTTGGCAAGGGATATGGTGATCACTAAAAGCTAGCACAGCTTCATGAGGTACAAGTCATGCCATATTAACTTCACTTCCTTTATTGATAAGATTACTAGATTGGTAGATGGGGGGGATGCTGTAGACATAGTATGGCTAGATTTCAGCAAAGCATCTGAGAAACTCTTCCATGTGGTCTTTGTGGATAAGATGGAGAGATATGGGTTAGTTATCTAATAGTACAGTTAGGTAGATTCAGGACTGATTGAATGACTTGGCATCTTTAATGGAATGCCATAAGACTTGATCTCACCCTCAATCCCATGCTGTTAACATTTTTATCAATGACTTGCATAAAGGCATATCTGACTTGCTAAAGAGCGAATTATCCCTTACTATCAGATTTGCGGAATGACACAAGGTTGGGAGAGATAGTTAACAAATTAAGATGACAGAGCCAGGATTCAAAGGTTATTTCAATAAGCTAGACTAGTAAGTCAAATATAATGCATGAAATCTTGTAGGGATAAACATAGACTCCTATGCTTAGATTTTTAAAAATCAATTATGCAAGCATAGAGTGTAAGGATCATGGCTGGCCAATATTTCATGCGAAAAAAACCTGGTATTTATAGTGAACCACAAACTCGTTGTGACACAGCAGCCACAAAAAGCTAGTGTGATCTTACAGGGGATTTTAAAAAATACAGGAGAGCCCTGCTGTCTTCTGTCCTGGTCAGAACACATTTAGAGTACTGTGTTCAATTCGGGGTGCCATATGTTAGGAAGGATGTTGATAAACTGGTCTGTGTCTCCAGAACCGGATGACTAGGATGGACTGAAGACCATGCTATATAAGAGTCAGTTAAAGAAACCAAGACTTAGCATAAATATGGTAATTTTCTTGAAGACCTGCTAAGTAGAAAAGAGATTATAGTTGTTTTGGTTGGCCCCAGAGAGAACTAGGAATAATGAATGAAAGCTTCAGAGAGGCAGACTGCTTTGATGAAAGGAACAATTTCCTAATAATTAGGCTGCCACAAGATGTTAATTATTCTCTCTCCAAAAATCTTTAAATAGACTGGATGGCTGTCTGGGATACTGTAGAGAAAATTCCTGTTTAGTAACGAGTTTGACTAGATGATTTTGGGGTCACTCCAACACTTAGTTCCTGTGATTCTAAGTATCTAATGGCAGAAATACAGACATCAGCAGCAGGATTATGGAATGGGTATTTTGGGGGTAGGGGATGGGGCCTTCGGCATGCCTTCAAATCAGAGGCAGACACCTATTTTGGTTGGCTAGTTCTGACTAATGTTATTTCTCCTCTGGAATTTATATAGCAGATTCTTATCTCTTCAGGATGGTGTCAGGGTGATTTGGTCTGAAGGCAGGATGGACTGGATGGCCTTTCAAAGTTCCTTCCAGAATTGTCCAGAGATGGTTGGAAATTTTCTTTCGTTATGTGGAAAGAACAGTAGCCTTAAGATCACAATCCTAAGTTCAAGCTGTCCCTTATTACCATTTCCAATTTCCAAATGGTCACATCAAGTCTTAAGGTAGCAGCATTATTTGTTTAATGAATTAGTAGTGATGCTGAAAATGGAACAACTCAAGACCACCTCTGCCTTTGGGGAGATGTAGGTGTTTTTAGTTTTTGCAGGCCTGACTAAATTTTGCCTAAGTATGAAGGCAAGGATTTGTTCAAGGTTGAAGATGTAAAAATAAGGAGTTCCTGAGTGAAAAATGTTTTGCCTTTTCCCAGAAGCTCCAGGAGTGGGTACACATTTTGGTAATTTTAAAAAAGTCCTCAGAAAAGCCTCAAAGGAAAAATAAAAATATTCCCTCCCCCAGCACAGTGTGTGGGAAAAGGAACTTCAAGAGATCTTCCTTGTCTGTACCTCTCACTTTGGCACTTAGCATATCCTGACTCATTGTCTCAAATTTTTCTTGTGTACCCAATTAGATGGCAAGTTCCTGCATGGAGGAGAATGTTTTGTGCTTTTTCCCCCTCCTCAATGACTAACCCAACCAATCATCTCAGTGTTGCTCAGGTTAGTTATCATTTCACAAAGCATTTTCAAATTCACTACATACTCAGAATAGCTTGGTGAAGTAAGTGGGACAGATATCTCTATCTAAGAGATGGAAGGCTAGTGACTTGCCTGAGGCCACACAGTAAATGGTAGCCCAAGGTTCCCACAGGGCAGGTGCTGAAAAAGCTTAGGTTGAACAAATAAAGGAGGTTATACATCTTTGGGGGAGGAGGTTCTCTTCTAGGTCCATATAAAAGCCTGTTCTAAGATTGTTGGACTGGTATAGGGGCTGTGAGAACTTAAGGGAACTAGCTTAGAAAGACATGGACAGCATGATAAAAATTACATAATGATGGGTAACAAGGAACTTCACACATTCAGCTTATTTGATAAGATCTTGAAAATTACTTGCTTTCTTTGCTATGAGGTAGAAATCTGCCCATGTGTAACTTTCAATTGTTCTTCTCAGTTCTCTCTGGAACCGTACATGAATCCTTCAAATAGCTGAAGATAGTTGTGCACCTTTCTTCTCTCAAGTTTTCTCATCTCCAGCCTAACTAACCTCCAGTCCTTCGAATGAGCCTCATATTACATGCTTTTAGATCCCATCTCTATCTTGGCCACCCTAGAGCTGTTCACCAATGTCACTTAAAAAGTAACATCTAGAACAGAACCAAAACTCTAAGGATGGTTAGACCACGAAGAACCACGAGTGACTAGTAATAGCCTTTCAACCTTCTCCCTGAAACAGAATTCCATCATTGTAACACCAATATTCTTCCAATGATACTCTAGGGCTGCCAACCATGCCATGTTACAGTCTCTAGGGAATCATGATTTATAATGGGTATAAAAAGGCCTCAAAAATGCATTGGAAAGATTACTGCAGAGGGATTATGGAAGAATGTGGACAAAATTCACACGGGTGGGTGGAAGGCAAGGAAGAGTTTAGGGGTTTGATCTAAAACCCACATCAATGAGCTCATCAAAGAAATTTCCTCTACAAGTTTCACAGGATAAATTCATTGATTTTAATTATTGTGACTTTCTTTTCCCCTCTCTTCTCCAAGGGCTATACTATCCACTATCAATATTTAACAATTCAGGGGCAGAGCCAAGATGGCAGAGTACAAGCCAGGACTCAGGGGTCCCAGCTGAATTCTCCCAACATTCCTCTCCAAATAACTTTAAAATAATGCCTCAAATAAAATTTTGGAGTGGCAGAACCAACAAAAGGTCAGAGGCTGCCATTTTCTCTGCCTAAGACAACCTGAAATGTCCACAGGAGAGGTCTATTACACCAGGCCCTGAGCATGGCAGGAGCACCAGCAGTGGACTTTGGAGGTGGCTGTGACAGCAGCAGCAAGAGCTTCTTAAGCTTGGTCCACAGATGGTAAAGGTGTCAGACAATTGGTAAGAAAGACATTATAGGAGACCTTTTATGGGCACTGGGTGCAGCTAGCACTGATCAGTAACTCTGTAGCCCACACCCAGTTCTGGTTTGCAGTTCTACGGTGGAGAAGAGAGGAGAGCTTATGATCAGTCAAAAGGGAGCAGGGGCCCTGGTCACAGTTCCAGGGCCAAGAGAAGTGCTAGAATTTTTGGCTGCAAGTGAGCAGGTGCACTTCCTAGGTAAAGACCAGAAAGCACACCAGGAGAGCAGTGATTATACCTCAACAAGGAGCACATCACCTTGGAAGTACCAAACACTTGCAAAACCCCAAAACCAGCTGTGAAAACAACAGCACAAAAAAGTCTATCTTGGCATAATGCCTCCTTGCCCCTGGGTGAGCAAAACCCAACTTTAACATAAAATTCAAAGTGAAGAAAGAGGTTGGGAAAATCAGCAAGTAACAAAAAAGGAACTTGCAGGGGAAGACCAAGCCATAAACTTAGAAGACATCAGTGTGAAAACCCCTACAAGCAAAGTTGTAAGGAAAAATGCTAATTGGACCCAAGACCAGCTACATTTACGGGAAGAGTTAAAGAAGGAGCTAAGAGTGGTACAGGAAAAATTGGGAAAAGAAATGAGAGTTGTAAGAAAATTATGAAAAGAGATTAACAGCTTAGTAAAAGAGGCATGAAAAAATACAGAAGAAAAAAACACCTTAAAAAACAGAATTGACTTAATGGTAAAAACTTACATAAACTGATGTGAAGTGAAGCGAGCAGAACCAGGAGAACCCTGTACACAGTAACAATAATATTGTATGATGAAGAACTGTGAATGGCTTAGCTATTCTCAACAATACAATGATCTAAGACAATCCTAAAGGACTAATAATGAAGCATACTGTCCACCTCCAGAGAATGAACCGATATTATTTGAATATTGACTTAAGCATGCTATTTTTCATTTTGTTTTACATGAATGGACATGTGTAACCTATATTTGATTGCTTACTATCTCAGTGAGGGGGGAAGGGAGGGACAGAATTTGGAATTCGAATTTTTTTTTAAATGTTTAAAAATTGTTTTACTATGTAATTGGGGGCAGAGTAGGGGGCGCCGCACTGAATAGAGTACTGACCCTTAGAGTCAGGACAACCTGAATTCAAATCCGGCCTCAAACATTTGACACTAGTTGTGTGACCCTGGGCAAGTCACTTAACTCTGTTGGCCTAGCATAAGCAAAAAAAAAAAATGTAACTGGGGAAAGAAAATATTATACATTAAAAAAAATATCCCCAGAACTTAAATAAAATGGAGGGGATGGGGGGTGGGGGATAGGGAGCAATACTCGAACTTTACTTTCATCAGAATTGGCTCAAATGGGGAACACACACACACACACACACACACACACACACACACACACACACAGTTCCCAACAGGGAAATGGGGGGGGGGGATATGATAAAAAAGGGTGGATTAAGGGTGTCAGTGGTCAGAAGCAAAACAGACTTTTAAGGAGGGATAGGACAGAGAACAAGAAGAAAAAGAAGAAAATACATAGTAATCACAACTATGAATGTGAATAGGATGAGCTAACCCATAAAACAAAAGCAGATAGCAGCATGGATTAGAAACCAGAATCCAACAATATGCAGTATACAAGAAACACACACACAGAGTTAAAATAAAGGGCTGGCGTAGAATCTATTATGCTTCAGCTGAAGTAAAAAAGGCAGGGATAGCACTGAACATCTCACACAAAACCAAAATAGATTTAATTAAAAGAGGTAACTAGGAAAACTGCATTTTGCTAAAAGGTGCCACAGACAATGAAATAATATCAAAAATTTTTATACTAAGTTTCTCTGGTAAAGACCTCATTTCTCAAATATACAGGAAACTGAATCAAATTTACAAAAATAAGAGTCATTCACCAACTGATAAATGTCAAGTGATAGGAACTGGCAGTTTTCGGAAGAAATCAAAGCTATCTGTAGTTATCTGAAAAAATGCTCTAATTCACTATGACTAGACAAAGGAAAATTAAAACAACACTGAGGTACTACCTTATACCTACAGAAATGACAAATGCTAAGGGGATGAAGGAAAATAGGTATACATTAGGACTATTGGCAAGTAGTGAACTGATCCAACCATTCTGGAGAATAATCTGGAGCTATACTCAAAGGGCTATAAAGCTGGGTATACCCTTTCATCTAGTAATACCAATATTAGTTTTGTACCCCAAAGAGATTAAAGAAAAAAGGAAAAGGACCTGAATATACAAAAATATTTATAGCAATTCTTTTTCTGGTGGCAAAAATGGAAATTCAGAGGATGCTCATCAAATGGAGAATGGCTAAACAAGTTGTAGCATATAACTGTGATAGAGTACTATGGTACCATAAGAAATGATGAGGAGGGTGGTTTCATAAAAATTTGGAAGACCTATATGAACTGATGCAAAGTAAAGTGAGAAGAACTGGGAGATCATTGTGCACCATAACAACAATGCTGTAATGATGATCAACTGTGAAGTACTTGGCTACTCTGACGAAAGTGACGATCCAAGGTAATTCCAAAGGCCCCATGATGAAAAAATGCTATCCACCTCCAGAGAGAGAAGTGATTAACTCTTAGTGCAAACTGAAGTAAAATTTTCTTGCTTTACTTTTTTGTGATATGACTAATACAGAAATGTTTTGCGTAATTTCACTCGTATCACTGATAAACTGCCCTCTCGATGGTGTAGTAAGGGTGAGAATCTTGAACTCCAAACTTGTACTTTCTTCACAACCTATCCAAGGCAGTGCAAGTGTCACCCCTAGCTGAAATCAGGAAACTTTAGCTCAAAGGTTTAGTAAGTAGCTCAAAGTCAAAGAGCTAGTAAATGATCAAGTGAGGACATGAACCCAGACACTGATTCCAAATTCAATGCTCTTTCTATTACATGACAGTGCAATCTCTCAAGAGGTAGAAGGGACCAAAACTTCCTTCGATGCTTCAGGAGGTACATGTTGCTTGTAAGAGATAAGGATAATAGAAAGGATTTTTAATAGCAAGTATTTTTATATTGTTTGAAACAAATGCAGGAATGAAAGAAGATGGCTGCCAAGTAAAAAAGAACTGGGTTTATTACCAAGTAATTAAAGTTTTTTGGGAAAGATTTAGAGCTAAAAAGCATTAGCTAATCTTTTAATTTTCAAATAGTGGCTTTTCCATTTTCTTAGGTAAGATATTTTCAATGAAGAGATATCAGAATGGTGAATCATAAGGAGAATCCTTTCCATATTAAAATGTATTTTAAAATTGAAACTGAGTGGGCTATATGCTATTCAACAACTATCTTCACAGAATAAGAGAATGACAGACTTTTCAAGACTGTTGAATCCTTACATTTCAACTGGTAGAATCAATTTGACAAATAAAGAAACTGAGGCCTGGAGTGATTAAGTGACTTACTCAGTCATGCAGCCAGGTAATGGCAGAGATATGCCTCAAACCTGGTTCCTTCTAACTCCACGTGTATTGCTCTTTAGTGTGGAGCTGGGACCAGATCTAAGTTTTCTGACTTATAGGCCAGTATGCTTTCAAACATCTCACCACTCTCCTCCATTCACATGAAGACAAAGCTGAAAGATAATACAGAATGAGAGAGAAACTATTCTTTAAAAACTGAAGCAAATATTTTTTGTATTACTAAAGACAGAGGCCTTGTTTTATATTAATGGATCACTACAGTGCTAGACTGCAATATCAGGAAGACCTTAGCTCAGAGCTTACCTCTAATACTTAACTAGCTGTATGACCTTGGACAAATCATTTAATCTCTCAATGCCCGAGATTCCTCTGCACTTATCTACTAAGTCATTCCTTGAACTAATGAAATCATAGATTTTTCAAGGATGCAAAACATACACAAATGGACAAAAAAGAAGTGAGCTACAATAATCTTTGGCCAGGTAGGACACATTCTTCTTTGCTTTCCTCATTAATGGGGAAGAAGCTCATGGATAACTCTGAACTCTTTGCATATCCAAATGCTTTGGAATAATTACATTTTTAAAAAAAACCTTTTTTTCTATCAGCCATATCTGATCACATTTACTGAAAACCAACACTAAAAATTATTTTGAATTTCCTAGAAACACACTGTTTCAGAGAAAAGTAGCCAGAAGTGTGGATCTATTATGGTATTAAAAGCTTGTTGTAAATAACGTGGTATTTCACACATAACAGAAAAAGTTAGAAACTTTGATGAAGTTTCTAACTCCAGGGCTAACTGAAATAAAAGTAGGATAAGCTAACTCATCTTTTTTTGCCTGGTGTTTATCATGGGCAATTCTATGAAATCACACAAACAACAAAATAAATAGTAAATCTCTTATAAAACATATGAATAAAAATGCACCCTAAAGAAGATAGTTTGTAGTGCTGACCAGTGGTGGGATTCAGCCGGTTCGCACCAGTTCTCTAGAACCAGTACCTAATTTTAGGTTGAGTTTAGGCAAACCGGTTGTTAGCAGGGGCGGAGCCTTGGCTCAGTTCCATGGAGAACTGGTTGTTAATTCATTTGAATCCCACCACTGGTGCCGACCAATATATATGTTGTATATTTTTGTTGCATAGTATTTACAATTTTTAAATTGAGGCTGTATCTCAAAATTTCAAAGAATCTTAATGCAGCAGCTACCCTCTAAAATAGAATTCCATTGAGCCATAGATCAAAAAGTCCTTAACTCCACAAGTATTTCACAGAGCACTATCTATCCTCATAAACATTTTCTCAACACACAAAACCTTAATGAAATAAACACCACCACAAAAACTGAAATGTTACTATTTTATTTATATGAACTAAAAACATCTGGAAAAATTTTTAAAGGCAAAAAATAGTTCTCAAACCTCCAAATCAGGTCTAGGGCATTAATCAAGAGATTAAATATTGGGATTCCTTTTTTTGCCCCCTAAGGATCATAATACACTTCTACATTGAAGAACAACTTAAAAAATAGAACACCTGTCCCATTGCTGCCACTTCTGGGGAAAGAGTACTTTGCAACTTAACATTCTGGCAAACAACAGGACAGAACATAGGCACAGATCTATATACCGGATACACTCCCAACTCTGACAGTGAACCTTATATAGCACTGGCCATTTTGCCAGTTCTCTTTTTTTCTGGCCCTATTAACTTTTATAGACCACATCTAATCTTGCATTCAAATAATCCAATACTTCCAACAAGCTAGTGGAATCATTAATCCACTTATGTCTTGAAATGAAGTGGATAGGTTCTGTCTTAAATTAAGGATCTTGTTTATATAATAGTAAAATCAACACTGTAACAAATCTTGCACAAAATTTGGCCAGCAGGGGTATAGGGTTTGCTCTAACTTGTATTTCTCTACCCACACAATGATGTACTTAGATCTTTGGAGGCAAGAGATTAGGTCTACTGATCCCTGTATCAACACACAATCAATCCAAACCTTTCCCAAGTCCTATTTGTCTTGGCTTGAAGAGAGAGGGTTTGTTCAAACTCATTCTCTCATATGCATGATTCTCCACTTTTGTTTCTGAATGTAAAGAGGTTTTCCAAAAATCAACAGAAAGGTTTTACTAGCTCCAAAAAGAGCAGACATATTCACCATTGGCAGAGCTGCCAAGATGATTACTGTGGGGTTTCTGTAGCTATTTTTTTTTTTTTATAGCTAGCACATTACTAAGAAAGTGAAGGATCACACGTTATGATTGCCCTCCTCCTCCCCGCCCTTTGATATCTTCAAGATTTTCCAGAGTTCATGAAATATCACATCACTGATGCATTCAAGATTCATCATAAGGGCCTATCAATAAATGTAAACAACTATGGTGTAGTGAAAAACAAAGAAACAATCAGAGAGGCATAGAGCTTTTTTTTTTTTTTAAAGGATTTTATACTATATAAAAAAAAAAACACAAAATAAAAAAAAGGGTCAGTCAACATGAATTTTAGGAGTCCTTCCCAAAAGTCTCAGTACCCACTGGTCAAGCAGGCTTGCCTTCTTTCCTCTTTGCTTTCAGCCTAAAGGCTTACTAAGGATTGCCAGAGGTGATTTGTGCTCTGAGTTCTTAAAATCAGACTTGCTCTGCCAGATCCAAGACTCTGAATTTATCCAAGTTGTAGAAACAAGCTTTCACTACCCGTCCACCAAAATACCTCCCATTCAGATCAACAACAGCTAGAATGCAAACAGAAAAAGGTGATTAAATGCAAAGATGAAAACCAGTTATTCTTGAAAAATTCTCCAATAGAAAGCATATATAATTATATATTTTAATTTACCTTTAATTGCTGATTCAACTCTTTCAAACTCTAAAAATATTCGTACAGCTTCATCATCAGGAGCACCAGGAATCTGAAACAGAGATCAAATCATATTAGTAAAAGTTTCATGTTCCTATACTAAGGGTGCCCTACATATATATACACCAAACTTCATGGTTTAACAATAGTTAGCATTGATCTAACACTTTAGGATTTGCAAAGCACTTTATCTCAATTTTACAAATGAAGACACTATAATAAGTCTCAGAGAAGTTATATGACTTGCCCGGTCATACAATATGTGGAAGAGCCAGGACTCATCTTTTGGTTACATTTTCTTGTAATTAGGTAGTAATTTACCTTGCCATCAACTCCTCCACCTAGAGCAGAGAACAATTCGTTCTAAGACTAACACACTACTGCCTTCTGCGCCAGTCCTGGGGCACGTTGCATTATCTTCTACGCTATCAAGATATCTTACTAAATATCCTACCTTGGCAATTTGACAATATGTGGGAGAAGCAAGATGAGAAGCTGAGGATAAAACCAAAGCTGAAAACATGGGAAGGATGGTAGTGCCCCTCAGCGCAAAGCAGATAGTTTGAAAGAGAAATAAGTTTTTTGGAGAAAGGTAACCACTTCTTTTTGGACATGCTGAATTTGAGATGTCTGTGAGACATACAGTTTGAAACGTCCAGCAGGCAGTTTAATGATGTGGCACTGAAACTCAGGAGACCCTGGGACTGAAGACAGACAGACACACCCCTGGGAGTTAACTCCACAGAGGAAATTAAATTCATGGGAGCTGATAGTCACTAAATAAGAGAGTAAAGAAAAAAAGAAGACCCATGACTGAGACTTGGGGCGCACCCACAGTTGGGGGAAAATACAGATGACGAGCCAGCAAAGAACACCAGAGAACAGATAAGTGACACAACCAAGAGAGAGTAATGTTAGGAAATCCTAGAAGCAATATCCAGGAGAGGCTGGTCAAAAATAACAAATACCGCAGAGAGATCAAGAAGAATGAGAAATGAGAAAAGACTATCAGTTAGCAACTATGGTATGACTGGTAACTTCGGAGAGGACAAAATGAAATTGCCAAAATAATCTCTCAGCTGTGGAGTCAGAGGATCTGACTTTAAATCTTGCCTCTGACACTACCTGTATGACCTTGAGTGACTCACTTAATCTCCCTGTGTCTCAGTTTCCTCTGTTCAAAACCTTTTAAGCTTTGCCATCTTTGCCTACTCCTAACCCCTTTTACAAGTCTAACTCAAATGACACCTGTTCTCTAGGACCTTCCCCCTTATACAGCACATAGCACACAGGCACTTAATAGATGTATATTGAACAGCAAGCAGCTGACAAAGAACCAAAGCATGGAAGGAACCTTCTATGTATCTGTTGATACACTGTATTTCTGTTCGTCTTATCTTTCTAAAAGAGACTGATCACCAAAGGTGGAGAATTTTTTTGGCCACAGCAACTCATGAAGAATATTTATTGAATTGTGGAAGGGCTGGAAACTGCATCAGTACCCAAAATATTAACTCCACATTCAAAATGTCATAGTATAGCAAGAGAACTGTGGGCAACATATGAGAAATACCCTTATAATTAGGTAGTAATTTACCTTGCCATCACTCCTCCACCTAGAGCAGAGAACAATTTGTTGAAGCTATGTTTTGGCAAAAAGAAGTTAGCCTAATAGTCCCTGAAGCTGCAATACAGGGGAAAAGAGGTCTGACTCTTGGCTTAAAAGTTTTTCTTCATAAATGTTTTTCATTATAAGTATATAAATGTTCCTAGGAGGATAAAAAAAGAAAGGCCATTACTTCAAAAATTACACATTTTCCAACTTTGCCATATTTTTCACATTCTTCCTTGGTTTCGCCTTCTAGATCTTCATCTACTTCTCCAGCACCCACCATGTTCTGCAAATCAAGGAAAAGAAATTCAATGACTATATGTCAAACTGGATGGTTATAGGTATGCAAACAACAAATCTTAAAATTTCATAATGGCAAATTTCCTACTTCAATCCTGACATATTGAAAATATTCATCCCTGAAACATCCTAAAGTTAACAATTCTTTTAAAAATTAAAGGCATTTATATTAAAAAAAAGCCCTGGGCATCAGGTCAAAGACGGTCCTATTCAGGCACTAGAATTCTGAAAAGCTTTCAAGCAGAAGAACAAAGAAATGTCAAAAATAGTATTTTCTCCTGGTCTGAGAAACTACCATCACAGCAACCCTAAATAAAGTAATTTCTACCCACTGAACTGCAAAGAAATGAATAGTTCAATGCAAATAACTAAAACTATATTTTAATTTTTTACAATTTGAGTCAAGGAAAGGAAAATCTTTCTTTTATAGTATCCTGCAATAACCAATCTCTCTAGGACTTGCATTTCTTTATTAGTCAGTTTTTGAATTCTCTCCAAATGTCAACTATGACCCTGATTCTCTCGACAGTCACTGACACAACACATTATAGCTTATGTAGCAACTTTGGTGAATTAACATGCACTTTTAAAAAGTAAAATCAGTAAGCCATAATTTGCATTTAGGTGATCCCTGAACATAAATTATGCAGGGGAAATATTAAAGCAGTTATTATTTTTGTTTTCTTATACTAGGACAATATTTGAAATGAAGCCAGACAAAAAGACTTTTTTCTACTCACCCTTAGTAGAACCACTTTCGTAGGACATTTAAGGATCTCGGTTAATGGATTTGAATCTGATTTCTTGGATGCATCTGCAGCAACGGAATAAACCAATATGTATGTTATCACAGTAAAAAGCTGGGTCAACCCTTGCCATCATGAAACAATGCAATCCGCAATGGGCATCCAGTGTCATCTCAAGCGCTTCAGCCACCTTTCACCCAACAGAAAAGGACGCCTACTTAGAAAAAGGTGACCAGCTGGCCTTGTTTTAGGGAAAGCGTATCACAGTGACTTTCAAGATGGTTTTCAAAGAGAGGTTTTAAGTTGCTGGATAAGTTATTATTTCCCTTTCAAGGTAGAGCAAATGGCTTAGGAGGACAAATCTTCACAACTTATTAGTGCAGAATTCTGGCTTGGCTAACAGAAAAGCTTGACAAGCAGCCACTGGTTCCATATCAATTCCTTATCAGTAACAGTTTATGACAAGTTAATAACTGAGTGCAGATTCCAATTACTTTACTGGTAGTATAGCCTAAGGAAAGGGAGGGCAGTGAAGTACAAAAAAAAAAAATTTGGTTGCCAGCAGCCTTGTGATACTAATAGAACACTATCCCAGGTGAGGAGTTGGAATGGAACTCAAAGGCCATCTACTCTTAACTTCTCCCCAGATCCTGAATCCTATCAACGACAATCTCAAGTAGTCATTGGGCCTCTGCCTTGTCATCTGTACTAACAGGGAACTACTCCTAGAGGCAGCCATTTTCATTTTTTGAACAGCTCAAATGTTAGGAAGTTTTCCATTATAGCTGGCCAATCTCCCATTCCTCTTCCACAAGGGAATCCTTTAAATATCTAAAAACAATTATGTCCCTAAAACTTGTTCTCTCCAGGCTAAATATCCCATCTACTGTAAAACTAACTGCTTATTGTAGGTAATGGTTTTTAATCATACCACTGCTTCCAGAAAACAAGTGGAAAAGTGAGCAAATGAAAGCAATGGGTATAGACAACTTTTTATGGGCGTTTGTGGTATGAAAGGGAGGAAGGATATATGGGTTGATTAGTTCGAGGAAATGGTAGGCTCAGGTGAAGGTTTTAAAGGTTAAAGGCTGTAGGCCACAAGTAAAGCACCAGTGGCTAAGAAGTTGGGAATTAGGGAGAGATGACTGAAGGGGAAAGCAATCTTAGAAAAAGAGGAGATGGGATTAAGGATGCAAATAAAGGATCAGAGATTTAGTGGCAGGAAGGATCTCAGAAGCCACTGAATCCAACTGCTATATTTTGCAGATGAGGAAATAGGTACATAGAGGTTAAATGGCTTGCACAGGGTCACAACTAGTAAATGCTTAAGAATGGATACGAACCCAGGACTTCTTGACTCCAAGTCCAGTGTCCTATCCATTATGCTACTCTACCTCTCAAGCAGTGGCATGGGAAAGAAGGGGTACTCTTTCTCTAAGTTGATAGCAAAGAAGATGGAGGATAATGATGAAATGATATGCAACAGAGAACTGGGGAGGAAAAAGAACTTGTAACATCATTGTGGGAAGTGTAATAAGAACTGGACAAGGAATAAAAAATTGGTGTAAGGCAGTGAAAGACCAGTTGAAACTATATGACCTAAGTTTGTGCAGATGATGACATAATTTAGGGCTGAGATCTGAAAAAAGATAAGCAACAATATGATAACAAGAAAAGAAGAGACTTAAAGGTGGGGGACGAAGAGTGCAAAATTCAACTAGTTATCTCAAAGGTTAAGATTCTGAAGGACAAAAGCAAGGCCAGAACGGAGGCAGTGGCCTAGGGCATCAGTGAGGGATACTATGAATAAAGGCTGTGGTAAGGTAGGAGAATAGACTTAAGAGGGTTAAGGTAAAAGGAAAACTATAAGGACGGATATTATTATGAGTGAGAAGTTTCCAAATTATTGATTGTGGAGGTGAATGTTTGTGGGTGATGATGTGATCAATGTAGTGTGACAGTACAGATCTAAGCAGGGTAAAGTTAAAGTAACTAACAGATAAGGAGAGGCTGAATACTGGTGAGAAGAAATGATTGAAGGATTAAGTTCCTAGAAATATAGAGCAGAGGATCAGAAGACAAAGGGTAAAGCACGATATCACAGATTGGAGCCTAAGGGGCTATCAAGTCACCATTTCTATATGTTAGCATTTATCAGGAATCTCAACACATGCATGAGGAACTCACTGTTGGAGGAAAGCCTTTAAGGGTACATTTTACTTTACTGTGTCAAATGTTTTTAAATCAAGAAATAATATACTGAATGGAATCTTGTATTCTCTGAACACTTCAGTCAGCTACGTAACTATAAAGATGGAGTCCAATAAGGAAAACTGTGAAAGTCTTTTATTTTCTTCTCATATTTTCATGGAGGCTACTCTTAAAGTGTGTATATCATTTGATTGAAGACATCATAAAAGAGGAAAAGGTAAGCATATGGGTTAGTAATTACTGACATTCTCTTTTCTCATTAAGAATATGTCTGTTCAGGGTGAAGCCAAGATGGTGGAGTAGAGGTAGCAGTCCAGCTGAACTCCACCAACATTCCCCTCTAAACAACTTTAAAACAATGCATCAAATTGAATTTTGGAGCGGAATAGCCAAAAAAAGATTGGAGTGAGACATTTTTCTAGCCCAAGACAACTTGGGCAGGAAAGGTTGGTGACACAGGGATGGGGCCTTCTTGGAAGGTGAAGGGCTCATCAGTGGTGGGCCTCAAGGTGGCTATGATAGAGATAGCAGTAGCTTTGAGAGCTCTCAGCCCAGAGGCAGCAAGGGGCAGTGGCGGGAGAGGAGGGGAGACTGGAAAAATGGTCAGGAGATTATTGGGGCCCTTTTGCTGGTACTGGACATGGGACCTGACACTGTATGGCAATGCTATTGCCCATATGAAATTCTGGGTCACAGTTCCAAGGCAAATAGGTGCACATGTGGTAAGTCACAAGGGAGAAGGAGCCCTAGTCCCACAGTTCCAGAGCAGAGAGGAGCACTAGTGCTTAGGGTTGCAGAAGACCTTCCTTGGTAAAGATCAGAGAGCATACCAAGAGAGTAGTGACCACACCTCTCCCTGGAAGCACTGGAAACCTACAGACCCTCAGAACTAGCTCTGAAAACAGCAATGCAAAAAAAAGTCTGAAGATAACAACAGTGCCCCTCTCCCACCTCTAGGTGAGCAAAATTCAACTTTAACATAAAGTTCAAAGTGGAAAAAAGTCTAGAAAAATGAGTAAACAACAGAAAATAAATGCGACTATAAAAAGCTAATAAGGTATCAGAGAAGACCAAGACAAAACTCAGAAGACATGAATGCGAAAATAGCTACAAGCAAATCCTCAAAGAAAAATGCAAATTGAAAATAAGCCCAACAAGAATTCCTGGAAGAGCTAAAGGAAAAGCTCAAAGTCAAAGAAGAAAAAACAAAAAAGAAATGAGAGTGACACAAGAAAATTATGAAAAAAAAAAGTTTGGTAAAAAAGGCACAAAAAATACTGAAGAAAATAACACTTCAAAGAATAGAATTGGCCAAATGGTAAAAGAAGCACAAAAATTCATTGAAGAAAAGTATTACTTAAAAAGCAGAACTGGCAAAATGGAAAAAGAAGTACAAAAGCTCACTCAAGACAATATTTCCTTAAAAATTAGAATTGGGCAAGTAGAAACAAATGATTCCACAAGACATCAAGAAACAATAAAACAAAGTCAAAAAGAATGAAAAAAAAAATAAAAGAAAATTTGAAATATCTCACCGGAAAAACAACTGGCCTAGAAAATAAAGGAGAGATAATTTAAGAATTATTGGACTACCTAAAAGCCATGATCAAAAAAAGAACCTAGAGCTATCACCTCCTGGAAGAGATCTCAAAATGGAAACTCCCACAAATATTACAGCCAAATTCCAGAGCTCCCAGGTCAAGGAAAAAATACTGCAAGCAGCCAGAAAGAAACAATTCAAATATCATGAAGCCCCACTAAGGATCACACAAAATTTAGCAGATTCCATGTTAAAGGAGTAGAGGCTTGGAATATGAACTTATTCAGCAAAATCGAGTATAATCCTTCAGAGGTAAAATGATCTTTTAATAAAATACAAGACTTTCAAACACTGCTGATGAAAAGACCAAGAGCTGAATAGAAAATCTGACAAACAGAAAACAAGTACCATAAAACGGTAAACATGAAAGAGAAATTATCACTCCCATTGGAATTGGCTCAAAGAGGGGACAAAACACAGAGTAGGATGAGTAATAAATGGGAGGGTGGGTTAAGGGAGGCAATGGTCAGAAGCAAAACAAACTTTTGAAAAGAAATGAGAGGAGAGAGGGAGAGGGGGTAGACAGACAGAGAGAGGATAAACAGAAGAAAACAGAATGGCGGGAAATACACATTTAGAAATCATAACAGAATGTGAATGGGATGAACTTATCCGTAAAACGGAAGCAGATAGCAATGGGAATGGGTTAGAAACCAGAATCTAATAATGTTTATAAGAAACACTTGAAACAGAGACAGACACATAGTTAAAAGAAGGGGCTGGAGCAGAATCTATTATGCTTTAGTTGAGGTTTAAAAAAAAAACAACAAACGGCAATCTGCACCAAGCCTGGATTCAGGAAGGACTGCGTTCAAATTTCTAGCCTCAGACACTTACTAGCTGTGCGACCCTGGGCAAGTAACTTAACTATTTCCCTGTTTCCTCATCTGTAAAATGAACTGGTGAAAGAAATGGCAAATCATTCTATTATCTTTTCTAAGAGATCAAGTGTTTTCTGCCTAATATGGTTTCAGCTTCTCAAGTCCCCTCTTTTTGGTGACTGCTTTATACTGGTTAAACATTTGGAAGAAATGATAAGAGTTCAGTGTTTTTGCCTTTTTCCATGTACCACTAATAGGCACCAATGACTTGAGTAGATTAGACTAAAATTGTCACAATTATTCATTGTATTTTAATTTTATCTTCAAATTTGATGATTGTTTTCCTTGGTCGTAACTAGTTGATGGTTTAAATGCACAGAGAGCTGATTCTTCTATGACTCCCACATCTGTCAAGATAGTCAATTTCACTGTTTTTAAAAGAGACAAAATGCTCCCCATGGTGCCTTTCAACTCTTCTTCTTGAAGAAATGCTTGTTGATTGAAAAAAAAACATGATAATAATATAATTACATAATAAATATACTATATCTGTAAAGCACACAGTGCCTGGCATATTAATAAGCAGCACATAAATATTATTGTCATTAAAAGTGTTATCTTTGTCTTTATATCATAATCATTTCCCAGACTTCTCTAAACTCCCAAACTGAAACCTCCCTCCACAGCAAATAAAAACAAATAAGCAAAACGGGCTGATATTATACACATTACTCTGCCCTAGTAGTGGCCCACCTCTCTGCCACTGCTAACAACTCTCATTTGCCTCTCCAAAAAGAAACTGAGTTACCTTTTATTATATTTCAACTCTGTCTTTTGGTTTTATCCATCATAAGAAAATCAGTATAACTTGATTTTAATTCTTCAAATAGGTACATCAAATTAACAGATGAACACCTCAAAAATTAGAGTGCCCATTGTTTACAGATAGTATACAAACCAATTTCTAACAATAACCTACTTAAAAGAAATGGCTGAAAGAAGGAAATCTATGGCCCAGCTATATTAATGTTTGAATAGTCTATAGATTTAGTGATTCTTTATGCTTTCTGACCTCCTTTCCTGTCACTGTGATAGCAGAATGGGGTTGCTTAGGACTGAGGGGCATTTTAAATTTATTTCACTGAATTGCCACAGTCAAAGTGTTAGTATAGTTGTTAAGAATGCGTCATTTCCACAACATACTGATGCACTAGAATAAGACTGTGGAATTTAAATAAATCACTAAAATGTTACCCTGGAGGTTTTTGCCTGATTTAATTCACTCTTAGAGAAAAACAATTCTGATCTGCAACAAAATTATAAATTAATGTCAGATTTGGGTCTCAGATATGAAAGCAAAATTTAGCAGAAGGAATTAAACAGTAGGAAAGGAGAGGAAGAAAGATAAAGCAAACAGGATATATGTAATCAAGAGAACTCAACATATATCTGATAGCATGGCATAATACATATATCACTAATATTAATGCTACAAAATCCAATTAAAAGACATTATGATAATTTCAATTTTACATCAAGATTCTTTCTTCGAAAGGAACCATAGCCACATTTTTTCCTAATGATTTTTTTTAATGAAAGAAAAATATTTTTTTTTCCTCTAGTTTCCCCATTTTTCCTTGTTAAGGGTTTAAATCTCTAGCCTTATTCTGAAAATTAAAGGCAAGAACCTGGCTGTCTCCCATGATAGGAATACTTCCTTCCTCCTCTACTCTGCCTACTGAGCTTCCTAGTTTCCTTAAGTCCCAACTAAAGTCCTATCTTTTGCTGAAGGTCTCCCCCAAGTTCTCTTACTTCCAGTGTCTTCTGTTATTTCCTACTTATCCTGTATATAGCTTGCTTTGCATATAACTATATGCAAATTGTCTCCCCCATTAGACTGTAAGCACCTTGTGGACAGGGACTGTCTTTTGCTTGTTCTTGTATCCCCAGAGCTTAGCATAGCGCCTGGCACATAGTAGGCAACAAATAAATGTTTATTGATTGACTGACTGAAGAACGATGTAGAAAATCTGTAGTTTTGGGGGAAAAGGTAATGTCAAGGAATATACTCAGTGAAAGGCTATAGGTTTTCTTGTTCGCCTTGATATCTACAACCAAATTGTCCTTTTTCAGGAAGACATACCTTTCTCTGTAGCATCGCCAACAATGATCTTGCCACCTCGCTTACTTGTCTTTTCAACAGACAATGCTGTGCTCAGTCCCTGCTCATGTTTTCCAAGGCCCTGGCCTTCTCGGAAGCCATACTTCTGCATGATTTTATGAGCTACGGTACCACTAGCAAGAGAATGATATAGGATATAAATCAGTTTTCTTGTCCTTAAAATCAAACAGACATTCAAAGAATTGTGGGAGTTCTGCCATGTTACAAAAATCAATTTTAGATAATGTAATAGCACATAAGCATAAACAGTCACTTTGGAATTCAGGTGACAACGTAAGTTGGAATATAATACTACATAACAATATAAGCAGGAAATGGTTTGAATAAATTAATAGATAATAGGCATATATAGGATAAAAGTGTTATGAAAAGTTAAACTCAAGCAAGTTTCATATACTAAAGTGAAGAAATTCCGAGTTACAGAGAAAATAGTGCAAGATCTACTAGGCCAACGGGACAAGAAAAAAATTCTTGTCTTATTCTATTTAGACCGTTGAAGATTCCAGGTAAACGGCATCTAACTCAAAATGTATAGTGTCTATTTGCAAATTATACTAAGAAAATTAATAATTACCAGGCATGATATTTATGATGAACATGAAACTGAACATGAAAATTTTAAAAACAATTTAAATGTACAAGTTTTCAGAGAAGATGATGACGCTGTTGGAATGCCCTCCAAATTCACCAAGGGGTTGGTTCTTGAAGACAATGTGGAACAAAAATAACTTAACTATACACAAAAGCACATGCTAATATCCAGGCAATGGCTATGTGTATCAGAGTCTGAAATATTCCTTTATACCTACATTCCAGATCAAAGATTTAGAGCTAAAAAGGATGTTAAGGGTCAACTATTCTAACCTCATTGTACACATTAGTAAACTGAAGAAAGTGTTGAGACTTGTCCAAGGTCACACAGGTACTAAGTGGCAGAATTATTATTCAAATCTAGCCTCTTGGACTTAAATCTAGTGGTCTTCCACTATTCCACACTACTTCCACTTAACAATACTGCTCAAATTCTTATGAATTTATTTTTCAAAATGAATTCAACTAAAATAATTACCCCATGTTAGCAAGGAAGGAATTACTGGGCCCTGTTGGAGATCGTGGTCTCTCTTGTTCATCATACACAGGGGGAGGAATAGCAGCTTTGGAAGACTGTGAACGAGGTCTTGACTCCTCTTCAAATGGAAAGTCTCTGGGTACTGTTTAGATAGAAGGAAACAAGTTTACAAAGAGAAAATTTTGATGAAGAACTTATATCTTTATAAAATTATTTTTATCACATAACTACTTCAAATACTTATGTTTCATGCAGCTTAATGAAGATTTGGGAAGAAATAAAATCTTTTACGTCTCATACCCAAGACTCAGAGTATACCACCACAATAAAGAACAGCTACCAGGATCCCAAACTGTTCCTTGGACTACTTGTCTCCCTTCTGGTCTTTAACCCAAAATGAGGAAAACGAAGTTATGAAAACTGCTGGGGCAGAGAAGAATGTGATGTTTAAATATTATTCAGGTAGTCCCATATTGATATATATACTTGACATAAAAGTGGCATGCTGGCAGGGACAGACACTCCTATTCTTTCCTTCCCTATGCTAGATCTGCAGTTGTCAACCTTGTGAGATTCTCTAGTACAAACTACAGAAACTGTACATGCGATTTGGAGCTGGGGAGTCACCACTCTAAAGCCTAAAGTCTCAAACGTGCCACAACGGCCATGGGGGGAGGATTTCAGCTCAATGACAGGGCTGAAGTAAGGCTAAAGGTATGTGTGATAGCTCAAGGTGGAACACATAAACACTTTTTCTCTAGAAATATGGTACTTAGGTTTTATAACACTATATTTTAGCGGCATCATAGGTTAAATAGTCTTTAGGGAACTGCCCTAAAAAACGTAAATTATATTAAGGCCAATATATAAATCTAAGTGAGAAAATATATTCTAAGTTTAAACCAACAAATTAAAAATGACCTTTTAGAACCTAATCCTTTTAGAAATGAGGGGCTAGCTTATTTTTGTATTTGTAACAATAGCATTTTCTAGTTTTCTATGATTTTTCATTTTAAGTGAACGGTGTTTCAGTTACATTAATTATAGGTTAAATAATCTTGGCCTACAAACCTAACTACCATTTGTAATATTGTTTCTTTGAAAAAAGCCATTCCTACTTAAACAGGCTATATATAAAATAAAAATTTTAACATACAGTATAATTAAGGAAAACGACTATAGGAGAGAAAATAGGACAAAATTCCAGTGGTCCTGACTTCTAGTTTTATAGCAATATACTGGCTCATGCTATTTGTGCACTCAAGTATATCAGGTGTATGTTATTTAATCATTACGAATAATAGGGAGAATAGTGCTTACCACTCACTTACCTCCTCTTCCTCCTCCTAATAATAATTTTAGTGCTTTAAAGGTTACAAAGCCCTTTACACATATTATTTCATTTGATTTTCTCATAGCAAAGTTATAGGGCAGTAGGTAATTATAACATACACGAACAGCAAATTACAAATTTACAACAGATTGAAATCTGAAGCTCAAGACCATACACCTACCCTTTGCAGCAGATTATAACACATTAGAAAATATGGAGAATGTTTTGTTTTAAAGGTTATTAAACAGAGCGGTTACACCATACTATTTTTTTGTGGGCTATCTTAAGTAGCTTGGATGACTCTTCAAATTCTTTCCAGCTGATTACAATTTTGTTAATGGAAGAGGCGGAAAGTAGCAGAAATCTTTTGCCAGGGAACTTAATAGATCCACAAACACAATGCCTTGAAACGAATAGTAGGGAAATTAAAAAAAAAAAATCAAGTAAGCTTCTGCCATCTAGTGGAAGACGACCTATACTACAATTTTCTGTGGCAGTCAGTAGAAAAGTGGCACAGTAAAGAATCCAGATTTTTTTTCAATTAACCCAGTAATACTTCTTTAAATTGGCAAAGGATACAATTTTTAATCTTTAAATCAAATATGCCAACTCCAAAATAAAGCTCGAAATCACCAAAACAAAACAGACCTACTAAAACAGTATTCAGAACTTGGCTAGCACACTGGGAAATAGAGAATACTTTTAAACCACATAGGAGATTGTGCTGGATTATAGTGGTAAAAGCAACAAGAAAACAGAGTTGAAGCCTCTTCTGCCCCATGGGATTAAGGATAGGAAAGTCTGGCTTTGACCCTCTAGTTGTAAATCTGGGAAAATCTTGTTGAGGAGCTTACACAATTAAATTTCATCTAGAACAAATTAATTATTGTTACCCCCTTAACTTCAGGAAACCCAGCTGACTTAAGCTAAGAATTTCAATCACTGAGTCATAACTACCATGAGACATTTTAAAAAATGAATGAAGTCAAGAAAAGATCAACATACATTCTTTGTCTTTTTCCACGAGAGAAGTTGGTGGTGCAATGGCAGCACCTCCCATACCTGCAAATCAACAAAAATTGGATTAAAGGAATGGGAAAAATAAAACCATATGTTTCGAATTACTAATAAAAGAAGTACACATTAAAACTCTGAGATTTTACCTTGGACCCCCAAAATTTTTTTCTTAGTAGAGAGGTGGGGAGGCCCACGCCATCAGACCTAGTCAATGTGTTGATTTATTTTACTTAACTACCTTTTTGTTAAAAGAGAATGTTAGGGGAGGAAGTGAGCTGGAAGTTGGGAAGTGACCACAATTTTTTTTAAAGGCTCATGAATAAAACTGTTATTGATTTTTAAAGAAAATTTTTCAGAAGTCAGATTCCTGAAGATTTAAATCTGTATTATGGCTGTCATCAAAATGGAAAAAGTACCATCACCCAAATCTTAACATATAAGTTAGAAAAATCCAATTAACAAACCTCTACTACAGACAAGCTACTGGGGACACAAAGACACAAATGAAACGGCCCCTGACTCAAGGCAATAATATTCTACTGGGGGAAAACTATATGTACACAAATAAGTAAATACAAAGTAATTGTGGATGAATAAGGGAGTGCCAACAACGAGGAGAATCAGGAATGACATGTGTAAGAGATGGCATTGGAGCTCCATCCTGAAGGAACCTAGTGATAGCAAGTAGGCCAATGTAGGTAGAAGAGAGAACTCTTGAGGAGGAGTTAAGTGAAACTGGTCTGGAAAGATAGACTGAAGCCAAACTGAAGGCTTTTAAGTGCCAGAGGAATTTTTATTCTATCCAAAGGGAATAGGGCGATAGTGAAGTTTTGAGGTCAGTGAAGTAATATGTTCAGATCTGGTTTCCTCCATCATTCAAATTGAAACTGCCCCCCTCGAAGTTACCAATAATCTCTTAATTGCCAAATCTAATAGCTTCTTCTTAATCTTCAACTTTCTTGACCTCTGCAGCCTTTGACACTATGAATCATCTCTCCCAGATTCACTTTTCTAAGAACTTCTAGCACTGCTCTCTCTTGTTTCTCCTCCTATCTAAATGATCACTCCTTCCCAGTCTTCCTCTGCTGGTTCTTCATTCCTGTCACCACCACTAATTAGGCGTGGCCCCCAAGGCTCTGTCTTGGGACGACCTCTTCTCTCTTCTCTCTTTATTTTCTCACTTGGGTGATCTCAGCCTTTAGGAGTTCAGTTACCATCTCCAAGCAGATCTATGTATCCAGTCCTAGCCTTTCTCCTGAACTCCAATCTTCCATCACCAAATTATTGGACATTTCAAACAAAATTTCAATACCTCATTATCTCTTCCCCCAAACCCATCTCTTTATAGAACTTCCTTATTCCACCATCCTTCCTTTGACCCAGGCTTGTAACCTTATGTCCTCTAGTCCTCTTTCTCACTCATACTACATATCCAATTTATGCCAAATCTTATCATTTCTACCTTTACATCTTCTCCCACATATATCCTCTTTTCTCTATCTAACCTACTATAGATCCTTGTCAACACTTAGCCAGTCTATTTCAAAAGTCTTTTAATTGCGATCCCTGATTCAAGTCTCTCCGCACTCTACTCTCTGCTCAGTTGCCAGTGATTTTCCTAAACTAAAGGTCTGACCACGTCACTCTCCTACTCAATAGATTTCAGTGGTTCCCTGTGTCTTTTAGGGTCAAATATATAGTCCTCTGTCACTGAAAGGCCACCCCCCAAGCTAGTCCCTTTCTACCTTTCCTCTTCTTACATTTAACTAGCTACTTGCTGTTCCTCAACATTCCATCTGCCATTTCAGTGCTTTTGCAATGGCTGTTTCCCATGCTTGGAATATTTTCTCTCCTCACCTCCACCTCTTAGCTTCCCTGGTTTCCTTTAACACTCAGCTTAAATACTACCTTATGGAAGAAGTCTTTTCAGATTCCTCCTCTCAGTCTCCCATCTCCCAAGCTATTAGTGCCTTCTCTGAATTTACTTCCTATCTATTCTGCATTTATTCTTTACTATTTACATGTTGGACAGCTAGATGGAACACTGGATAGAGCACCGGGCTTCATGTATTAGCTGTGTGACCCTAGGCAAGTTACTTAACCTCTATTCACTGCAGTGCCTCATTTGTAAAATGGGGATATACCAGAGAAGGAAAGGGCAAACTACTCTTAGTATCTTTGCCAAGAAAACCTCATGGATCCATGGGGTCACCAAGAGTCAGACAAGACTAAACAACATCATTATTTACATATTGTCTTCTCCACTACAGTTTGAACTCCTTGAGAACAGACTGTTTGGGACAGCAGTGTCTGGCACACAAGTAAACACTTAATAAATGCTTATTGACTGACTAGCTTTAAGAATGTCATTTTGCGAAGATGGCGGCTGGGAAGCAGTGACTGGCGTGAGCTCCCCACCAAGTTCCTCCAAAAACCTATAAAACAATGGCTCTGAACCAATTCTAGAGCTGCAGAACCCACAAAGTGGCAGAGGGAAGCAGGGCCCCAACCCAGGACAGCCTGGATGGTCTCTGGGTAAGGTCTGTCCCACACGGACCTCCCAGCCCCCGGCCGAAGGGAGCGGAGCTGAGCCCAGGGCGCACGGCGCGAACAGACCAGACACGGACCTACCAGACCAGGAGACGAGCAGAAAGTGCCCTGGCGTCCTGAAATACTGAGCTGCGGCATGTACCAGACCTCTCAACCCACAAAGAGCAAAGACATCAGAGAAGGTTAGTGGGAAAAGCTGCGTGACTGAGTTTGCGGTTCCAGCCACTTGCCCCTGGGGCAGCGGAGGTGGGGCAGCTTTAGAACTAGGCTGCAGTTGCTTCTGGCCCCAGGCCCACCTGGTGGGAGGAATTAAGTGGCTGATCAGAGCAG
>CM053623.1:146037963-146051162 GCA_028646595.1 Phalanger gymnotis
GGGGAACAGGGCAACCAGAATGTACGCCATCTTGGAGTGGGGGGGGGGGAGGAAATGGGGAGAAAATTTGTAATTCAAATGCCTGTGAAAATTAATGCTGAAAACCAAACATGTCAAAAATAAATTTAAAAAAAATGTAAAAAAAAAAGAATGTCATTTTGCTTCTTATATCTGTGTACTTATTATTCATATTTCTGACTTCCTTACTTGAAAAATATTTTTAAAAAGTCAAAATAACAACATTAACAAAGATTTTCATTATTAAAAATGAAGTTACTATCAGGAACCAAATCTCATCCCCTGCATATCAGTGCTAAAGTCTATATATTCTACCCTTTCTACTTTCACCATAAGGCCACTGGGTCTCACAAAAAAAAAATGACTGGATCTAAAAATATTAGATTTCTGTGATTTTTGCCTGTTCAAAGTCTTCGTTGTTAGTGATGTGTAGTAAGACAATAATATCTTAGTTTCACTTCTTTGACATAAATTTCTAAACTTTCACAAACTGTACTTAGGATCACTGTATTTAAAAGAAAAACTAGGAACCCATGATGAAGTTTGTAGGTTTCAGAATAGTTTTGCATTTCACATTGTGAAGCATTGTAAATAAAGTACACTTGCTTTTAATGTTACTAAGACATTTTGGAAATGTCCAGGGAGAATGCCTCTCCATAACACAACAATCAATCGAATTCAAATAATGAAAAAGAAATGTGTCATGTTCTTCTTCCGTACTTCTTTTCCTCCTTTCTTGCTCATAATCTTCCTCCTCATCAGAATCAACTGCATTTCTTACAGCAAATATAATACTTTTTACTAATTTTAGCATTTGTCCATTAACTGGAAATTTCTTATTTAACAGATTTACAAAGTGGGATTGAAATGCCATTTATTCATCTTGGGAGAAAGTAAGCTACTCTAACTCAACCAAAGACCACCTTGGTTAACATGAAGTTCTGGCTAGGGTTTAGCAATATGTGATTCAAGATGGCAAAGAATTTAGATATAGTACTTAATAGAGTATAAGGCCTATAATAAACAGATGCTTACCTAAATAGCAAGTATGATTGTATGACACCCCCACCCCCCCACCCCACCCCGCTCCCCATGCCTCCACTTCAATAAACTTCAGTAGCTCCAGATTCAAATGGAAAATTCTCTGCTAGGATTTTAAAGCTCTTCATAACCTGCCCCTTTCCTACCTTTCCAATTTCTTTATCACACTTCTACGTATTCTGTGGGCCAGAAACACTGGCATTCTTGCTGCTGCTCACACAGAATCCTCCATCTCCCCACTCCAAGCATTTCCCCTGGCTGTCCACATTCCCAGAACACTCTACCTCATCTCTGCTTCCTCACTATTCAGGCCTCTTTCAAGGTTCAGCTAAGTCCCATCTAGTTTTTTTCTAGTATTCCTTAATCCTAGTACCTAAGAAACAACCTCTGAGGCTCTCCCCATTTTATTCTGAATATATCCTGCACGTACAAAGCTTTTTAAATATTGTCTCCCCCATCAGACTGTGCACTCCTTGAGAGCAAGGACTGGTTTTTGCTTTTCTTTGTATTCCCAGAGCTTAGCACAGAGTAGGTGCTTAATAAATGCCAGCTGACATTAAATACTTGCCAAATTGAAGATTTACAGAAAGAGAGATATAGAAAAGGCACCTGCACATATGCATTTCACAGGCGAAAGAAAAGTCTATCTGGAAGAACAAAGAATATCAATCTAATTCAAGATGGGGGTAGGGACAAGGTAGAGGGAACCACAGAATTTTCTTGTTCCTTACTTCTTTTCCTCCTTTCTCGCTCATAATCTTCATCTTCATCAGAATCTGGATCTGGTCGTCTTGAAAACCCACTAGCTTCATGCCTGTCTTTACGCCTCCTAAAAATATAGGAAACAAATATTCAAAAAACCTTACTAATTGAGTCTTCAAGTAGAAGCTTTATAAACACATTTGGGGATGTTGTGGATATGTTTCAAGTGGATTGGATTAAATTACCTTTAAAGTCCCTTCAAAGTTATATTTTTAAAATTTAGAGAAGTATAGCTATGGAATTCACCTTGACTTGTTCTTGTCCAAAAAATATCTACAGATCCTCTATCAAGAGATCACAAAATGTGAGAAAATGGATTGTAATTTAGATGTTATGTAGTACAACAACTAATATCAAATTTCTATTTGTGCAATTGACTAGAATTTAAGAATGCAAAAGACAATAAAGCATTATCAATGTAGAATCCAGATGGTATCAATTTGCCACACAGAATGTGAATACAATTTAACTAAGAACAAAAAGATCACTATAGCTTTGTTTCAATTTGTGAACTATCCTACTACAGATAAAAGACATTTTACTAGAAGCAGGAGTGTTAAGCCCAGGACTTCTGAACCTACAGTAGAGTAATATAGAAACTCCCTATCTGCTGCTAATGAAATGAAACTTAGCTCCTAAATATCTAACGTTATATTCTTTTGCTTTGGATAAAAATTTCTATTATTTAGCTCATGACGTGCAATTACATGGCCATTCCACTGAATTGCATATCACTACACGTATGGGTTAGGCACTGAAGATGAACCATGAGTAGGCTCCACAATTAGAGAATACGTATAAAGGGACTTGGATACCATTTGGGAAACTACTCTTCTTTTGTAGATACCAGGTAACTTCCAGGTAAAACAAATCTTTCCAATACAATCATTTTCATGGTGTCAGGGTAGGGCTTCAAATCTGACACCACCACAATCTACACACTTAAAGTTGTGTCCAATCTAAAAAGCAATGAGAGAGGTTTGGTGAGGGGATAACAAATGGACAGTCAGAATACTCCAATAGTACCTTTAAAAAGACCCGGGGGAAGACCTCCAGCATAAAAGAAGATACCTCTAGGGTGGAACTATAGAAGAACTATAGAAGAACATAGACACAAATCACATAGGTAAAGAAGGCACAGATAAGTTTTGAATATAGAGTATGCCCACATTGGTAAGCTCATAGATCTACTAAAGTATTTAAGTACATTCCTTGCATTTATAAAAGGCAGATAAAGTCAAACTCTTGCTAGCTACAAAATACTGGCTGTGAAGAAAAAAATGTATCTCTGGTTCAAAAGAAGGTATTTAATACCATGGAGGACAGGTATTAAGTATATATGATATATAATATTATGAAGGATATATTATATAATACGTTTTTAATCACTACTGTGACACAGAGAAAAGAGGGAAAAATGTCCTAAGACTGTTCAACCATCCTCTCAAACCACTGCTGCTGCACTCCAATCCAAGAACTGGTCTACTAGGCAAAGCAATATGCCCAATTCCTGCCCATCTCCATCCTTTTCCACCTATACCCGGGTCTCATTCTTTAGTGCAGAAATGTTCAGAGTCTCGCTGTTACTACAAAATGCAAATGAATGTTACAACTATCTTTTGTGTACCGAAGGATATATCATCTATGTATATTTTTTGCATTTTCCTAAAAAAATCTAAATGGAAAAAAAAAGTAGCGGAAAGAAGAGAGCTTTTTTATCTCCTTTTCATTTGTTGACAGCAATTAGAAAAACACGAACCCTTGGAAATTCTTAGTGGAGCTGAGTCCTTACTTCACAATAATAAGCTATGAAATTGAGTTATGTTCCCCAATAGTGGGACCAATAGTTGGTGGTATTAGTAAAGGAAAAGAGGTAGCTCAAACCTTGAGGCTCACAGAAGAAAATAAAGGGGTGAAACGGATCAGATGTGGGCTGATACATATCTTTGGAATTTATGACAGCAGGAACAGCTTTCATCCTCAAAAACTCCTCACTCCACTCCTCTACCTTATTTTTTTTTTCACTCTTAGAAACTGACTCCTGTTAGAAAGGTGCTATTTTTGGTCACTTTCCAACTATTTCTCTTCACTGGTCATACAATGCTAGAGCTGATATGTCAAATATTACAGGAAAAATAGTAAATTCTTAACTTATCCCTTCTCCAAAGTTGGTCCCTAGATCCTATTCCTCACCATGTTCATTAGATCCCCACCCTACTCAGATAATTTCCCATTCCTATTGCCTGGTAGATGGGATGGGGGAATCGTCAAAGCTCACTGCCAAGGATGCTGAAGAACATGTTCCTGGTATTCTAAAAGGGAATTGTGAATGTGCTATAAAAGAAATAGCATACAAAATGCTCAAATTCATTCTATAACAAGGTTCTTCAGGTATACCATACTAAAAACTTTGCAGTGAACTAGAGACAAATCAGATATAACATTGCTTATTTGGGAAGATATGTTTTGAGCTCTAAAAAACTTACAAATTTTCAGAATACAACACATTTGTAAGTTTTGGACTGCCTATACTGGAATTCTGTGTTTCTACACAAAGTATTTTAAAAAGTATTTGCTACTTTTTGTTGGCTGAGTCATGAGCATGACCACAAGCTGCAGAAAAAAAATTAATGCACATTTTGGTTAACCTTTGTGTCACACTTCATTCTAGCACTAATGTAAAACCAATGACAGGATATTTGGGAAAAACTGAGAGCATACACTATTGTTTTATTGTTCACTACATGCAGGATGATGATTTAACACTGAATCAATTCAGTTTACACACTGAGAATTCTTTTGTGTCAAATTCTGAAATTATAAATAGTTTAACTTTGATCTTTATAGTGACAATTTCAGTGTGCAACTAGTCACTGTGACAATAACAGTAAGTGAATAATTTTTCAAATAAAAGACAGAGAGGCACTGTTTGAAGAAATCTCTTCTAAGTCACTTTAGTATCAATATGATTTTATAAGTATCTATTATAATGAAAAGAGCATGAGTAATGTCTATTTTTGATGTATGGATGTCATCCTGCTATATAGGGTGTCCCAAAAGCCTTTAAGAAACCCTGTATTACTTTAATAAAGGTTCATAGGCTTCTATCAAGAGCTTGACAGAAATTAGGCTACAGGTGAACAAGTCTTTAAATAAAAATGAAAACTGGCAAGATCACATTTCTTCAAACCATTAAAGCTCCTGCCATAAGCAGTTACAGCAGCAAGTGTGGCAAGAAGTGATAAGACTATCATAGCTTAGTTATTTAAAAAAAAAAAGCTTCAACTATGCAAGGTTGTGATAAATGAAGATTGATAGGTCCACAGTGATCAATCATTTTCCTATATAATATACTGGTGTTCTCTTTTGGAATCTGTTACAGATAATTTAGATCATGTTAAAATTGTTAGTTTAATTTGCTTTCTACAAAATCCACATACATGAAGAAACTAAGAACCATTTGAAGATGATAACAATGACAAAGATTCCCTGGAAACTACACCTAATTCTGTCTGCCTCACTATTTGTACTAAACTTTTAGACAACAATGAAAAAATTATGATTAGAAAATAAATATCTTGAGATGTGATTACTCTGATAAAGAGATAATAGATTTGGAAATTAAAGTTCAGGGTTACATGCTAGTATTCCAATTAAAAATACAAGAACTGAATTATTTAAAAATCCAAAGAAGACTCTTACTTTTCTCTCTCTTCAATCTCTTTTTGCCTTTCCAGCTCCCGCTGTCTTTGGCGTTCCTCCCTTTGGCGTTTTACTACTTTCTCATAATCATTAGGAAACATGGGATCATATTCATCAGCTAATGGAATCAAAACTTCTCCTGCAGAAAATCCACTAGGCACAGGATCCTAAAGAAGAGTCGAAATTCCAAAGTAAGCTACCAGTATCTTATCATGTAACTGTCACCATTCATAATATTCTATAAATATAGCATTTTCTTGGCAACCCATCAGGAAAAAAAGAAGTAAAAAGGAAAGAAATACTTTAAATCTCAAACTTCTTGTTAGAAGAGATAACATGATGAAAAGTAATTCGACTTGCATTCAGAAACCTAGGATTGTATCCTAGCTCTGCCACCAAATTATGTTACTTCACTCCACCTCACAAGTCACTTCATCTCTCTAGGTCCATTTACTCATTTGTAAAATGACAGTTTTACTAGATGATACCTAAAGCCCCCTTGAGCTCCAAAATGCCGTATTTCCATCTCATAAATTACTCAATCACTGCCTAGGTAACACAGTGAATAACTTTACAGTAACAACATGGAGAAATTAATTCAATGTGAAGGAAAAATTCTACTTAAAAAAAAAAAATCCTACATCCCTTCCAAAAAAGGTTACAAGTCTCACATAGATGGATGTCATTCCCACCACATCTAAAGCCAGTGGTGTCCTCTAGTTTTTGAGGTCTGGTGATCAGATTTGGTATAGGGGAGCTTGTATCTTCTTTTCTACATATTTAGAAATGCAAACCATTAAGGTGAAGCTTATTTGTTCAATGCTATAAAAGACAGAAATCAAACAGCAAGAGGCAAGGCTAACTAGAAAATAAAACATCAAAAATGATACTTTAAGGTTGAGACTCCATTTCATGGTATGATTCCTAGAAACCCTTTGTAAATTACCTTTTCCTTCCAGTACAAAATTATAGGTGTCATACTAGGGATATTTCCTATGATTTCCTCCCAAAAAGATCCTAATATTTTTAATTAAAAGTAGGATGGAACTTAGGGTCTTCAAAAGCTTAATTCACTTACTGTGATGCTGCAAAACAAGATGATTTTGATACCAAAAGTTAAGCTTGTTTATGTTTGGCACTTGTGAAAAACTCTTTGCGGGGAGAGAAAGTTAAAATATATAGGGCTACTTCAAAAGGTATATTTTGTACTTAAAAGTACAACTGTCATCGTAATCATATAAAATGATGTGGGTTCAATCACATACCTAAATTTAATTCATATTCTTTATCAGACAACCATTCAAGTTAACATTTTTACATCATTGGGCAAATTCATCAGTTTTCTTATCATCTAAGATCCTCTGTTTACACTACATAAAAGTAATCAGAAAAACAACTAGAAAATCCCTTAACATGTAAAATGTAATGCTCCTAAAGGTGTGAATTATGCATTTAAGTGAATTTAAAAGACTTAAAAATATATATATTTCTATATACATGCACATATATGTACATACACACACACATATGTGTATATTTATCTTTTCAGCTATTACTACGGTAGGAAAGAAACTGATGTTCAAACAATTTACATACTATTATCATCAAAGGTAACTTGGTTACATGTAGAGAAGTTACCAGTGCTAGTGTGAAGGTCAATGTTAAAATATTTTTTGTCATTTAAAAATCTGACAGAAAATAATTCTCAATGTCTGCACGGAGTTGATTCAGTGTTAAATCGGCATCCTAAGTACACTAAAGAAAAGCAATAAGGACTAATGGTGTTTTAATTGAAACAAAAAACAAAATGTAAATACCATGGCTCATAAAATATCAACCACTGAACATTAGTAACTGTATTAGTACAACAGCAGTCAGCTATGCTGATGGTTCAGAAAGATTCTGAATAGAAAAGAGCTTTCCAGGTGACCTTGTATGTATCACAAATTTACATGCCTTGAGTTTGTCACATGAAAAACGTTAATGATGTCAATAAGAACTTTAAGAAAAGTTAATGATGATTTCAAGGACTTGGCAAAAAAAATGCAAAATTTTATTGAAATAAGAAAAAAAATTCCACAAGAAGTGAAGTGTGGGCTATTTGGTGTTTCTCCCTATGACCTGGTCTTACCTTTAAGCCTGCTGCTACATGAGGTGGGGTATCTACAATCTGCCGGTCATCTGAAGAGCTCCCTCGTTTCAGATCAATCACTGGAGCAAGGACTGTACTTTGTTTTGTCCTCTGGCTCTAAAATCAAAAGACACATATCATGATAAATGTACTGAAATTTCAAATTCAAGTTCTTACCATTAAAACAATTAGTTTTTATTTCTGCAATAGCAATCTTTTTGCACCTCAGAAAACCAATCTCAAAATATTAACAATTTATCAGCAATATCTTGATTTGATAGGATTTTTATTCCTATCACTAAAATAACCAGTAATAATCTACCTGAACTCAAAGATTTAGTTTTACCTCAAATAAAAAACAACTAGGAGGAGTCAGATGTCGCTAAGTTCAAGTTTCAGTTCCATTACAGATAATGATCACCCCCCCCCTTTCTTGCCTCTGATCTTTGTCTTTTTTTTTTTTCATCCATGAATAAAATAGAAATTTTATATCTCTTTGGAAGCTTACTACATTTTTGCAATCTTTCAAACTCACAAACTGTGGCAATTTTCATTCAATTAGGTCCACAATGTCTTTAAATTATACAAAGAGCACTAAAAATATGGTGATCTTGTGGAAAGAACACTAGAATGGGAATCTAGTCTTGAGGGCAGGATCTAAAAATGGGGTAAACCACTATATATCTAAGCCTCAGATTTCACATCTGTAAAATGAAAAGATTTTCATTAAATACCTCAAAGGACTTTTGCGATGTAAGAACTTTACTAAACTGCAAAATGCTGTATAAATGTGAGCTAATCAACAGAAAGTAAGATAAATGCATTATTCCAACCCAATATACTAAAACTCTTATACTACAACCATACAACAAATAAAATCTTTTAAAATATGGTCAAGAACAATGGTATCAAACTCAAATAGAACCTGATCCTAGCGAACAAAATATCGACTTTGAAAACTACAAATTAACATCATATATGCTGTATTGTATTTTTATTTATTTTGTTGAACATTTCTCAATTAAATTTTCATCTGATTCAGGTGCACTTCGGAGTTTTGTGGCTGGGAGTTTAATACCTCTGGTTAAGAACATCTTGGTTATATACAACAATGCTTAAAATATTCGCAGATTTTTTTTTAACTTTTTCCACTAAAAAGATATGATTTTTATGTAGCTAGCTTTATCTAATAAAATAACTTTACTGATGTAAATAAAACAAACCATATTTCTATAGGAGAACTCAACATAAGAGTCCAGAGAAAGACTAAAAAAACAATTTTCACATTCAATATAGCAGATTTGAACACCAACATTTTTAATATTTAGAATGATGCATGTCGATCTTCTTCTTTCTTCTGAGGATATTACCAAACTTTTTTTTTTTTATCTGTAACTTCTACTGAACTAAGTGCTGGTTCATTATGCAGGAAGTTAAATTTTCATGTAGTATCAAAAATGTTTCAATTACTAAATTTTAGTAAGAATATAATCACTTTGCAAAGCAAAGTAAAATGATTCCAAGCAAAATTTACTTTAAAAGTTAAATGACTTCATGAAACTGACCTGAGAGGATACTAATATAAAGATATAGAGGGGATTCATAGAATCAGAGCTTAAAGTAACCTTAGAGTTCAAACAATCTAATGCTTTACTCAGTGAATAAATTCCCTTTACAAAATCCCTGACAATCTATCAGAATCTGCTCAAATAGCATAAATTTCTATAACTGCTAGGGAATTCTTCCAAATTTTTGGCTCAAATATGCCTTTCTGAAACATCTACCAATTGTCAAATATTAAGACCCTTCAAATCATAAGTTATACTCCCTCAAGTTTTCTCCAGACTAAACACCTTCAAACACTGCTCATTAAAAAAAAAAAAAAATGTAGGAATTTTAGAGTAGGAAGAGGCAGAGAAAAAGAGTTTCAAAAATCAGAACAAATCTGAACTCTTAATTCAACTACCTACCTCATAAAGCAGTTAAAAGGAAATCCAAGCAGATTTGGATAAACAATTTTTTCCCCAAAATGAAATTTTTAATCAGATGTATCTGATGGTAAGGTTAAAAACAAAACTATCTCCAGTCACCATCAAATTACATAGATTTCTACTTGTTAAAAATAACAAAAAAATTTTAAACAGAATATTAGTTCATACTGGGAAAAGGATTTAAATATTCTTTAAAATTTAACTTATTTTACCTTTTTTCAATTAACATTTTCTTTCGCTCCAGTCCCCAGAAAAAAACCTTTGTTTGAAAATATATGTGTATACATTTATATATGCATTTTATGTATGTGTATATATGTATGTACACATATGTAGTCAAACAAAACATATTCCCACTTCAGTCACATCAAAAAATGTATACTTCATTGTACATCTTGAGTCCATCAGTTCTCTTTTCAAGAGGTACCCTGGAATCTTGACTGGTCATTGTACTGATTAGTGTTCTTAAGTCTTTCACAATTGTTTGTCTTTAGAGTGTTGTTGTTATTATAGAAATTCTTTTCCCATCTATCCTTATTTCACTTTGTGTCAGTCCATATAAAACTTCCCAGATCTCTTTGAAACAATCAAATTCATTTCATTTTTAATGGAGAAATAATATCCCATTATATTTATGTACCATAAATGTTCAGCCATTCCCCAATTGACTGACACCCCCTTTGTTTCCAGTTCTTTGCCATTACAAAAAGAGTTGCTATAAATATTTTTATATACATGGATCCTTTTTCTCTTTCTTTAAATTCTTTGGGGTATACACAAGCCTAGGTATTGCTGGGTAAAAAACAATGGATTTTGGTGATATAGTTCAAAACTGTTTTCCAGACAGACTAGACCATATCATAACTCTACCAACAATGCAATAATGTGCCTATTTTTCAGACACATTTTATTTCCCAGCATTTATTATTTTTTTCTTTTGTCAGTTTTGACAGTTTGTTATATGTAAAGTGGAACCTAAGAGTTGCTCTAATCTGCAAATTATTACTAATCACTAATTATTAGTGATTTGGGTGCATTTTTAAAAATGCTGTTGATGATTCGGACTTCTCCCGAAAGCCACCTATTCATATCTTTTGACATTTATCAATTAGGAAATAGCTCTTACTCTTATAAATATGAATCTGTTCCTTATAAATCCTGGAAATGAGAGCTTAATGCATCAGAGAAACATGCTACAAAGTTTTTCCCCAGTGGACCCAAGTCTCCTTGTACCAAGAGTGATATACCTCTCAGCATGTTAATATCATTAAATATTTCTTTTAGTCAATTCTGTCAACAGAAGGTATTTAATGTTTGTTGATGATGATCATATAGTAACGGAATAAGAAAAGTTATATCCCTAATGTACCAAATCTTGAATAATGAGGGAGCATACGGTCAATATAAGATGCAGAATAACGGAATTAGTATCAAATCAGTCAACAAGCATATATTAAACATCTACTATCTGACAGGCAATGAACGGGGATATAAAGTCAAAACTGAAAAAGTTCCTGGTATCAAGGAGCTTACAGTCAAAGGGAAAACATGAATATTTAGGACATATACAAAACTGAATTCAGAGTAACCTTGGAGAAGGCACTAGCAGCTGGGAGGATGAAGAAAACCTCATGCAGAGGTAATGAACTGAGTTTTGAAGGAAACAAGGGACTTCAAGACACTGGGGTAAGAAGGAAAAGTATTCCAGGTCATCCTTATATCAGAAATAAAGCAATTTACTTTCTTCATGGTTCAAAGGAACATAGTTTCTACTGAAGGAATCCTGGTAACAGGGCTGGAAGTTGTCTTTCTATTGTCTCATACCACCACACATTCTAAAACCATAGCGGGGGGGTGGGGGAAGTAAACTAGTTCCGGACTGACTACAACTAAACTTTACTCCCGGACTCACCCCTACAAATGCTTATCCACTAAGCCACCCACTAGCCCAATCACAAAGGAAGAAAACACCTGCTACAGCCAAACCATTTGTGATCCTGACAGGTAACCAGCCCTATACTGTAGACGCCTGACTTGTTCCCAGTTATTACCTTTACCTTTGCTTGGGTTAAAGCCGCTTTCTTGACCTGCAGCTGAGACTGTAACAGTTTGAAATTTTTGGACCAGCCTTCTGTTTTGGAATCACTGGTCTCCACTCCCAGGTCATCATACAAGGACATGTTTTCTTCTTTTTAAAGCTAAAGGACAAAAGGAGGAAATGAAGTTAAAAAACAGCATGCATATGAATATTAGGCAGAGAGCAGTTAAGCTTCCAAATCTTTGGATCTTACCAAAGGGCTCAATCATCAACAAACTGACAGTCACAGTTCCAGGGCCAATACATCTTTTAAAAAAAAAAACACTATTATTTATTTATTTAATATTTTTAGTTTTCAGCATTGATTTCCACAAGTTTGAATAGCAAATCTTCTCCCCATTTCTACCCTCCTGCCCATTCCAAGATGATATATACATATCCTGATTGTCCCGTTCCCCAGTCAGCCCTCCCTTCTGTCACCCCTCTCCTCCTCATCCCCTTTTCCCTTACTTTCTTGTAGGGCAAGACAGATTTCTATGCCCCATTGCCTGTATATCTTATTTCCTAGTTGCATGTAAAAAACTTTTTTTCTTTAACATCTGCTTTTAAAACTTTTAAATTCCAAATTCTCTCCCCTGTTTCCTCGCCACCCACCCTCCCTAAGAAGGCAAGCAATTCAACATAGGCCACGTGTGTATCATTATGCAAAACCTTGCCACAATACGCATGTTGTGAAAGACTAACTGTATTTTGCTCCTTCCTATCCAGTCTCCCTTATTCAATTTTCTCCTTTTACCCTGCCCCTTTTCAAAAGCATTTGCTTTTGATTACCTCCTCCCTGTCTGCTCTCCCTTCTATTGTCCCCCCTTTTATTATCTCCTTCCTCCTTCTTTCCTATGGGGTAAGATACCCAATTGAGTGTATGTTATTCCCTCCTTGAGCTGGATCCAATGAGAGTATGATTCACTCATTCCCCCTCACCTGCCCCCTCTTCCCTTCCAACAGAACTGTTTTTTTTTTGTTGCCACTTTTATGTGAGATAATTTACCCCATTCTATGTCTCCCTTTCTCCCTCTCTCAATATATTCCTCTCTCAACCTTTGATTTTTTTTAGATATCATCCCTTCATATTCAACTCACCCTGTGCCATCTATCTATCTATCTATCTATCTATCTATCTATCTATCTATCTATTCCTTTCAGCTACCCTGATACCGAGGTCTCATGAATTATACACATCATCTTTCCATGTAGGAATATAAACAAAATAGTTCAACTTTAGTAAGTCCCTTGTGATTTCTCTTTCTTTTTTACCTTTTCATGCTTCTCTTGATTCTTGTGTTTGAAAGTCAAATTTTCTATTCAGCTCTGGTCTTTTCACTGAGAAAGCTTGAAAGTCCTCTATTTTATTGAAAATCCATATTTTGCCTTGGAGCACGATACTCAGTTTTGCTGGGTAGATGACTCTTGGTTTTAATCCTAGCTCCATTGACCTCCAGAATATCATATTCCAAGC
>CM053623.1:146061479-146106932 GCA_028646595.1 Phalanger gymnotis
CCTGCTTCCCTCTGCCACTTTGTGGGTTCTGCAGCTCTAGAACTGGTTCAGAGCCATTGTTTTATAGGTTTTTGGAGGGATTTGGTGGGGAGCTCACGCCAGTCACTGCTTCCCAGCTGCCATCTTGGCTCCGCCCCCCTGTGTGACCAGTCTAGTGCTTTTCTGACAGAATTCTTGTGAGACACGTAGTATAAATATTATAGTCTCTATTTTATAAGTGAGGTACCCAAGCCCAAAGAGGTGACTAGTAAATGTTCCCTGAGTTCTACATTTTATAGGTGATACAGGCTCTGAAAATCTTAGCCAAGCTAGTCAATCGCTCAAGAAATATTTGTGCTTCCTATGCCTCAGGCACTGTGTTAAATTACGAAGCAAGGCAAAAAGTGTCCCTCAGCCCAAGAAGCTCATAGTTCTATGCGGACAACATGTAACTAACTAGGTAGATAAAACATAGAGAGGAGACAATCTGAGAGAAGAAGGCACTGGCAGCTGGGAAGACTGGCAAGAGCCTTCTGGAATACATGGGATTCGGAAAAGGCCGGGAAAGCTGAGAGTCTCAAACAAAGCGGGAAAGTGTTTGAGGCTAGTGGAAAGTCATCAGGAGATGGAGCGTCCTGTTCTAGGAACAAGTAGGCCAGAAGAATGGATGGAGGGGAATAAAGTTTAAAAAGAATAGAAAAGTAGGAATGGGTCAGCTTAGGAAAAGTCTTTAATTGCCAGACGAGAGGACTTTGTATTTGATCCAGGAGGCAATAGAGATCCACTGGAGTTTTTTGAGTAGGAAGGTGATCAGACCTCCACTTTAGAAAAATCATCTTGGCAACTAAGTGGAAGATAGATTGAAGGGAGCAGGGATTCGAGGCAGGGACCTCAGTTAGAAAACATTCAGTTAAGAGATGTGCAAAAGACAGATGGTGTCTGTTCAAAAGACATCCAGCGTCCACTCCTGGTTTTTCTCAGGAGGAGGAAAAGGGGAATTCCTGGCAAATGGTCTCAAATTTTTCAGTGGCAATGAAAGATAGGATAGTCAGCTTGGGGGTGGAGGTAAGGTTGGGGCGGAGAGGGTACCATGGAAGACTGGAGGAAAGATGAGAAGGTTTGGAACAGCTGCTTTGACAATGAGATAGTAACTTGGCTAAAGAGGAGAAGGACTGTTTTGCTGTATTGAAAAGGAGTTATTGTCCCCAAAGTTCAGCCCCTAGGCATAGTCTGTTGGGGCAAAACAAAAAAGGATTCCCCTACTCCCACCTTCCCCTCCTCCTGCAACTTAACCTGTGCCCATATTTGTTTTCCCAAAGAACGTAAGTTCCACGAGGGCTGGAACTTCTGTTTTTCTGCTTATTAAATTTCTGCAGTTGAACATGCCTGTGTTAGGTGATAGGGGACACAAAGACCAAAAAAAAAAAAAAGAAACAGTCTGTGCCTTTCAACAGCTTACATTCTGGGGTGGGATCACAAAAGGGTATACTACAAATAAATGAATAGACAAACATATACAAAAAACTCCAAGTAACTTCAAGGTGGAGGAAATACTAACAACCAGGAAAATCAGGAAAGGCTGCCTCTTGTAAGAAGTGGCTTTTGAGCTGAGTGTGAAGGAAAGTGACAGGCAGACTTGAGGGAGAGCATTGCAGGCATGGGGGTGGGATGGGGTCAGTCATAAAAGAAGCAGATGGACCATCTGTGAAGGGGAATAATATGGAATCATCCAGGAAAGACAGATTTGAGCCAGATTTTGAAAGGCCTTACCTGCTCAACAGAGATGTTTGTTTTTTATCCTCCTGGGGCAGTAGGGAGCCACTTGAGCTTCTTCAGCCCGGCAGTGACCTGAGTAGGGCTGGGCTTTAAGAATGTCAGCTGGCAGCTAAGTGGAGGCTGGATTGGAGAAGTGAGAGACCGAAGGGCAAGAAACCAATTAAGAGGCTATTTACTGTCAAATGGCCAAGGCCAGAAGTAATGAGGCTTGAATATGGGTAGTTGTTGGATGGATAGAGACAGGAAATCCCACCTAGACGGAACTTGGGTGAAAACTAGGTTTATCACAAAAGGAATGAACATGCAAGTGGAAATCAAAGCGGAGCAAAGAGTTCACAATTCTCACAGAAGTTTACGTTTTTTATGATAGCAGGACAGAGGGAGGAGGGGATGCCAGAAAGGGGTGTGACGTGGGAGGGGGAACGGTGCAGCAAAGGTGAGAGAAAAAAAAAAAGACAAGACCACGCCCCCGGGGAGGAGCAAGGCCATAGCGAAAGCAACATTCTTTTGCCTTGGGAACAGCCAGACTATGAAGATAGGAGGGTCTGCTTATCTGCACGAGCATTGTCTTAGCCTGGCCCAGACTGGCTGGCGCCTCTCTTGCCTCCCAAGCACACACAGGGAGTCCAGCTTGGGGGCGGGGAGTAAGTGGGGCAACAACAAATTATGTCAGCTTCATCCTTGACACGTTCAGGGCTTCCTGCGTGCTCTGGGTCCACTGTTTCTGGAAAATATGGCAACTCAAAAAGACAAGTTCAGGGAACTCCTAAACAACCCTTAACACAAGGTAGAGGTAGACCCAGGAAGACCTTTCAACAGATTGGAGACAGGGAGGGGGAGAGAGAGGGAGAGTAGTTGTGCACCTGGGTGACTGGAAGGATACTCTTCCATCCAGTGGCACTGGCCTCCTTGGTGTCATTTGAACAGCTAACTCACTGCACCTCTGGATTCTGGGCATTTTCATTGGCTATCCCCCATGCCTGGAATTCTCTTCTTTCTCATCTCTACCTACCAGCTTCTACAGCTTCCTTCAAGTTCTTGCTGAAATCTCACTTTCTGTAAGTAACCTTTCCAGATTTCCCATCATGCAAGGGTCTTTCATTATCTTCCATAATCTGTTATCATCATTTTATCTCTTTCATATCTTGTTTGTACATGGCTGTTTGCATGTTGTCTTCTCCATTAGAGTATAAGTACCTGAAAAGCAGGAACTGTCTTTTGCCTTTCTTTGTATCCCCAATGCTTGGTAAAGCACCTGGCACATAGTAGGTGCTTAATAAATGTTTATTGACCCACTGGTTGTAGTGCCCTTAGTAGAAATTAGGAGAAGATTTGGTTGGGGAAAGGTTATTGATTTTTGTTTTGGACATGTCGAGTTTGGAATGACTATGAGATACACAAACGGAGATATCTAGCAGGGATTTGGTAATTCCAGGCTACAGGTCAGAAGAGATGAGGGCTATATGTATAAATTTGCGAATCATCTGCATAAAGAGATGATAGGTAAACAAATCCGTGGTAGCTAATTAGATCATCAAGAGACTGGCTGTCAACACATACATGTTAACGCTAGGCACTGAAAATGTAAAGAAAGGCCAAAAAAAAAAGTCTCTGACTTCAAGGGCTGGGCATTCGAATCTTCAAAGGAAAGGCGGCTAGGGGCAGCTAGCTGGCGCAGAGAGTAGAGCACCAGCCCTGGAGTCAGGAGGACCTGAGTTCAAATCCAGTCTCAGACACCTGACACTTGACGTTTACTAGCTGTGCGACCTTGGGCAAGTCACTTAACCCCAATTGCCCTGGCCCCCCCCCAAAAAAAAACTTAAAAAAGAAAGAAAGGTGGCAAAGAGAGAAAAGAAAGCCTAGGACAGAGTCCTCACCCATAGAGGGAGTGGCTTGGATGACATTCCTTCAAATGATACTTAAAAGGATCATCCAGACAGGTAAAACAAGAACTGGGAGAGTGTAGTGTTACTAAAACCCAGAGAAGATAGAGTATTTCAGAGGGGATGTGAAGAGTTTCATGTACACATATATTTGCCCATATATTTATTTATATTTACCATTTTAATACCAAATTATTAATAAAATTAATATAAAATCAATTACAATAAATATTAATCTTAAATTTATTTTATACTAAATATAAAAATAAACATAATTAGAGTAAAATAAACATGTATAAATATATTAAAGCAAATATTATATATTTTGTATATTTTTAGAGAGAGAAAGAAAAAAAGAGATCAAAGAGGATGAGGACTGATAAAAGAGATTTTGTGGCTAGGAGATCATCGATGACCTTGGAGACAGTAGCTTCAATCCAGCGGTGAGGTCAGAAGCCCAATTGCAGTGCCTTAAGAAGTGAGTTGGAAGTGAGGAAGAGGAGTCAACAAGTGCAGACAACTTTTCCAAGGAGTTTGTCTATAAAAAGGCAGAGAGCTGTAATGTAAGGAGATACTAGGGTCAAGTGAGGAGCTCTTTTAAGTCAGGAGCTTCTTGACTCTTCTTCCAGTGGCATATTCTACTTCTCTTGATACTGTGACTAGAACTAGCCTTACCAGGAGGCAAAAGGAGGGGTTGCTGCTACCTACCTCATAACATTTGAAAGGTATAGGTTCCCCCTATTCCCTCTACTCTACCACATTCCATGTAATTCCACTATTAGAAATTTCAGGTAGTGGCATCTGCTGTTAACATGTAGATACACTTGGTGAAGGATATATCAAATTTTTTGCAGTCATCCAACACCTTAGCATGAATTATTTCTATTGTCTTTCCAAATGACAGCCACAGATCAGCAACTTTTGAGTGAGTGGGCCAGAGGGGAGAGGTCAGGAGTGGAAAGAGCAGTCCAAACCTTGGAGTATTGACTGGGGAGTCTGCCTAGAGGAGATAGAAGGGAGTGAGGAGGTACAAGAAGGGATGGGAGATTTTTTTGTGTGTGTGTGGGGGCAGGGTGGTCAGGGGAGAAGGGAGAAGAAAAGCATGAAGGAAGGAATGAAATATAGAAAGGGGAAGTGATTGGTCTCTGAATACAAACTACCTATTTCCTATTTTTGTCCAACTTGAAGAAAGTCCCTGGCTCTCTCTTTTCTTCTTGAAGAGCACTGGAATAGATGACAGCGCCAGGGTCCCTCCCTTTTTAAAGGTCCTGTGAGCTCTCTGTTCTTCCTGTTCAGTGGCCAATAATGAGAAGCTTCTTAATCTCAAAGTGAAAAGCCTTAAACTCTGGTTCACACATGGCCAAAAGAGCAAGCCACATTATCTCCATAGTGCCAAGCCTCCTCAGCACTGGATCCTGCGTGTGTAGTTGTCCAGAAGCAGGGAGGGATGCTCTATGTATGCACTATTCAACTCCCTTGTTACACTATAATTTGATCTTTTACTCACTCATTATTTAGGATATTGTTTTGAAATTTCCTCAGCAGAGAATTAAGGCATGACCTATAGCACAGAACCAAATGTCTTAGGTTTACACAGGCCAAGTTCCTTTCAAGGGTAGCTTCTCTTATTTTTTTTGGAGGGGGTGAGGGTAGCATCTCACTAATATATGTCCTCTTTGACTAATGCCTCCAGCTAGCTTTTCCTTGGCTATATCAGAATTATGCTTGTAGTTAAGTTTGTACAGAAAAAATAAAAGACCTTCAGTTGCTTTGCAAGCACTCAGACCATGATACATCAAATATAGGACAGGTTTTATTTGACCAGAGAGGAAACAGCAAAAACACAGAATACTCACACCCAAGCCCATAAATAGATGAACAGTTGAACAGTGCAAAACAACTTTCCTCCCCTCTCCAGTGGGCCTCTGTTTTCCGTAAGGACTAACCCACATTTGAAGAAACCCCGAATAGGTAAAGCATGTGGAGCTGCCAGAGTTGCCTCCTTTTATTTGGTTAGTCCCACTTCCCTCAAGTAACTACATAGCTCTTCAGATTTGTGATATGACGTTGGGGTGACCTCTTCAGTCACTACTTCCAGGAAATTTTATCATTTTCTGAAACATGGCATTCAGATTCTTTGTTAGATACAAAGAAGAGATGTCATTCTCAGCAAGCTTTGTCTGCTATTTCTGATTCATTAGGATTATGGATAACCTAGTTCTCTTTTTTGTTTATTTGTTTTTAAATTCATTTTGTTATCTGTTCTGTCCCCTGTGTATTCATGTTTTCTTTATGGGCCTTTCTATTCCAGAGAGAATTCATTGATTTAAGATTTTCCACTGACTCTTGGAGCTGTCAAGTATCGAGTTTGTCTTTCTGATTATTGATTGTGTATCCATTTTACTAGATGCTAGGTTTCCTTTCATTTAGCATACAATGCTTCTAATCTACTTTGAAGATTTTTACTGTAAATCTATTTTTGCATCTGGGTATCTTGTTGGTTTTGTTGTTTGGGCCTTTTTGTGCTACACATTTTTTAGTTGCACTTTTCATTTTTCTATGAGATTTTTCCTCTGCAGATTTCTTTTTTTCCTCTCTTTGGTTGTTGATTTTATTTGGCACATTTGGTGCTATTTTGAGGTGATGAAATACAACCTGGTCTTAACTTTTATTACTCACTCAGGCATCTTGTAATTGTCTCCTTTTTTGCTACTTTTTTCTATCTATTTAGTGGTAAAAAGGCAGTGAGGTATAGAGTGACAGCATGAAGGGATAGTCCTGTTGCCCAGTGAGGCCTTTTTAAGGATTTAGGAAGTCCAAACAGCAACAAAGGAAAAAGGAAGTAGTTAGAGATTGGGACTGATAATGGGGCAAATACCTGAAAGAGAAGGGGAAGAGGATCCAAGGATACATGTTAGAAGACCAGAAAAGGAGCCAACTCATCCTATGACAGTATAGCAAAGAAGGAGATAAGAGGTGGGAATTGTAAGTAAGGTGGATTTTTGTTATTCTTTATTAAAGTTTAGTTTCCCAGGATCCATGGCCATAACAATTTCTATTTCTCAGGCTCCTGACTTGTAAATATCTCCGCCACGCTTGCGCAGTGTGATAATGATGCGTATAATGATGCGTATAATGATGAGTAATATAAACTTTTGTGCTTAAATTGTAAATATCCACTGCGACTGCCTGGTGAGACATAATAGTGAGATAATGCAAATTTGTGAGGCTATTGCTGGCAAGATGCCTTCTTTGTCTGTTGCCCTATAAAGCAAGTGGGCACTGGTCAGTAAGTGGGGAACCCTTAGGATTGAATGCACAAGCTGGAATGCTGTGTGTGCCTTGATCAGCCCCCATCAAGACTTGGGGGGAATCTGTGTTTGCCTCAACTGGCCCCCATTGAGGCTTAAGAGGATTTAAGGGAGTGAACAAACTGTGCCTGTCTTGATTGACCCCATGGAAACATAGGGGAAGTTGCCCCAGCTTCATGCTGGCCCCTGCAAGAAGAGTGATTAAAGAATGCTGTAGGAGTTGGTGCTCCCATGATCAGCAACCCTTGTGAGAAGATTAGACTAGAATAAAATAAGATTATTAACCCCTCTGAAGCTGTCTTCCTATCCTTCCTGTCAGACCAGATCAGGACTGAGCCTTCTCATGTGTTATCTGTTTTACAGAAATGCACAGAGTTTTGAGGTGTCAGAGAATATAGAGTTTGTAATCCATGGCCTTAATCTCTGCAAAACAGGAGTTGAGATCATCTGCTGAGAGAAGTCAGAGGCACAATAAAGGCCTATGCAGAAAAGGCGAAGTTTAATAGACAATTTGGGGAGAGTGGTATAGGTATTCAAACAGAGAGGAACAAAAGAATGATTATAGCTCGTCAATGACAATTTCAAATTTCAAGTGTGTTTTCTGGCTGTTCAGATGGTACATATAGTTCATTGTTCACTAGCAAGAGTTTCCCTCTAGCCTTTGTCCTCTTACATTAACAGCGTGCTTTTTCTAGATGAATATAGTGTTGCTATATATTTTTTTAAAAAATCATCTAAGTCCATAATTTTTATAAAATATAGTTTAATTTCCCCTTTCCATTACTGATCTCATATGCGTAAGTACAAACACATAAATACAAGTGAATCAGAAAAGAGCTAAGAAATGTATAAAAGGAAAGTCTAAACCGGACCTGCACCCTGGTTAGCATTCAGCATGACACAACCAGGGATTCTGCGAGAGGATGTCAATCCAAGTAACACTTTCCTCTTTAAAATATTAAAAACGCAATCATATATCAAAAATATCTATTTACATGTGGCAATATTGGGGTATGAAAATAGGCTTAATTTTCTTTTTTTATGCTTTAAAAGTCCCTAATTTTGCTTTAGTCTAGGAGTATGCTGCCAGATCAGCATTTAGAGACAAAAATATGTCTATAGTGTATGTCAAACCCCAGAGTGTTCTGTGGCTAAATTAGTTTAGTAAACAGTGGCCTAAAATAAAGATTGAGTAAATCAGTTGACCCTTACATTTTCTGCATCTCTAATTGGCAAAGTGTGCAAAAGCTAATGCCAGGCAAATGTTTCAACAGGCTTTCTTCCTGAGGCCAAAATTTGCCGGGACTCAACCTCCTCTAAGAAATTTCTGCCAAAGGTTATATCAATATGTGGCCTAGTTATTTTTTAATGCCTAGTACATATCTAGATTTTTCTCAGAAAATATGTTCCATAAGATATTTTATAAAATAGCCATTATTTTAATGGTAGCACAGTGAAAGTTTAACTCAGAACTACCAGATAAAAAATTATACTATGTAAAGGAGTAATTACTGCCTTTCTAGTATCCTATCTGGCTTGGTCCATTGAATTTCCAACGCAAAAACAAAACACTATGCATAAAAAGTGGTCTCTAGTGTCTACTTAAATTTGTTTTCAAAACAGCTTTTTTTTTGTGGGTGGGCAAGAAGTTGTTTCTAAGAACTCCACCTGCTCTGCTTACCAGTGCTAACTTAGTAGATAAGCCTAATCTTCACTTCTGGATGATAATTGTTCCCTGTGTTGAAAGTTTGTCTCTAGATCACGACAATGATTGCAACTGAAACACAAGCTCTAAAAATTAGTTTTTAAGCATATTTACATGCCTGCATCAGATATACATACCTGGTGAATACCATAATCATCATCACCAAATCTGCATATTATTTTGTTTCCATTACTGTGAATACCCCATAATTTATAGAATTCTTAAGACTTTCCTTTAATTTCTTTTGTTTACCAAAGTGTCTGTTTTAAGATCACTTTTTTTTGCATTTTTCTTTTTTTTCCTCAATTACTTTTAAGCAAACCAAGTATACTACTAAAAAACGTGATACCCTTTAAATCTGATTTGTTCATCTATCCTGTAAAAAAAAAAAGGCCTGATAATTTTCAGATGGCTTAATCTTCTATAATTTTAGACTGATTTTTACAAAAAACTGATACACGAATAGTTATGCATTTATAGCCTGACTGTATGATATGAGGTCTACTCTACAGTTAATAATACTTCATAGAACTGTTATTCACAGGTAAATAATATGAACTATCCTTTTGGCCCACCTGAATTACATAATCCCTTCATATAATACACTGGATTCCGACCTCAGTGTTTGAGTCCTGTGTGTTATATGCTATAATGACAAAGCATCATGTGACCTTAAAGATAATTTTTTCTAACCCAACTGTTTTTACTGATGAAGAAACTGAGGCTCTGAGTAGCTTGCCTCAGGTCACAGAGCCAAGTTAATTGCACAGACAGTGCCAGAACTCAGATTTCCTGATTTTTCTACTCTTTCTACTCTAATATACAGCATAATATAAAAGAGTATGTTGGTTTCCACCAAAATAAAACATGTCCATCATTTGCAGTAGGAAAAAAAATTATAAATTTTAAGTCACATAAATATCCTACTTTTTTCTAAAAAAGAACATATAGTTAACATACACCTTTCCAGAAAAATCCCCCTACCAGCTGTGATAACACAGTATTATACTGTGCATCATTCAAGCGAATGCTTCTGGTTACAGAGTCAGAGGACCTATAGGAGGTCTGTCCTGTGCAAGACTGGAGGACATAGTGCAGGATCAACTACTAAGAGGCAGCTAAGGGGCAAAGTGGATGGAGTGCTGGACTTGGATTCAATTAGACCTGAGTTCAAATCCATCCTCAGATACTTACTTGTTCTGGGACCCCAGATGAGGCACTTGATCTCTCTTAGCCTACTTTCCTCATCTATAAAATGGGGATAAAAATAGCACCTGTTTCCCAGGGTTGTCATGAGGATAAAATGAGATAATATTTGTAAAGTGCTTTGCAAGCCTTAAAGCATTATATGAATGCCAGCTATTATTATTAATAATTACTTTAGAAAACAATTGGTCTTTTCCCCAATTAACTATATGAAAAACCTATACTTCTGAAGGAGGACAAGTTTTGTGGTAGGTAGGCAAAGCAGGGATCTGCCACACCTGAAAACCTTGCTTCATGTTCTAGCACCATGAACCTTTCAAGAAGCTACCCAATCTTGACCTATTCAAATCAGCCATGCCCTAGCTGGGCTCATTAGTCTTGAGACAAGCATTGGAGCCCTGGATAAATACACCAAGCACATGGGATCCTTTGGTCCACCTTCAGTCTTGACGAAATAGCCCAGGTTGTCCCAGGTCAAACCCACCCCTCTTGATATTTTCTGTGCCTGAAAATGGGCTGGGCCCTTCCCAGGTTTTCAAGATCCAGAACCAGTAACACATACCAGGATCCTATAACAGCAAATGTTTTTCTAGTTAATATGTGCCAATTTGTCCTCCCCCTCACAGCAATGATGTCTTTTATATTTCAAGAGAACTTTTGCTTAGTCTATATGGTTGCTCACAAACTTACTGTACTCTGTAACTCTCCTTATAAAAACTGAAATTTAGAACCTGCATAAGAACATAAATCCCACACTGGGTCTCGCCATTAGTCTAGCTAGGCCAAGGCTCTGTCTCTGCCAGAGGGAAGTTTTTGGGGAAGTTACTTTCTACAATAACCTCCTGAAAGGCTAGAGATATACCCTTAAACATTTCTCCTTAATTAAATGATTAATATTTAATAATTAGTTAATCCCAGTAAAAACATATTCCATTGTAGGAACCTCTGATTTCATCTGTGTAGGGATCTCCCTCTTCCAATTAATCAACATTAATTACTTAATTACTTCCAGTAAAGGCATTCTCTTTGTTAAGGCCTATCAGCAACTGCTATGAAACTTAAGTCTCAGAGTTGCCTGGGACATGGAGAAATTAAGTGACTTGTTTAGAGTCACACAGCTAATATGTTTCTTAGGTGGGACTTGACTTCATGTCATTTTGGTTCCAAGGCCAACTCTATCCAGTATGCCATGCTGTTTCTATGTTATACATTTTTGTTAAACTTGAGTTTCTTGTTCATCTTCAGTGTCTAAAAATGATACTATTTTTCTGTATTACTCTGAAGAGAAATAGTGACAACTTATCCCCATGAATATAAGGAAGACAGTGACTATAATGGTAATGTAAATTTGAAGATCTTTCCCACCCATTAATAGGCCCATGTGACCTGCTTACATCACAGGAAGCCTAAATCACATGTGATGGGAAGAGCTTGATGAATGAGAGGAACTAGAAAGGGCTGAGCAGGAAATTCTCAGAGTGGTAGAGCTCAGGGAGAGAGCAGATGTGTGCTAGCTGTACTGTGAGTGTTTGTTGGTGGCAAGGCCCCAGCAGGGGGTGGGAATGGCTTTGAGAGGGAGTCGTTCTCAGCTGTGATAATGTGATAATCTTTGCTGCTATGATGGATTAGGCTTATTGGTTTTGGGATCTGGTTCTCTGGTGTCTGAATAAATTGTTTACTTCTTCTACTTTCTATGTGGAGAGTCTCTTATATTTTGTGATGCAGAATTATATAGGCATTTGACAATTATTGTCTATATTGTGATTATTGCCTTGCTAATACAGTGACTAGTCCCTGGATTGGTTAGCGAGGCCTGTTCCTTTACCAACATGGCAAGCCATAAGTAATTACTTTCTGTAGAAATAGTTTTCAAAAGATAACTTGTTTAGCATATATCCTGGGGCAAGTTACTTAATCTTAATCTTTCTGGCCCTTGCTTTCTTTATCTATATAAAGAGAAGGGATCACTAAGATGCCTGTATAATAATGTATTATAATTCCACACCCAAAGTTGACAGTAGGAATATTGAGTAAAGAAGAGTCTACTGATTTACGTATAGAAAGAAATCAGTAGCCTGGCTTTAAGGCACCTTAAAAAGGCTCTTTAAAAAAAAAAAATAAAACCTACCTGTGAATAAAACATTTAATTTCTCAATACTTTTTGCAAACTTTGATTAAGAAGTAATTTTACTCAGAAGCATAGGATTCTAAGCTAGAAGGCACCTTAGAGACAATCTAGCTTTAAGCCTGTCATTTTAAAGATGAGGAAAATGAGACCTGGAGAGATGGAGTGATTTGCCTAAAGTCATATAGACAGTAATTAAAGAACTGGATTTAAAATTCAGATTTTCTGATTCTAAATCCTGTGTACTTTGCACTCGCTTCCTCCGAATCTAACTCACAGTACCAGATTCAGCCTCTATCTCTTGATTCCTGTGCTAGCCTATAAGACTGCGTACAATATCCTGCATGATTGTGCTACAAATAGCATTGTCTTTTAAATTTTGTGGTATTCACCTTGTCCTTATAGCCTATAAACCCTATTGTCGATTAAGAGCTACACACTCAAGTACTGAAAATATATTAAATAACACAAGCTTGCTCTTATCAGTGATCCAAAAAAGAAAAGAAAAATGCATTACGTAATTCATCCCGTGAACTCAAATATCGCAGAAAGAAATAAACAAGTAATATCATACCAGGAACACAGATACTTAATACGATGCACATTTCGGGGAATGGGGATAAGAACATTTTAGCATAAAATAGCCAAACCATAGGTATAAACAATCTCATTCTGTATAGGATTAGTAATAAACTCTGAGGTTCTCCGGCAGTGGACCAACTGCAGCTTTTCACCTATTCCTTCATCAGCAAATTGCAAATCAGTACAAATCAGTCGATCGGTAGCTTGAATGAAAGGTAAAAATAGGATTAATACAGTACTGAGGAATATACAGCTGTATATGAAACACGTTTATACACTACTCGTTTGTAGAGAAAGACAAGAGCTAGAGTGTCCACTGGATGTCACTAAAGTCAGCTGGATCCCCCAGACCTCCTTCTGCTTCTAAATAATTCATGAAGGCAGCCATGGCAGTGTCATCATTCTCACACATTGCATCAAAATCCAGTTGTGTGTTGTCACCTAACAAATTTTAAAAGAGACATAGAGTAAATAAGGAGGGTTAAATGGAAAAACATGGCAAGAGAAAGTTATACTTGAGTCAACAAGGGGAAGAGATTAGATAAAAAGGTGGGGCAGATTGAATACCAAGAAGATTTACTATGTATTCTACAAACGGGAATAGAGAAGCATGGTAGAGAACATCTGGATATTTGGATGAGAATTGATGGTGGTGAGAAACAGAAGCAATGTTATGATAGGAGTAAAGAACAGACTACCAACCCACAAGGAGGAAATGAATGAGGAGTTCCAGAAGTACAATTTTTTTGGAGGGGGAAAAGCCAGGGCAATTGGGGTTAAGTGACTTGCCCAAGGTCACACAGCTAGTAAATGTGTCAAGTGTCTGAGACCGGATTTGAACTCAGGTCCTCATGACTCCAGGGCCCATGCTCTATTCACTGCACCACCTAGCTGCCCTCAGAAGTACATCTTAAGGCTGGTATGAAGGAATGATATAGTAGTGATGGGAGACATTGGCTATCTGGACAGTAGCTGGAGGTCCCTCTCTGTTAAAATTGGAAAAGCTGATAGACTCTTGACTTCTCTTTTTGAAAATGTAGAAAACTATAATAGCAACTGCTGTTCTGGATCTGATTCTGAAGTAGAAATGAAAAGAACCTTGAAGGGATGTGTCTACTCCCATTGTTCATGATGGTCAAAGAAAGGAAAGTGAGTTGTAGACTGATGGGCATTCCAGATTTGGGGAAGAGTGTATGTACATCAAAAAGTTCATTGAAAGGATACTGCCGGTTCCATTAGCAAACACTCTACAAGGGAAAATTGGCTGGAGAGGTAAGGTATACTCATGGGAATGAAATTCTGATGACACAAACACAAATTATTCCAATTAGGAAAAGGGAAAGTTTTATTTATTTATTTAAGAAACGGTTCTTTTTTATTATGCATTTGACAAGCATCAACAAACGCGATCATTTCCTTATACAAAGAAGAAAAGAAAAAGAGGGCTATATATAACACTGTGACTGTATAATGTTAGTTTTATAAACCTACTTAAGTTTTTGGAAGTGTATATTAAATTCATTGCCCTACTTATTTGTGCCCCATTCTGAACTACCTCCTCTCTTCTGTGTGCGTTTTAATATTTCACTGATGCTCTATCCCTCCACTCATTCCCCATAACCTCTCTCCCCAAATAAAAGCCTTCCCTTGTAACAAATATAGCCAGGTAATACAAATCCAATACATGATTATTACTATTCCACTATTCACTCTCCATAACATTCTCCTTCTCCCTCAAGATAAAAGGCTTCTCTTGTAATAAATGAATATATTCAAATAATACAAATCCAAAAACTGACTGTGTCTGAAAATGGATGTCTCCTCTTGCATCTCTAGTCGATAATCTCCATGCCGAGAGGTGGGAAGAATACATCATTGTCATCATCATCATTACTTTTCTCGTTGGTCATTTCTTTGAAAATAGTCTTTTACAGACATTTTTCTATATAATACTGTAATCATTATGTAACTTGTTCTCCTGTTTCTTCTCACCTCCCTTGGCATCAGTTCACACAAGACTTACCAAGTTTCTTTAAATTTCTCCATTACATAATTTCTTATGATACAATAATATTCCATTATATTCATATGCCAAAATTTATTCAGCCATTGCCCAATTAATGAGTACCTACTTTGTTTCCAGTTTGTCTTTGCTATAACATGAAGTGTTGCTAGAAATATTTTTTGTACCTATGAATCCTTTCCCGCTTTCTTTGATCTCTTTAGAATATATGCCTTAGACCGGTATCCCTGGATCTAAGGGGATACACAATTTTAGTGAGTTTTGAGGTATTGATCTAAATTGCTTTCCAGAATAATGGATCAATTCACATCTCTCCAAACAGCATATTAAAATGCTTATGCTTCTATAGCCCATCCCCTTTATTTCATCTTTGCCAATCTGATGAGTATGAGGCGGAACCTCAGAGATGTTTTAATTTGCATTTGTCTTATCACTAGTGATTTAGAGCATTTTTTTCCATACGGCTGTTGACAGCTAGCTTTCATTCTTTGATAAATGATTGTTCCTATCTTTTGACCATTTATCTATTGTGGAATGGTTCTTGTTTTTATATATTTGTATCAATTCCTTTGGGAAAACATCCTCTGAACCTTTTTCAGAGAAATTTACTGCAAGATTTTTCCCAGTTAACTGTTTACCTTATAATTTTAATTGCATTGATTTTGTCTGTTAAAAAAATTTTTGGTTCCATATACTCAAAATTATCTATTTCATCTCCTATGATGCTCTCTATGCCTTGTTCTGCCACTGATTTTTCAGAAGGAAGAGTTTTATGAAAAGAGGCAGCTATATAGAATAACAGATTTTTAAAAGATATTCATGAGATAGAAGAACAGATAACAATGAATAAGAAAAATATGTCATAATGACTTAAGAATGGCAGGAAAGTTTAAGTCTGGAATGAGCTGAAATTAGCAAAGAAAGCTTAGGATGGGAAAAGGAGAGCTTTTTTTTCTTTATTAAGGGCTAGAGAATAATTTTAAAAAGAGAGGAAGAGAAAGATAGCAACCCTGCTTGATGTAGATGGGACAGTGATAATAGATAATAAAAAGAAATAACTACTCAACTCTTTGTTTTGCTTCTGTTATTTCTTTTTCACCAAGAAGAGTGTCCTCTTGACTAGAAAGTATTGGTTGACAAGGAATTTAGAGCGCAGATAAGTGGGGAGGTAGTAAGAGAGTACCTAGGGCAGTTAGGTGGTACAGTCGATAGAGTGTCAGGCTTGGGGTCAGAAAAACCTGAGCTCAAATCCAGCCTCAGACATTTACTAACTGTGTGACTCCAAGTCTCTTAATCTTGGTTTGCCTCAGTTTCCTCATCTTTAAAATAGGGATAATAATAGCACCTACCTCCCAGGGTTGTTATGAGGATCAAATGAGATAATAGTTGTAAAGCTCTTAGCTCAATGCCTAATACATAGTAAGTGCTATGTAAATGTTTCTTTATGATCGTTATTAATATTACACAGCTGGCCTCCATGAGTTCCAGTCAACAGTCCAAGATGAACTGAATCCCAGGATACTGAGGGAGCTTTCAGGCATATTTGAGCCACTCTCAGTGACCCTTGAAAAATTATGGAGAGCAGGAGAAGAATCATAGGACAATAGACCAGAAAACATTATCCCAATATTTAAAAAAGAGTGGGGGAGATGATAGTAGATTCTTCAAATGATGAACCAATACCTGCTCCCACTGTACTGAAGCCTTACTCTACAGGTGTCTTGGTTGCCTCCATCTCCTCAGGGCTTAGGCATGGCTACTTTGTCTTTTTAGCAAATTGTTTTGTTCCCTTATTGACTCAACCAGAATGGCATTTCACCAGACAGAGGTATCGAAACCTAGAACCACTACTTTTAGTTAAATACCTCACTGAAGCCTGATTACATTCTAGACCTTTTGTGGCTACATCAACTGAGTTGGAAGAGAAGGGGAATCATTTCCCTCCAATTTTTGGCAAAATTCTAGAATATATTATTAAAAGGATAACTCCTAAGCATCAAAAAAGGGAACCAGGCGTCATGTATGAGTTTATCAGGTCATGCCAGACTAACCTAATTTCTTTCTTTCTTTTTAATGGGGTTACTAGATTGATAGATCAGGAAATTTGCTATTGACACAGAACATTTAAATTTCAGCCAGTCATTGAATAAGCGAAGACCAGAGATAGCACGGCACATTGGAGAGAGAATTGGTCTCAGAGACAGGAAGACCAATATTCAAGTCAGGTCTCTTGCTATATACAAGCACAGTATGTAATCCAGATCCTTAAGTCACTTAATCATTTCACTTTCAGTGCCCCAGGCATTCTAAGACTATATATAAGCTTCAAAAAAGGTACCAGTCTCTATTAGGAGAGGAGTTCCTCACCAGGAGCTCTCAACATGGATGTAATTACAAGTCCAGCCCATATATATATAAGTTCATCTGTTGCTATCTTAAATATATACACACACACGTACATATTTAAACTTAGATGTTGTAGACCTCTTTAAAATCCTTTGAAATGCTTTGAAAAACAAAATATGGTTTTTAAAAGTTTGTTTGGGATGATTTAGATATAGCCATATCTGAAGCCAAGGAATAGCTTGGATGATTTCTCATGGTCCCTGACTCAATGGAGGCTTCTCTTTGTATAAGGTCTCAGATGTAATAATCAGAATGGAATTATAGCTCTTCAACATCTAATGAGATAATGTATATAAAGTGCTTCAAAAACCTTAGAGCACTGTAAAAATGTCAGCAATTATCATCATCACTACAGGATTATCATTCTATTACTGTCTTGTTCTCATCTCTTTTGTTCTTGTTATCATTCTTTTATATTTAATGTTATCTGACTACTGAAAAGGTTGAAAAAGGATTGCTTTTTGTAAATGAATGACAGTATCAGTATATAAGCTCAGCCCTGTAGACTCACTAAAAGTATCTTCTGGGACCACTCCCCTACCAAAAAGGATGATAGCAATGACATGTACTTATCTTCTTCTCACATGATTTCTTCTATTGGGTTCCTATGTTTTGAAAGCTTTTCTTTCCATGTGGTTTGGAGGTTGTGAGTATTAAGTAAAATGTTCTTAAATTTTTATGGATGAATGTAATTTCTGATGGCAAAGAGCAGATGCTAAGTCATTATGATAAGGTCTTTCATTTCTATAAGCAAATATGAATTATTATCATTATGAAGATGTCTTTTATAATTAACCTAATTTTATTCTATACAGAAATTTAAAAAATAAAAATTATATTACACATAGAATTTTTTTCCTGTATCTATACTGTACTAGTCTTGAAAATGGCTACGCAAAGTCAAATTGTTTTTCTCTGCATGCTTACTGTTAACTGGAAACATACTTGCCCATTAGTTTGCTTGCTAGTTTAATGGTACACACTCACAGACTCACTGATTGAGTTCTTTCTGGCATGCCTCCCTCCACTGTGTATCACTGATATTACACTCAACAATTTATTCATTCAGTTGACTCATTTACAAGGTTAATCTTAGTTTTCAAGAAAAAGTTCTCCTTCACAAAGGTCTACTGGGCCTAAAGCTTTAGCCATGGATAAGGGGTCTTTGTGGAATTAAAATGATCAGCAGGATCCAAAGACAACTTACTGAGCAGCGGTTCATTGCTGGAGAAAGAAATAATGCCAAGGCTTTGCCCTGAAGGCTCATGGTTTCCTATTTCAGAAGAACATAACTGAATCACCTCTTTGTTTGGCACCTAGAAAGACAAGAGGAAAAATGAATGGTAAGTAAGCTTTGCAATTAAATGAAATCAAAACCTTGATGGAAGTATAATTGTGGGTGGGTGGATAGGGAAGCAGAAGGGAAGACTGGGGGGTGGTTTGAGATTAATATAGAAAGGAACATGAATATTAAATACATCAAATGACAATTACTTCAGGATTAAGACAGGAAGTAATAAGAAAATCAAATGCATTATGAGCCTACTAAGGTGAAAAAATGTTTTAGAAAAAGAAACAGAATGATCAGAAACTTTCCACAATGCTTGGGCACAGAGCACTTATATATTTTCATCTATCTTTACTCTCTCATCACCTCAAAAGGAGAGGACAGGGAAATGGAAATTTCTCATCTTCCTCTCCTTTTGAGACCTGATCAGTCATTACCTGAGGCCCCCCCCCCCATCCCACCCTCTCCTTTATACTTTTCCAAAAGGCATTTGTCTGTATTATCTGAGATATCTTAGTACTAAGTGTCCAGCACTTAGGTACATAGGTTTATTGGTTGATGAATTGATACTGATTTCCTAATGACAAAATGTGATTTGCTCCCTGAACTATTAATTTACTTCTTTCACCTACTTTCCTCCCACCTTAAAAAAACACAAAACTATACTTTTACTTCTTAAATTCTTTAGGTCATTGATGCTTTCTTTAATTTCTCATTTTCTCTCAGATAATGTACAAAGTTGTTTTTTTTTAAAGAAAAATCAACAAAAATCTTCTTTTATCCCATATTTATGATCTTACTTGTCACAAGCAAATAAGAAAAATCAGTCATTACTATTTGAAAGTATTTAACTTCCTGCTGTTTGGTCAGTTATAGTTTGCTTACCTCTGGATTTTTTTTTAAGAAATTTAAATTCTTACCTTTTACTGAAGTCCAATTTTTTTTTTTCGGCTTAGGTTCATCTTTACACCTTTTTTTTTTCTGTGCCAACTTTTGCTTCTAAGAATATCATACTCTGATATTTCTTTTGGTTTCTTATAAACTCAGAGTGCTATTCTGATTATTTGGAGGCTTGGAAACTAAATATCTTGGAGTGTTATTTTTTTCTTGCTGCCTAAAAAATTTGTCTTTTGATGTTGCAGTTCTGGAATTTGGTTAGAATGGTTCTTGGTGAATTAAACTTTGCGTTGCTGTGTTCTGTGGATTTTCTCAATCTGTTCTTTGCCATCTGCCTCCAATATTTCTGGGCAATTTTTCTGTATGACCCCTTGAAGTATGGTTTTCCATTTCCCAATTTTTTTCTGGAATACCTATAATTCTTAGAGTAATTATTTGTATCCTATCATCAAATTTAATATCTTTGGGAATTTTTTTTTTACTTCTCATGTATTCTTTCAGACTTGGTGCTTAAAAATTTTTGTTCTATTATTTTTCCTCTGCATTTTTTGCACTCCAAATCTTTCGTTCTCTTTTTTAAAAGAATCTGCATGAAAAATGGACTCTGTATTTTGTTCTAATCAACTAGCTTCTGATTAGATGTAGTTTTTTTCTCTCTCAAGAATCCCAACTTCTTTTCTTATTTCTTTGATATATTCAAGTAAACCCTTGAATACTCTTCTGAACTATTCTAGAGAGTCTTAAATATTCTCCAATGCCATTTGAGGGGCCTTGCAGAACTTCTTGTAATACTTTTCACCTTTCTCAGGAGATTCTCACATAATTTTTCTTTTTTATAAAGTGCTTTATGTATTAAGACAACTCTTTCCTTCAAATGTTCGTTCATTTCTATTCCTTGGACAGATTTTTTTTTCTGCCTCTGTCAAATATTCTGCAGGTTTTTCTATGGTATCCTTGCTGCAAACATGCTTCTTACTGCCCACTCTTTCTCCCTTCTGAAAGCTAAGCATTGTTACTTCCCTCTCTTGGCCTTTGCTGCCCCTAGAGTGAACTATGCCTTCAGTGAGACTCTGAGTTGTGCTTATTCTCTACCTTTATCAGTCTCATCTTTTGGGGATGTATCCTACTCTCTGCAGCTAACCTTCGGTCCCTAGGTTAGTCCTTGGGAGCTGGTCACAAAGGCTTTGTGATTTTCAGAACACTTATGAATTAGGTACTATGGGAAGCCTTTACCCTTACTCTTTTCTGTTCCTTTCAATCTTTCTGTTGGCTTCTCTCTCAACTCTTTTGCAGACTACCTTTCTCCTAATTTTGCTATCTGCTTGTCTTGTCCTCTTCTTTATTAAATAATTGTAACCAATACTGCATTTCTGATGCCTTCTCTCTTCCCCAGTCTTGTTTTTCAGACTCCCTACCCTTCCACAAATGCTTTTTTTTTCCTTGTTGAGTCATAAGATCTCAATGGTTCTGTTTTTGGTTACTGAAAGAGACCACTGATCATCAATTTATTGATTATTTGCTAACCTAATTAATAAATTGATTATTAATTACTCAGAAACTCTATTTCTCAGGCTTTTCATTCATTTCATGTGAGAAAACTGGGACACTAATGCACTGTTGGTGGAGTTGTGAACTGATCCAACCATTCTGGAGAGCAATTTGGAACTATCCCCAAGGGACTGACTATAAAGCTGTACATGGCCTTTGATCTAGCAATACCACTGCTAGGTCTGTAATCCCCAAGAGATTAAAAAAAGGGGAAGGGAAGGACTTATTTGTACAAAAATATTTATAGCAACTCTTTCCTGGTTAGGTTTCCTGGTGGTTAGGAATTAGAAATCAAGGGGATGCACATCAAATGAAGAATGGTTGAACAAAGAAACAAGTATATGATTGTATGGAATATTATTGTGCTATAAGAAATTACAGGCAGGATGATTTCAGAGAAACCTGGAAAGGCTTACATGAACTGATGCAAAGCAAAGTGAGCAGAACCAGGAGAACATTGGACACAGTAACAGCAATATTGTATAATGAAGAACTATGAATGACTTAGCTATTCTAAGCAACACAGTGATGCAAGGCAGTCCCAAAGGACTCATGATGCAGCATGCTATCTGCCTCCAGAGAAAGAACCACTATTTTTCTGAATATAGACTGAAGCATGATTTTCACTTTCTTTTTTTCTTTCATTTCATTTTTCATTCATTTCTTTAATTTAATTTTATTCTTTTTTTGTTTGAGTCTTCTTGTACAACATGATAAATAAGGAAATATTTTACATGATTGCACATATATAACCTATATTGGATTGCTTACCACCTCAGGGAGAAGGGAAGGGGGAAAGAGAAATTTGGAAGTCAAAACTTTAAAAAAATGTTTAAAAATTGTTTTAACATGTAATTGGGAAAAAATAAAATATTACTGAAAAAAGATAAGGGCAAGAATCACATGGGATGAGAAGGCATTGGTGGTTTGTGACCTACTCTGGAAGAAGGGAGCACAACTATCTGAGAGCTCACATATCCAATGAAAAATCAAAGTTCACATACATACTTACATTACTGCAGTTCACTGCTGGAGAATCTCTGATGTTTGTTGGATTTGAATCAGCAAGACTTGGAGAAGAATGTAACCTTTAAAAAGGAATATATAAAGACATTTGTTCTCAGATGATGTAAGTGACCTGAAGTCCCAAGTACCTGAGAGGCCCTTCCTTATCTCTAATGCTCGACTATGACTACCTGATTTTGGAGGGGAAAGGAAGGTGGGGTAGACCTAGACTTCTCATCCTAGGGGTCAGGAGTCAGGACAGGTCAAGAGAGACCCTTCCAGATTGTAATTCCCTGGCATGTTTTTAGGAGTCATCTGTGTGTTCACTCCTCTGAGAAGCTTGCTTCCATTTTTTTTTTTTTTTTACCATTTTACTTTTATTGACTTTTTTTTTCCTTTTCAACTGGTTTGGGTTGAGACTGGACCACATGAGAACCAAGGTAGGCACGGACCTATGGGAACTTTGAAAAGCTTTGTTTGGTTGTTGAAGTTGTATGATGTGTGTATAGGGGTATGTGTCAACACCAGGCCCATCTCACATGGAGAAATGAATTGAAGGGAGTGTCTTATAACTATGTCTAATGAGCCCACTAGATATCAGTGCCTCCTTCCCAAAATTATCTTGTATTTACTTTTAAGTGTCCACAGGTTGTCCTCCTTCCTCTCATTCCCAGAAGGTAAACTCCGTAAAGGCAGGGGCTGTTTCATTTTTTTAGCCTTTTTATCGCCATGGTCTAACAGAGTTCTTGGGCAGCTAAGTGGCACAGTATGTTAGAGCACTGAACTTGGAAGCAGGAAGAGACCCATCTTCCTGAGTTCAAATCTGGCCTCAGACACTTAGTAGCTCTGTGACTCTGGGCAAGGCACTAGCACCTTACTGAGAGGACACAGACAAGGTCTGTTGGATCTCAGGGTCTCTTTGCCTCCAGGTTGACTGGCTGATTGGGACTCAGGAAAGCCACCCCTCTGTGTGGTTTAGAAGAGGAATATCGCAGACCAGCTCTCTCTCTTTTGGTCTTCCTTTTCATATTCTTTATTTAGAAGGGCAGTTGGTGGATAGAGCATTGGATCTGGAGTCAGGAAGACTGGAGTTCAAATCCAGCCTCAGATACTTACCAGTTCTGTGACCCTGGGCAAGTCCCTTAATGCCTGTTGGCATCAGTTTCCTCATCTGTGAAATTGTGATAATAATAGCCCCTACCTCCCAGGGTTGTTGTGAGGAGCAAATGAAATATTATAGAGTGCTTAGCACAGTGCCTGGCAAATGTTAAACACAATATAAATGTTACCTATATCTGGAAAATAGGCCAGCTTACTTAAATGAGGGCCTGATCTTGGGGAAAGAGAAGCCTGTGCTCGTGTCTTTCCTTCAAGGGTCTGGGAGCGGAAGCATATGGGAATTGCAAATATTTGCAGAAGGCCTGAGAGAGAAGAGACTAAGAACAGAATTTCCTAGCTCAGAGAAATTTCCTGTAGAAGCCCCAACTTTCTCTCCTTGGGTCTTCCTTTGCATATTCTTTATTTAGAAGGGCAACTGGTGGATAGGACGCTGGATCTGGAGTAAGGAAGACTTGAGTTCAAATCCAGGTAGAAACATACATGTGCTTACCCATACGATCCAAATGGGTAGTTCTTAGGAAATGTTCATTTCCATCCTGTGAGAGGAGGGGTGATTTTGAAATCATGAAGCAGTGAGATATCTACAATTAGCCTCTTAGTCAGAGAGGGCAGTACTAGGGGCAGCTAGATGGTACAGTGGATGAGTGCCCAGCCTGGAGTCATGAAGACTCCTCTTTGTAAGTTCAAATCCAGCCTCAGACACTTACTAGCTGTGTGACCCTGGGCACTTCACTGACACTTCACCCTGTTTACCTCAGTTTCCTCAGCTGTAAAATGAGCTGGAGAAGGAAACAGCAAACCACTCCAGTATCCTTGCCAAGAAAACCCCAAATGGAGTAACCAAGAATCAGACATGATTGAACAAACAGCTTTTCGACTACTTCATAGGTGACCCCAAGTTTGAGAGTTCTTAAATTTAAGAGTTTGAGTAATGGCCCTTTCACAGAAAGAAAGAAAGAAGACAATCTCCCAAGTGGTTCCTAGGGTTGAAGGACTAAAGACATGTCATGGGAAGGGGGCAAAGAGGGTCAAAGATCTGGACCTTGCCTTCACCATCAACAGTGAGAGCTGATAGAAGCTTGTTTGTTCAGTAGCCTAAAGTGCCTTTCCTTTTTGGTGGAATTCTAGAGCACAGAGTTTTACTCTGAGTCTGTGAAGAACTGTGTACAAATTATATATGAGTGAGAGAGAGAATTTTGCTGGAATGTCAAAGGGTTGCCTGCTTATGAGCTTATGAGCCACCTGAGTAATTTATGTGCTCTGGCATCTCTTGGTGGGCTGTAGTGAGTCCTCTTTGTCGTCTATATTTTCTGTAGGATAAAATACTGTCCTCCCTATGTACATTGTTCTTCTGAGTACATGTATAAGACCTAGGGACCACGACAATCATCATTTGGAGAAATCTGGATATGTGCAACACCATGAACTTATGAGGGCAGCTAGGTAGCGCAGTAGATAGAGTGCTGGGTCTGGGGTCAAGAGGACCCAAGTGCAAATCCAGCCTCAGACACTTACTTAGCTGAGAGACCCTGGGCAAGTCACTTAACCCTGTTTGCCTCAGTTTCCTTATCTGTAAAATGAGCTGTAGAAGGAAATGGCAAAACGCTCCAGTATCTTTGCCAAGAAAACTCCAAATGGGGTCACAACTGAACAACGACAATGAATTTATTATAGAGATTTTCCTGTAGTAACTCTAGGTAGGGGCAAGAAGCCAAAAAGAGATGATTCTTTTGGAAGTCAGCTTCCAGGATAGAACTTTGTTAGCCACATCAGTCTAAGTCTTGGAGAGGCCTAGGCCATATGCTACATACATTTATGGAAGAATTCACAGAATACATACCCTAGGCAATTTATTCATAAACTGGTAGTCTATAGTAAAGAAAGGGCCTTTGTGATTATAGTTTTCAAGATCAGATAGCAAAAAAAAAAATAAGTCAACAAATATTTACTCAGTGTTTATCATACTAAGCCCTGGAGATACAAAGTAAAAGCAAAAATAATTCTTGCTCCCCAGGAGTTTACATTTTAATAGAGGCAACAACATATACATAAATAAAGACACAAAGTAGATAGAAGATCACCTTCGAGGAGAAATCATTAGTCGGACATTTTGAATTATAGAGATTGGGGGGGGGGGATCTCTTGAAAAAAAAACCCAAATTCTTTTTAACTTGAAAGTCAGGAATTTTAGAGTCACAATATTACAGAATTTCAAAATTGGAAGGGACCTCAGGAACCGTATACTTCCAACCGACAGCAGAACAAAAGTCCCCTTTCCAACGTACCCAGCAAGTTCAGCCTTTGCTTGAAAACATTCAATGAAGAGGAACTCAAGGCTTCCCAAAGTAGGCTCTTCTACCTTTTGGATAGTGGTACTTGTAGACATTCTCTCATTTTGCCAGGAATTGAGGTAAAGCTCACTGGACTGTTGTTTTCAATCCCCATTCTCTGCACTTTATAGAAAATTTAGAAAATTTGCCCTCCTACCTAATCCTGAAGCCCCACTCTTATTTTCTACAGTCTTTCAAAGACCAGCGGCAGTGGCTCAGCATTCTTATCTTTCAGGCTCCTGCTTTAATGAGGTGATTTTTTTTTCTTTTCTTTTTTTACTCCCTTCTCATCTGTCAATATGTAACTCCAAAAGGTTTTATTAAGCACCTACTCTGTGTGAAGCATTATGTTGGGCCCTGGGGATACAAAAGCAAGAAAATTTTAAAAACGGGCTCTGCTTTCAAAGAACTTACCTTCTATTAAGAAAAACAACATGCATACATATAAGTAAATGCAAAAGGCATGCGATGTCAATACAAAGTAATTTCGAAGAGGGGGTGCTAGAAACTGGAGGGAATCAAGAAAATCCTTTCGCAGAAGATAACACTTGAGATAAACCGTGTGGGTAGCTAGGGATTTTATGAGGCACAGGTGAAGAGAGTGAGTGCTCTTTAGGCATGGGGGGCAGCCTGTGAAAAGGCAGAGAACGGAGGTGGATTTCTATTTATAGGCCACATCAAATAGGTCAGTTTGGCTGGAAAAGAGTGACTGAAGAGGAATAATGTTCAATTCACCAAAAAAGGTAGTCTGGGGCAAATTATGAAGGGGTTTAAATGTCTGTAGAAAGGTTCGAGTTTATCCTAGAGACAACAGGGAAACATTGGAGCTTTTCAAGAAGAGAAGCGATATGATCAGACCTATACTTTAAACATGTTACTTTGGCAGCTGTGATGGAGATTGGAAGGAAAAGAGCCATTAGGTCAGGAAAGCAGTCAGGAGACTATTGAACTAGTGTGTTGTTGTTTAATCATTTTCAGTCCTGCCATACTGTTCGTAAGCCCCCTTTCTTTTAGGGTGGGGGTTCTTGGCAAAGACAGTGGAGCGGTTTGTAATTTACAAATGAGGAAAATGAGGCAAACAGCATTCAGTGACTTGTCCAGGGTCACACAGGTAATAAGTGTCTGAGGCTGGATTTAAACTTAGGTCTTCCTTACTCCAGGCCTCCCCCAGCACTCTACTCACTCCACCACCTAGTAGAATAGTCTAAGAAAGGAAATAAGGGCCTACTAAGGTTATGGCTGTGTGAGTGAACAGCTAGAGACATATTTGAGATGTTGTGGAAATAGAATTGATAAGGCTAGGCAAATGAACAGATATGGGAAATGAGAGCTACTAATGAGCTGGGATGATGCTAAAGCTGTCAACCTCTGAACTGGAATGGTGGTACTTTTGCTTCAAATCTCCCCCTAGTCTAGTCCATCTTCCACCCACTCAGCTATCAAATTCATTTTCCTAAAGCACAGATCTGACTATGTCACCTACCTAAAACCTTACTGAATAAGCTCCAGTGGCTCCCTATTACTTCCAGGATCAAATATCAAAACCTCTTTTTGGCATTCAAAACTCTTCACAATGCAGCCCCCTCCTACCTTTCTTGTCTTCTTATACCTCGTTCCCCCTTCCTCCTCCTTATTCTTCAACCCAGAGATACTGGTGGTTTTACTGTTCCTCAAACAAGATGTTCCATCTCTAGACTGGGCATTTTGACTGATGGTCCTTCAGGCATGGAATGTTCCTCCTCATCTCCATCTCTTGGCTTCCTCCAAGTCCCAGCTAAAATCCCATTTTTCTATGAGAAGTCTTTTCTCATCCCCTTTGATGCCTTCCCTCTGTTCATTATCCCCAATTTATCTGTTATATATCTTGTCTATGCATAGTTTTGGTTTTTTTTCATGTTATCTCCTTCATTAGACCATGAGCTCCTCAATGACTGCCTTTTTTAACTTTCTTTTGTATCCCCATACCTAGGTCTTAATACAATGCCTGGCATATGGTAGTTCCTTAATAAATACTTATTGGCTGACTTACCAATGCACGGTTCAGAAAGAAGGAAATAAGAGTTTTGGGGGGGAAATAAGTTCAGTTTTGTATACATCAAATTTGAGATGCTTATGGAATATCCAATTCGTAATGTTCAATAGTGAATTACTAATAGAGAACTGGATTTTAGAAGAGAAAATAGGGCTGTTTATACAAACCTGTAAGTCTTATACATATTTGTGTTAATTGAGCCTGTGGGACCTGATGATATCTCTGGTTAAGAGAATATAGAGAGAAAAGAGAAGAGGGCCTAAGGCAGGACCTTGAGGTATGACTTCAGTTAGAGGGGAGGATGTAAATGATGATTCAGTGTAAGAGACCAAGGAGTGAATAGACAGATAAAGAAAGAAAAGTCATGAAAATCCAAAGAAGAAAGAATACCTTGGAGGAGAGCGATCAATCATGTCCAATGTAGCAGAGGGATTAAGAAAGAAGCACACAGACTGAGAAAAGGCCATTGGAGGTGGTGATTAAGATATCATTTGGTAACTTTGGAGAGAACAGTTTCTGTTGAGTGATTAGTTTGGAAGCCAGATTGCAAGGGGTTGGGAAATAAGGGAGAGAAAAGGAAATAAAAATAATCAGGGTACAAAGAGTTTTCTCTAGGAGTTTGACTAAGAAAGCTTGAGGGTATGTCAAGGTCAAATGAAAGGCTGTTTTGAGGGTGGGGGAATCCTGGACATGTTTGTACAGTCACAGGGAAAGAGCCAGGAGATAGTAAAATGTACAAATTACATTTTAGTCATTTTTATTCTATTCCTTTGAATCCAAGATCGTTCTCTATGGCAGAGGAAACTGAAGTTCTGCTTTATCTGTTATCTCTTAGCATTGTTTCATCCACCTTAAGTAAGTGTCTTTAATCATCTTCTTGTCATAAATGTGTCAAAACCAAACAAGTCCTGATGCCCTTTCCATTATATTTTGCTTTCTTCATCATTCTCAGTTCTTTATGAGTCTTACCACTCCTGCCATTCTTCTCACAGAACTGCTCCATTTGTAATCTTTCCTCATTGTAGGTTCTTGCTTCTATCTTCTGAACAGGCCTTTTAGAAATCCAAGTTAATTATGACATCCTTGTGCATCCATATTGGTATCTTTTGACAATTTATTTTCTCCTTCATTGGAACTGTTTCTCTTTGTGTCTTCAGAATTAAGTTTTAGGGAGAGTCCCATCCCTCCTTAACTGACTTCCCCTGTAGAACTTTAGGCTATGGAATCTTACCAATCCTTTCTCTAAAGCCTTTGAAATCTGCCTTCCCAAATCTAGGATGAATTTCAAGATATGTCTGGTATTTCCTCTCAATTTTTATCACAAATTCTGCCAAAAACCAAACAGCTGATAATTTTTAACTGGGTATAATGACAATTTCATCCTTCCATGAATAGAGGAGCCAAGAAGGAAGATTTGTTCTTGATCTGATTCTCACCAACAAGGATGTTCTGGTTGCTAGGTTGAGGATCATGAAAACTTGTGGGAAAGTGACCACTTCATCCATTTATCCATCTTCCAACCTCCTCACAGTCAGAATTCCCCACCTTGCCTCTTTACATCCTTTTTTTCTTTTTATACTAAAGACTTTATGTTGGTCTTATTTATTTATAAGGAAAACATTCTCTTCAATAACCTAGACAATGGAAGGGCATTCTTTAGTCTCCTTTCATTTTTCTTTTCTTCTAGGAGGACACCAGCCTGCACTTTGGACACGGACCACAGTCACTTGGTTGTAGCAGAAATACAAATATCACACGCTCTAGAAATTTAATTCATTTTATCCATCTTACTAGAGTACATAGTAGTAGGATATTTATTGTCACCAGGATCACAAGAATAAGCAAAAAAAAAATAAGCAGCTGTAACATAAGAAGCTATCTATTTTAGTCTACTAATGACTAAATACATCTAGCGTCAATAACTTGCAAGGCTACTACCTTAGTGCAATAGAATTTTCAGCAAAGGAGTTATATGCACTTCCCCCCATCCCCCCGCCAAAGGAAGTTACCAATTTGCCAAATTTGACTGTAATATTTAATTCCCTGGTTCAGGATCCAATTCTTCAAAATGACAAAGAGAACCTGGAAATGTAAACATTGCTCTATGCCTTGAAGCACTTTAGAAACAATAACAAATTCTCATCACATATACAAGAAACAGCTGAGGAATTACTCTAGCAGGAGAAATGAAAGAAGAAAAGAATCTAAGAATATCATGAATAGTCAAGGAAAGAGTGCAATTCAGAGCCTGCTTTCCACATAGTTCATACTGAGCAGCGGAATATTTGGATGTTCTCTCATACTGATTTATATCTTGAATTCCTTACCAATACATATGAGCTTCAGTTTTAAGATCAATACTGCTGCTGCTTCGAACCATCCTACACATGGCTATTAGATTATTTTTCCTAAAACATGGCTTTTACTGTGCCATTCCCCCAAAGAGAAACCTACAGGGGTGCAAAGCTACAAAGCACAGTAGAAAGTCTTGGTTTTGGAATCAGAAGACCTAGTCTTGGGTCACGTTACTTTTGGGGACCTCAGTTTCCTCACCTGTAAAATAAGGGGTATGGACTAACTGATCTCTAAGGTTCGTTCTACCTTTAATAGTTTATGGGACTATTAGTTTCCTACAGTCTATAAGATAGAGTCCAAGTCTGTTAGCTTGGAATTCAAGGTCCCCCATATTTTGATTTTACCTTATTTATCCAGACCCATCTCCTCCAATTTGTTCATTTTACTGCAGTTAGATAAACTATCACATAGTGCCCTCATCTCATGCCTTGGCATTCCCTTCCCTAAAAACCCTGCCCCACCTCCTTTATAAAATATCCAAAGCCCGTCTATCCTGCAAGATCCAGTTTAGCGTCACCTTCCTTCCTGAAACCTTCCTTGGCTATATTGATTTCTCCCCCTCCTCTGATCTCCTGGAGGAAATTTCTGAGTCGGGGAAACTCGAGATGACCAAATCCAAACTCTGCCATTTACAGATGAGAAAAAAAAAGATTTAGACAAGTGAATGTGTTGGCCAAAGTCACACAGATTGTTAATGTCATGGCCAGGACTAGATGCCAGGTCTCCTAGCTCTCATTTCTCTTACACCATGAGGTACGGCCCTCATAGTAAGATGCTGGATGAGGACTGAACCAAGTAGAGTGAGAAGATGCAAGGGAGTCAGGCTCCTGACATTCCCCTCAAAAGTCAACAAATAGAAAGGCTGATGAGAGAGAAAAGGACCCCCTAGAAAATTACACAAGAAAATAATAACTAATAAAATTTAAAATGAGCGGAGTGCTGAAATATACTATACATGATTAAATGCCCCAAAGTCTAAGTAATGTTACAAAAGTCTATATCCCCAATGAGACTGCAAGAAGGGATTGTTTTGTCTTAAGAACATGGGACACAGATGTAGAGTTGCAAGAAACATCAGAAGATATCTAGTTTACCTCCCTTGCTCTACAGATAAGGCCTAGAGAAGCAACTTGCTGAGGGTCACACAAGTAGTGTTATATTAGTTCTGCTTTTCTCTAAGTAGCCAACATAATTCTAAGCCCCTAAATGGCAATTAATAAGTATTTATTAAAGTAAATTGAATATAGAAGATAAAATAACATTAACACATATAGTACTTGAAGATTTGCAAAGCTTTTAATAGAATTTTCCCATTCAATCCTTAGAACAACTCAGTGATCTAAGTGATACAGTAACTATCATTGTCTTTTTACAGATGCAGAAACTGAAGATGAGACAGGCAAAATGACTTGCCCAGGACCCACACAACTAATAAGTGACCTAAGCAGGATGGGAATCCAGGTTTTCCTGACTCTGTACCTCACATTCTATGTACCAAGCCAAGCTTCCTCCAGATCAAAGCCACATGTCAGGAAGCCACCAGACTCACAGTCTCTAATCTACCACACACACACATACTTGAATATTATATCCATATAGAATTACCTCTGTAAGTTGAGAACTTCATTTTCAATCTCTGTTCCTATACTACCAGCACCAAGGACTGTTCCTGTAGACATTCCAGGCACACTAATAAAAGACTGTCTGGAAGCATCTAAAGCCACAGAAAACACAAATAAAAACACAGTGAAATGGTGAAAAGATTCCAGTTACAAGTATGTCATCTTTGTTAGCTTTAGTTTAGGTTTTGTTTATTCAGATGGAATTCCCCTAGCATTCTTTAAAACTGTAATCCGTCTGCCCTAAAATGTGCTTTGCCATTGGGTTTTAACCCCAGTTATGATATCACATTTCAATATTTCAAAAGAAGAAACAGGAATTGATTATCTAAGTGTTAAATAATAGCAACCATCACTTGTTATCCTTTCCTGCCTGACTACTGGCACCAGTAAATGTAGAGTTTATGCGGTTATCTCAATACTTTAAAGAACTAAGAGAATAAAGTGTTAGTTTGACTTACTTTATGCATGAGTTAATTATAAAAATTAACTATTAACTATAACTATAACTACTAACTATAACTATTATTCCCCATTTGGGGAAACTAAGGCAAACAGATTTTTTTTAGGTGACTTGCCTTGGGATCACACAGCTAGTAAGTGTGAGAGCTGGATTTGAACTCAGGTTTTTCTGACTCCAGGCTCAGCACTCTATCTACTACACCACCTAAGGCAAAGTGTCTTATCTAGACAGCCAGCATAAGGTAGGCAAGGGTTAATAGCCAGACTGCATGTAATCCTCAAGGAGTAAGGTAGGGGTGTGCTGGAGTCTGCTTGAATGGGCTCACGAGAGGCAATTATTAAACTTTCAGTGTGAGCATTCACGTGGGCAAACACTACACATTAGAATTTGAGTCATTATTCTGTTGATTGAGACTTAAGCATGTGATGCAGACTTAAGCAAAAATGATAGTGATGCAGGTTAAACTTAAAAGTGTGTCATGTGTACTTTCCCCCCCCTGGAGATCTGGTTAAACATTTGTCCCTCAGTAAGGGAGCTGGGCATTAAAACAAGGAATAGAGATAGCAAATTTGGTCAGAGTGGGAAACTGAGGTTCCGGGATGCTGGAGTCAGTAGAAAGGAGCAGAAGTTGAGACAAGCACCAATCAGAAAAGGAAACCAGACCAACAAAAGTGAGCACATCAATGCTTCACTGTTTGCTGTGCTCACTGTTCTCCAGAAAAGCTTCGCATCTGCATGTGTGAGGAATGGTCATACCAGTTTCTCTTTCTTAAAGGGGCTAATGTGCTTGGACACAGGACTGTCATAAGATGATAGATTTAGAGCTGGAAAGTACCTCACAGATCATCCAGCCCAACCCCTTCATTTTATGGGTGAGACAATGGGGGACCAGAGAAATGAGCTGGCTTGCCGAAGGTCATCCAAGGTCATAGCTGTCAGACCTGCAAGTCTAAGCCAGGGACCATCACAGAGAGCTTGAGAGATTTCACAAGCAACATTGTCTCCTAACATAACTTCTAGCTGATGTACGATTGCTTTGGCAAGGCATTTACTTCAGTACCAGAAGGTACATAGGTTGTCCATATTCCCACTGGATATTCCAATCGACCACACGGCCATTCCATTCTAGCATGCCATAACTTAGATTGATTGGGAGCCAAAATCCCAAGAATCTTACTGTCTCTTTGAGTTTTCCTTGCCTGGATCCCTATCTCACCATAAATGCAAGATTGCCTTTCCTTGGGCTACCTTTTAGTGCTCCTCCAAGGCCAAGGACCAAAATCTTAGGGACGTAACAACATGCCCTCTGTATCTCCTAAAACAAACCAACCTTATGGTCACAGCTGGTCCCAAGAGGATCCTCGATATATACAAAGAGTGGGTAAGATTAATGAAATATCTCAATGTGAGTATTTCAGGAAAATGCTACTACTGCCTTCCTCTTACCAAATTATCTCATATTTACATATTCATACAAGAACGTAATGTCTCTCTTGATAGACTATAAACTTATTGAGAGCAAGGACTTCTATATTTTTCTTTGTATCCCCACCCCCTACTAACATAGTGCCCTCAATTTTTTTTTTCTTCAAACCAGACTGACAAGAGGAAATCCTGGTAAAGAACTCCCTCTGTTAATGCAGATGGGCACCTTTTATGTCACAGTCTTAAGAGAGTTGCCTGGGTCACTGAGGGGTTTAAGTAACTTGCCCAGGTCACACAGCTAGTATTATGTCAGGGACAGGATGTAAACCAGAGTTTTCCTGATGCTGAAGCTGGCTTTCCAACCTTTATACAATACTGCCTCTCCAGCTGGCACATAGGAAGCTAAATGCCTGCTAACTGATAGAAGGTAAACTCTTTGGGGCTATGGACTATTTTGTCCTTGTCTTTGTATTCCCATCCCCTAGCATGGTGCCTGACTTATATTAAGTGCTTAATAAATGTTTATTGATGGATTGATTGATATAGAAATAGTTTATGTTGTGGAATCATCATTCTTCTTTTCCTATTATTCCTTGTGTAACATTTCTAGTATCTAGAAATCTTTACTCCAAGCAGAATATTGGCCTCTTTCTCTTCCTTTAATATGGAATTTGGGTCCCCATTGTTCAATATATAATATCCCAAACTCCAACTCCGCATCTTTTCTTCAGCACGGAAAAAAAGATCTAAAACTAAGCTCCAAGCAGGCTGTCACAGTAGATCAGGCCCAGTGGATTCAGAGACAAGAAGACCTAGGTTCAAGTCTTGGCTTTGAGACACACTGGCTGTGTGAGCCTGGACAAATCTAACAACTCAGTGCCCTGGGCGACAATGTAAAACTATTCATAGTTACTGATCTGCATTCATAGGAGGGGTTTCCTCACTATACCGATGAAATCACAGGCTCAAACAAAAAGACAAACCAAAACCCCCTAATCTTACCTTCTGATGACTGTGAGCTACAAGTAAGCAGTGATGTTCCTCTGGATTCTTTACATCCCCTAAAAGTAAAAAAAAATGCTAAAAATTTAGGGGAAAAATTTGATTCGACAAATAATATAAAAATAACTTATTAAGTACCTACTACGTACAAGGCTTTGTTCTAGGTCCTAGGGAATTAAATTTATATGCAATTATTTTGCATAGCCATCTTTGTAAGTATTTGGTTAGAATAAAAAAAACCCACATTTTTAAAATTATTTTCTTTTACATTTTTAAATTTATTTATTTTTAGTTTTCAACATTCACTTCCACAAGATTTTGAGTTCCAAATTTTCTCCCCATCTCTCCCATCCCCCCCACTCCAAAACAACATGCATTCTAATTACCCCTTCCCCCAATCTGCTCTCCCTTCTGTCACCTCCCCCACCCCTCTTCTCTTAGCCCTTTCCCTTCTATTTTCCTGTAAGGCAAGATAGATTTCTATACCCCATTGCCTGTGTATCTTATTTCCTAGTTGCATGTAAAAAAAGCTTGACATTTGTTTTTAAAACATTGAGTTCCATATTCTCTCCCTTCCTCCCTCCCCACCCACCCTCATTTAGAAGGCAAGCAATTAGATATGGTTTACACATGTGTAGTCATGCAAAACACTTCCATAACAGTCATGTTGTAAAAGACTAACTATATTTACCTCCATCCTATCCCACACCCATTTATTCTATTCTCTCCTTTGGTCCTGTCCCTTCTCAAAAGTGTTTGCTTCTGATTACACCTCCTCCCATTTGCCCAGCCCCCTCCTCTTATCCCCTTCCCCCCTACTCTCCTGTAGGGTAAGATAGATTTTCATACCCAATTAAATGTATATGTTATTCCCTCATTTAGCCAAATCTGAGAGAGTAAGGTTCATTCACTTCCCCTTAACTCCTCCCTCTCCCCCTACATTATAAAAGCTTTTTCTTGCCTCTTATGTGAGATAATTTACCCTGTTCTATCTCTCCCTTTCTCCCTCTCTCAATATATTCCTCTCTCACCCCTTAATTCTATTTTTTAGATATCATCCCTTCACATTAAACTCACCCTGTGCCCTCTCTATATATACATTCCTTCCAACTACCCTAATACTGAGAAAGGTCTCATGAGTTACAAATATCCATGTAGGAATGTAAACATTTCAACTTTAATAAGTCCCTTATGATTTCTCTTTCCTGTTTATCTTTTTTGCTTCTTGTATTTGAAAGTCAAATTTTCTATTCAGCTCTGGTGTTTTCATCAAGAATGCTTGAAAGTCCTCTTTTTCATTGAATGTTCCTTTTTTCCCCTGAAGGATTATACTCAGTTTTGCTGGGTAGGTGATTCTTGGTTTTAACCCTAGCTCCTTTGACCTCCAGAATACCATATTCCAAGCTCTCCAATTCCTTAATGTAGAAGCTGCTAAATTTTGTGTTATCCTGATTGTGTTTCCACAATACTTGAATTGTTTCTTTCTGGCTGCTTGCAATATTTTCTCCTTGACCTGGGAGCTCTGGTTAAATTATTTTTTAAAATTAAAGCATTTGTTTTCTCCCTTCCCCCACTGGAAAAAATACCTTGTAGCAAATACACACACACATATATAGTATGTATATACACACACATATATGTTTGACTATTTCTATATATGTCTGTGTCAATATGTTGTTGTTTAGTCATTTCAGTCACTCTGACTCTTTGGGGTTCCCTTGGCAAAGATACTGGAATGGTTTGCCAATTCCTTCTCCAGCCCACTTTACAGATGAGGAAACCGAGGCAAACAGGATTAAGTTACTTGCCCAGGGTCATAAAGCTAGTAAGTGCCTGAGGCCAGATTTGAACTCATAAAGATGAGCCTTCCTAACTCTAAGCCTGGCACTCTATCCCCTGGGCCACCTAGCTGCCCCCTATTTTTATATACTTACACCTATATCTTTGCACTCACATATAGTCAGGCAAAACAAATTGCCACATTTAACCACTTGAGTTTTGAGCTAAGTGGTATATAACATTTTTGAGAGAATTTGTCATCCTATTACACAATATAACCCTGGATCAATGCAGATTATTTCATATGTAGCACAAGCCCTGGTACTTAATTTTATATTTGCATCATTATATTTGCCCTAAACTATGATGTCTTTAAGAATACAAGAGATATGTAGGTGACAGGAGATTAACAGAAGGTATTACATTTTTTACTTTTTTTTTTACCACTTATTCTAGATAAAGAAAAGGATCACTATTTTAGAAATTCCATTGAAATTTAAAAGAGACATTTATAGAATCAAAAAGTCTATAGGATAAAAAAGTACAAGAAATGAGGTGAGGATATAAGCTTTTAGCTAATAAATTACTGTACATGGTTTAAAGTAAACCTGCAATAAAGCATTATGTTCTCTGTTATAGGTTGGGGATTGCTGAAAACAGAGTCAGGGAAAGTGAGATAGAAGTGGCATAAGTATCTTGCAAACAAAGTACAAACAACAACTATAATAATAGCATTTATGGAGTGCTTTAAGATTTACAAAGCACTTCACATATATTATCTCATTTGGTCCTCATAACAATCCTGAGAGATAGGGCTGTTATTGTTCCTATTTTAGAGAAGAGGAAACTGAGGCACATAGAAGTTAATTAAGTAACTTGTCCAGGGTCACACAGCTAGTGAGTGTCTGAGAATGAATTTGAACTCAGGCCTTCCTGACGCCAAGTCCAGTGCTCTATCTGCTATGTCATGCTAACTGTTAAGAATATGAAATATTCAGCAAAAAAACCCAAACCCCTGTGTGTAACATGAAATTTTCATATACCATGGAAAAGAAAAATAAGTTATTCAAAATACAATTACCCATGTATAAGATTTAAAAATCTATGTATAAGATCTGTATCTATGTATAAGGTAAAATCTACGTACAAGATATGTATCTATGTATAAGATCTGTATCTATGTATAAGGTAAAATCTACGTACAAGATATGTATCTATGTATAAGATTTTTAAAATGACGATATTAGTAAGCTGAGATAAGAGAAGAGAAGGAAATTAAAGAAACATTGGCATGGGGAATACAGTACAGAACTTTTGGGTTAAAACAAGAAATACACTAAATGATATTATAACTGGAATATATCATAGACTGCCCAGTAATATGCATGACATGAATGTTTCCCTAATAAATATAATAAAACTTGGCATGAAGATAAGATAGGGTAAAGTATTTCAATTTTCTAGAAATTCCATTCTACCATGAGATAATCTGATAAATTCTTGATTTGTCCTATCAGTAATGTCATCTCTCAGGAGGCAAATGGAATGAAGAGGTAAGCTGCTCTTCTAGACAAATTCTGACCAATAAGAAAAAGTTGTTTGGTAAAAAGGAAATGATAAAAACCTCTTGGGTGAGAGTGGCCATGTGATCTCATAATTTATGGTAGCCAAAGAAGGTGACAACTAAAATCATGTGTCGTAGTCTTTATTAAGTCAAAATTCAAAAAGTCTACAGGAAAGATACATTTGATCTATGAGCTGAGACTATTATGAAAGAAGCCGAAGATGGATGACACACTTTCAAAAATTTAATTCTGCATATACTCTATAGATATAGTTAGTTACACAAGTTGCTTTTCTGGTGATGCTTTTTCTGATTTCCCATTAGATTTTAAGGTCCTAGCAACCATCAAAACTATTTGGTACTGGCTAAGAAATAGAGTGGTAGATCAGTGGAATAGGTTAGATATGCAAGACACAGTAGTCAATGACTACAATAATCTACTGTTTTGATAAACCCAAAGAATCCAGCTTTTGGGATAAGAACTCACTCTTTGGCAAAAACTGCTGGGAAAACTGGAAAATAGTATGGCAGAAACTAGGAATAGACCAATATACTACACTGTATATCAGGACAAGGTCAAAATGGGTACATGATTTAGACAAAAAGGATGATACCATAAGAAAATTAGCAGAGCAAGCAATAGCTTGTCAGGTCTATAGATAGAGAACGTTGTAAAATGCAATATGAATAATTTTGATTACATTAAATCAAAACAGTTTTGCACAAACAAAACCAAAGCAATAAAGATCAGAAGGAAAACAGAAAGCTGGGAAACAATTTTTACAGCCAGTGTCTCTGATAAAGGCCTCATTTCTAAAATACACAGAGAACTGAGTCAAATTTATAAGAATACAAATCATTCCCCAATTGATAAATGGTCAAAAGATACGAATAGGCAGTTTTCAGATGAAGAAATTAAAGCTATCTATAGCCATATGAAAAAGCTCTAAATCACTATTGATTAGAGAAATGCAAATCAACACAACTCTGAAGTACCACATCACACCTATCATAATGGCTAATATGACAAAAAGGGAAAATGATAAATGCTAGAGAAGGTGTGGGAAAATTGGAACACTAATGCATTGTTGATGGAATTGTGAACTGATTCAACCATTCTGGAGAGCAATTTGGAACTATGCCCAAAGGACTATAAAACTGTGCTTACCCTTTGATCCAGCAATACCACTACTAGTTCTGTATCCCAAAAAGATCATAAAAAGGGAAAAGGACCCACATGTACAAAAATATTTATAGCAGCTCTTTTTGTAGTAGCAAAGAACTGGAAATTGAGAGAATGTCCATCAATCGGGGAATGGCTGAACAAGCTGTGGTATATGAATGTAATGGAATACTATTTGCTATAAGAAGTGATGAACAGGTGGATTTCAGAAAAACCTAGAAAGACTTGAATGAACTCGTACAAAGCGAAGTGAGCAGAACCAAGAGAACACTGTACACAGTAAACAGCAACACTGTATGACCAACTTTGATAGACTTGGCTCTTCTCAGCAATACAATGATCTAAGACAATTCCAAAAGACTCATGATGGAAAATGCTGTCCACACCCAGAGAAAGAATTATGGAGTCTGAATGCAGATCAAAGCAGACTATTTTCTCTCTTATTTTTCTTTCTGATGGTTTTTCCCTGTTGTTCTGATTCTTCCTTCACAACATGACCAACAATGGAAATATGTCTAACAGGATTGTATATGTGTAACCTATATCAAATTGCATGCTGTCTTGGGGAATGGGGATGGGATGGAGGGAGAAAAAAAATTGGAATTCAAAATCTTACAGAAGTGAATGTTGAAAACTATCTTTACATGGAATTAGAAACTATAAAATACTATTAAATGTGTGTGTGTATGTGTGTGTGGAGGGAGATTGTAAGCTCCTTGAGGGTAAGGACTCTTTTTTCTTACTGGTATCCCCAGCACTTAACACAGAGCCTGGCTCATAGTAGATGCTTAATGCATGTTTATTGAATTGAATTGATGAGCTTAGGTTTCAAATGACTTGAACAAAATGAAAAAAATGGACATGTAACCTAGTCCAAATGTAGAGACACCAAGCTGCAAGAGGTGTCACTAAGGCTGAAGCCTAGAGCAATCTGAGCATTTTGGAAAAATAACAAGAACGACCAGACAAAACCAAGCCCTTTTAAAACAATGTTTGGTGCAAAAAGAACAATGAAGAGCTGGGTCCGGTGCTGAGAGCAGAAGATGTACCAATCAGAGAAAAAACCAGAACTACTTAAGCCATGCATGGCTTTCATATGTATAAAGGAGGCTTAGACTAGAAAGGTGGGGGAAAAACAGTTAAGAGAAACCCAAAGTAGATGAAGACAAATGTTCTTATTTTAAAAAAAAAGGAAGAAAGAAAGAAATGCAGATTCTAAAAACTATATTCCCATCTTTGCTTTTGACTTTGTGGACTTTGCTACCATGATTCGCACCCTGGAACATCCTTCTGCAATGCTGCTCCCTTCTCTCACTGAAGGGTTCCTTCCAGGGGCCTCCATTTTGGGAACAGGCCCAGGGCAGCATGGCTTCATTCCCCTCCTAGATGTGCTTCTGACTCTCTGGACTTTTCCCATCATCACTCAGCTGCTTTCTCACCTTGGAACACCCCTTAGTGCTTGGGGCCTCTTCAGCTTAGAATATCCCTGCACCATAGTAGCCCACTCTCATCGGCAAGTTCCTTTTGAAGCTTCCCTTTTGGAGATGGGCCCAGGCTGGCCCATGATTCATTCCCTTCCTCCCTTTGCTCTCTGGATTTCTCTTCCACATGGGGGCCTTTCCTTTCCTAACCCTGCCCCTTTCCAGTTTCACTACTAGAATGTAGTGAATGAGGACAGAGGCAGCCTTTCTTTTAGCGTAATGTATGTATGCATGCATGTATGCATGCATGTATGTATATATGTATGTATATATGTGTATGGATATGTATATACACACATATACATATGTGTATATATGCAGATATATATATATAGATATATATATATATATATATATATATGTGTGTGTATATGGGTGTATACACACACATACACACACACATCTCCCCAGTGATTAGCAAGTGCTTGGCACATATTGAGTGCTTAATAAATGTTCCTCGCTTTGCCATACTTTGCCAATTGACCTGTTGTTAAAATGGAAGATCCAGCAGTGCTGACGATCAGCTGGGTTGGAGAAGGGAGCAAGTGCAGCCACTGTGTGGGGAAATAGACCAATGCTTCTGCCCAAGACCCTTCTGGACCACAACTGGCTGATGTACTTAAATGTGCTGAGCAAAAGATGCTGGTGTTTTCTGAAACTGGGCTCATTATTCTGCCAGGGCAGAACACGAGATGAGAATATAAAGGCCTAAAGTAAGACCTTTACTGCAGCAAGACAGCATGGTCAGGGTGACCTAGGGTCAGCAGGCGCCTCTCTTCCAAGCTCATCTTCATGCCTTGCTGGTATGACTGCCTGTTAGGAAAGGCAGCTAGGTCCACATATACAACTCATCTTAATTCTAGCACCTTCTCTCTGTTAATTATTTCCTATTTATACTGTATATACCATGCTTTGTATATATTTTGTTTGCATGTTGTCTCCCGCATTAGATTGTAAGCTCTTTGAAGGCAGTACTGTCTTTTGCCTCTTTTTGTGATCCCTAGCACTTAGCACAGTGCCTGTCACATAGCAGGTACTTAATAAATTTTAATTATTGATTGACATCCACATTGGCGAGATTCCCAGGGATTCTGGCATATTGAATGCCAACAAGAAAATAATCAGTGATGATCAGGCTCAATGGCGGGGACTTTTCTGATATAGCTTCTCCAATGTGTGTCTAGAGCAGGGATTAGAGAACCTGGCAGTATTTTGGCATTGCTCCATAACAAAGTTCTCAAATAAATGGTTTGTCACTTAGAATGGGAAGGGGTAATAACTAGGAGCCAGTATGGTTTAACTTAGCTCAAGTGATAGAAGAAAAACCTAATTTCTTTCTTCAAAGGGGTTATTATAGACTGTTATATCAGGGAAGTTCTGTAGGGATAGTATATCTACATTTCAACAGGATATTTCCTAAGCTCTCATAGTGCCTATTTGGCTGAAATGAAGAAATGTGATAGGCTGGATGCTGTTAACAGTTAGGTGAATGTGTAATTGGCTAAAGAGCTTTCTCCAAAGAATATTGATTAATGGATCAATCGATATTACTCCATTCTGTCCAAAATTTTTATCAAAGATTTAGGTGATCAAGAAAGGATGCTTATTAAATCTGTGAATGACATAGAATTAGACAAAGTTTATACGTTGGATGATAGAGTGAGAATCCCAAAAGATCTGGATATATATATATATATATATATATATATATATATATATATATATATATTGATGTGATGAACTGAAATTAATCAGATGAAAATTAATTGGGATTAATATAAAGTGTTGTAATATTAATTAAGGTGAGACTTTTTTACTGTTTCCTCTTTTGGAGCACTTATTTAATCAAGTGCCCTTGATGAGTTCGACCTTTGTTTCTTTGATTAAATTAGGAGTCTTTGATGACCTCTTTGCCTCAAGGGAAAGCCTGGTTTGCATGGGTTTGAGTGACATGTTTGTGATGCCAGAGGCTTTTAGGTCACGTGGGTTTGAGTCTCATGTTTGTGACACTTTTAGGTCTTGTGGGTTTGAGTTGCACATTGTGACGCCCTTTGACCCTGAACAAGATATATAAACCCAGAGGTTGGCATTCTCCCTTGGGGCTCTCAGTCACTGGAAGAGTGGCATGGGACTCTGGGCAGCTTTTTTAGAGCCCCCCCCTGCCCCAGTTTGTAAACCCAGATGTTGATGCTTTCCTGGTAACTGTGAATTTGTATTTGGTCTGTTTATAACGTATGTTTGTAATTTGTTTGTATTTGCTCTGAAGCTCAGGTTGCTGGCTTTTCCTCCTGAACTAAGTGAATGATATTTGTATGTTTAATTAAAGTGAGATTGTTAACCCCTTAAAGTCATGTTCCTTAGTAAAGCAGATCAAAGAACCTGTGTTAGCAGCTTTTGTTGCTGATCTTGTTGGGTCTTACACCTCAACAGCTACTGCTAGCCAAATGGTTGTTACAAGTGTTACGCTTAATTTTTTTAAAAATATAAATTGAAGGGCATTTAAGTGGCGTAGTGAGTACAGCCCTGGAGTGAGGAGGACCTGAGTTCAAATACGACCTCAGACACTTGCCACACTTACTAGCCGTGTGACCTTGGGCAAGTCACTTAACCCCAAAGCCCTACCTTCCCCCTTCAAAAAAAATAAAATAAATTAGAGAAGTAGACGTTGGGGAGACATAAAAATGGCAGTTTATATGAAAAAGACTTAGTGATGTTAGTTGACTGCCAGCTCAACGTAAATTCAGAGTGTGTTATGGCTGCCAAAAATGCTGAAACTTGGGCTATCAATAATTCCACGTAAAAGGCAGGTAACAGGCTTACTGTATTAGATATTGGTCAGACTACCCCTAGAGCACCATTTGCAGTTGTGGGCACCATATTTTAAAGAGAAACAATTGACAAACGAGAGCACATTCAAAGAAGAGACAACAGAATTGGGAGAGGGCTTGAAACTATGGCAGTGAGGTGGCTCAATGGATAAGAACATGGGACTTGGAGTTAGGAAGATATGTGTTTGCATCTGGTCTCTGGCATACTTATTAACTATGTGACCCTGGCTGGGCAAGTCACTTAACTTCAGTGTGCCTCAGTTTCCTCATCTATTAAGGGTGATAATAATAGTATCTGCATCACAGGATTGTTGTGAGACTCAAATGAGACAAGATAGGTAAAATCTTTTACCAACCTTAAAACTATTATTCTGTCATGGGAAGAACCATTAAAAAAGAACTAGGCAGGTTATGGTGCTAAGATAATTATTCTTAAAATTACTTACAGGACTAATGTGTTGATGGATACAATGTATTCCAGTTCTTTGGTCCAAGGGTTTATGAAACTAAACCACTGGCTTTTTAAAGTTATAAATGAGCCATCTTTTGCTTTGAACTTGTAGGAATCAGTAAATATTTTCTCCTTACTCTGCAGGACTAAATAGACAAGAAAAAATTCAGAATATTGTAATATTCTTAAAGTAATAGATCACTTACTATTATAAAATTAATTTCATTCATATTCTTTCCAGTTTCTGAACTTATAGATTCTGTGTAAATTAGGACTCAATATTATTTGAGAAAAGGGAGAGGAAAAAAAAGAGTGAAGAGACAGAGAAAAGAAAAATTCAGGGAAAGATTTTACAGAGAAAAATCCCATTCATTGAGTACCTGCTTTGTGTTTGTTGGTTAGATTACTGTGATCATCTTGATGGAAGTATTCATAACAAGAAGTTCCCAAAAGTTCTTGTGGAAGATAGCCTAAAATTGCTGTTGCCCTTTTTTAAACAGAAAAATAAAATTCAGAGCTGGTGAATACACAACTTCCTAATATACCGTGCATGCACTCTAAATAATAGTCTTCATTGGAGATGTCAAATTCCTTCCCCCCCACACACTGTGCACATGGCCCACAAAACTCCCAAGTACAGATGAAGCAGATTAAAATGTAACTGGGAAATGTTTAACAAAATAAATAAAAATATAATTCAACATGGATAATGTTAATTTGTGGTTTTCTAAGTCAAAATATGGTGGCTAGAGATCTGTTTTTTATTTGCATTTGACATCACTGGTCTCTTCTACTTTTATATTATTATCATTGAGGCAGCCAGATGTCATAATAGAGAGAGTGTTTGGTCTAGAGTCAGGAAGAGCTAAATTCAAATATAGCCTCAAATACTTACTGGCTGTGTGGCCCTGAGCAAGTCACTTAACCACTTTGTCTGCCTCAGTTTCCTCAACTGTAAAATGGGAATAATATTAATACTGTCCTCCCAGGTTGTTGTTATGATTAAATGAGACAATATTTGTAGAGCAGTTAGCACAGTGTTAGTGTTTAATAAATGCTTGTTCCTCCTCCTCTCCCCAACCACTGGTTAGAAGAGAACCATAGTAGGGCAACATATGAGTAGTAGGCAAGAACCCTCGGGAGTTTCATAGGGTTATAGGATCATTGATCTAGAGTTGGAAAAGACCTCACAGGCCATCTAGTTCAACCCCCTAATTTAATAGGTGAGAAAACTGAAGCCTAAGGAAGTTAAGTGACTTGCCCAAGGTTGCATAGGCAATAAGCATGTTCTTTACATGTACTCTCTGGGCTCTTCAGACTCTCAGATTCCATGCTGGAATATTGTAGCACAACTGGAAATTTCAAGGTAGGATGCAGATCTTCTTGCGTCCCAACCTAATCAAAGACATAGTGACTGTTATTCCCAGATCAATGCAACTGTGACTACAGGCTGCCTCTCCATCTCATGTCATTGACTGAGATACGCTGTAGTGATCGTGCTTGAGTTAGAAGCATGCTGACATATCAATACCCTCATTTTACTCAAGCCTTTCCTTTATAACTTAAATCCCTCCAGACAGGCTACTGAACAACCTATTATTCTTGTAATCTTCATCAGCGTTGGCAATTCTAATTGCTATTGCATTGGTTACCGTTGATCCACGTAGACAAACTTTCCGTTCGTGGCAAAGCGGGTAACAAATTCTGTTGGTTTGACTTTAATTTCCCCGCTGTTGTGGGGTACAATATATGGATGTAATCTTCCAATAGCCACAAGGCAGTTGAGGTGACTGCTAGTTTTCTGGCTGTCGTTCTCTTCTTCCAGTCCCACTACACTCAGTGGCCAACTCCTCAAATAACCCATGCAGTGAACAGTACAGAACTTCTTGTGATCTAATTTAAAAGAAGGAAGGAAGGGAAGGAAGGAAGAAGAGAAGGGGAAGGAAAAGGGGAAAGGGGAAAGGGGAAAGGGAAGGGGGAGGGGGAGGGGAGAGAGAGAAGGGAGGAAGGAGGGAAGGGAAGAAAAAGAGGGGGAGGGAGGGAGGGAGGAAAGGAAGAAAGAAGGGAAGGGGAGGGAAGGGAAGGGAA
>CM053623.1:146107032-146204144 GCA_028646595.1 Phalanger gymnotis
GAAAGGAAAGGGAAAGGGAAAGGAAGAAAAAGAGAGAGAAAAAGGAAGGAAGGAAAGAAAGAAAAGAAGGAAGGAAGAAGGAGGGAAGGAGGGGGGAAGAAAAGGGGTAGAAAGAGGAAGAGAGGGAGGGAAGGGAAGGATGAGAAGGAAAGAGAGAGATAAAAAAAAGAAAATGAAGTCATTAGGAATAAATTCTAAAACTTTTTTTCAGTCATAGCAGTAATAACTGTTCTTTGAAACCATGAATAAGTCAGAAAATAGCAGATGAACTGACCCTGTTTTGAAAGAATTCTGTATTCTTTTCTGCTTTGGTCTTGATAACTGAAATGATTCTGTCTCACTTTCTAGAAATTTAGTTATGCTTTCCACATGAACAGAGTGGGAGGGGAAACCTGGCTATATTAGCAATAATATATTAATAATATATTATTATTTCAATTTATATTAACTCAATTATGGTTCCATAGCTAATATAAGTTTTAAATGAAGGTCAATAACATGTATTGCAAAGAGTTTCACAACATACCCCCATCCTATTAACTCCATGTTTAATTGTTTTTCATTAATTACTCAGGTTTAATTTGCTTTTTTGGGGGGAGGGGGAGGCAGGTTTTGAATATATTATGGGCATATTCCAGAGGCATCATGGAACTAATTAAAAGTGAAAAAGTATAGTTAAAATGGAAGAGGAAAGAAATTTCTTTTCAGTGGCGTGATAACACAGCTAGACTTTTAATCCTTTCATTTGACTTTGTCAGATCCTGAGCAGAAAGACTCAGAATTGGGTTAAACATTTTACAGAGCTCCTACATTCATATTAACAAGAACAAAGTTGCAGCCAAAGCCAAAAATGCTTGAGTCTTCAAAAACACACTGAACTCCAATTGTTAGTGCCTATAGGTATGTTTGTTGTGGGCCCACACAAATACTTCAGTCATTGCATGGTGGGGAACAAATTCTGTTGGTCTGACTTTAATCTCCCTATAGTTCTGTGGGATTTTATATGGAGAGAAGTTTCCAAAGGCAACAAGACAGTTAAAGATACTGTCTTTCTTATTGCCCCTCTGTTGCCATTATAATATAAATTCATATGTATATTTATTATAATAATATATCACATGCTGTACATTTTATTATATATTAATGTTATACTTATATACATTTATCTAGGATAATATATAAAATTTATGAATAATCATAGTAATTCTCTATAGTTGTTATCAATCCACTTGCTACCAATTATAGCTCACTGAGTAGCACTTTATGTTGCTATTTGAAACAATAAATTAGCTCCCCAAGTTTTCCACACTTTGTCCTTGTCTCTTATTACATTCTGGATCTAGTTCCTCAAATAATCAGGGTGGAGAATAACTACATTAATTTTTACATTTTTAATAGGATTTTCAATGAGGCTTGATGGTAATTTTAAAATTATTTTTAAAAACTCGATTATATTTTATTTTCAGTTTCAAGTTCTCTCCCTCCCTCACCCCCCACCCATTGAGAAGACATATTTTTTAATTATGCAAACTAGAAAAAGTATTTAATTCAAAAAATTTTATGAAAATAGTTTTCTAGAAAGAATCATGTGAGGCATTTTGAAGGTCTGGTTTTTTTGTCTTTGTTAGTTCAAGGTCCAGTTCAACTCCTTCCTTTTCCACAAAACCTTCAAATAACTCTCCAGCCTACAGAGGTCTCTACTCTCCTTTGAATTCATCACAGTTTTTATTGGACCCCTTCGTTTGACAGATAAGCAGTCTCCACATCTTAGAATCACAGATCTATTATACTCTAATTTACCTTTTCATGGATTCCTTTTTTTCTCTTTTCAATTAGACTGTAAGATTTTTGTTTTATTTTTTGTTTTGTTATGTTTTACTATTGTTTTGGGAGGCAGAGTTAAGTGACTTGCCCAGGATCACACAGCTAGTGTCTGAGGCAGGATTTCAATTCAGGTCCTCCTAAATTTGGGGCTGGTGCTCTACCCATTGCGCCACCTAGCTGTCCCTGTCATATTACTTATTGATTCAAAACCCAGAGAATTTTAGAACTGGAACTTCAAGAGATCATCTAGGCTGGCAGTTCTTAAAATATGGTCTGAGGTTTGAGACCTGGTCCTTGGACTAAGGTCAAAGACCTTTACAGGGAATGCATGAAGCTAAAACTATTTTCATAATAATACTAATATGTTATTTGCCTATTAAAATGACCCTCTGTTTTCCAATTCCATATATATGTAAGGCCAGATTTTCTTCATAAACTTTGACCAAAACAATGTATTGTAACAAATTGAATGCAAAAGTGAATAGGAAAATCTGGCTGCCTTCTATAAGACCAGGCATGAAAGAGATTCGCAAACCTACAGAAAACAGTGTTACTCTTCTCTCCAAATTTTTGTTTTGGAAAATAATGCTTATTTTTTATTTTTAAAATTTTTAAAATATTACATGGTAGTAAAATATTAGAAACCAAAGGGCTGTATTTCTATTGGAGATTAACTAAACAAATTTTGACACGTGAAAATAATGGACTATAATTGTACCACAAGAAATGATTAAATGGATAATTTCAGAGAAAATAGGGAAGACCTCTATGAATGAAGATGAAATATGCAACTTGCCTCCTGTCAGAGAGGTGATGAACCTAAAACAAAGAAACATACATTTTTGGACATAGCCAATGTAGGACTTTTTCTTGCCAGACTATGTGTGTATATGTTTAGGTTTTTTTTTTTTCATGTGCTTAACTGGGAGAGGAAGCACTGGGAGCAACTGATTGATAAAATTAATAAATTTAAATATCTGGATGGCTGGAAGTGTCGTAGTGCCCTTAATAAATAAAGACCCTTCCAAGAAGGATGAATTTAATGGGGAATGTAAGGATTTATCTTTTGACATTTTGATTTTCAGAAGCCCGTCAGGAGGTTGGAGCTCAAGAGAGGGTTTTTGTTATTGTTCAGTCATTTCAGTTGTGTCCAATTCTGCGTGATCCCATTTGGGATTTTCTTGGCAAAGAAGTTTGCCCTCTCCTCCAACTCATTTCATAGATGAAGAAACTGAGGCAAACAGGGTTAAGTGACTTGCCCAGGGTCATACAACCAGTAGGGGTCTGAGGCTAGATTTGGAATACATGAAGATAAGTCTTCCTGACTCTAAGCCCAGCACTCTATCCACTGCACTACCTAGCTGCCCCCAAGATAGAGTAGGGCTAGATATATAGATTTGGGAATCATCTGAATAGAAATAATATTTGAACCCACAGAAACTGATAATAAGATCACTAAGAGAGGGTGTGTGTGTATATATATATATGTATATATGTATATGTGTGCATATACACATATATATATATATACATACGTATATGTATATATATATATGGTGCTTAAATCACAAGTGTATACCCTGTGCATGGGGAAAAGGTGGAAGCTTCCAGAGGAGAAGGGAGAGGATGGAATGATGAGATAAAGGGCATAAGTAGAAGAGTTAGCCTCGGGAAGGAGAAGTGGCACATCTTTCTCAGAGATTAGAGCAAATAAGAAGAGATTGGGAGACAACATAAAAAGAGTTTTGAGGTGTAAATTGGAGTAAAGAGGTCACCTTATAAGTACTGCTAAGAGGGCAACAGGGGCAGGTTAGGAGACCTAATAAGGGAAAAGAAGTTTTAGAGTAAATGACATAAATTTGTAGTGGATTAAGTCAGCACTCAAGTATGACTTCTTCCAAATGTATTTCAAGCTTTCTGACCTGAGCTGTTTTGTTCCTCTTTAGGGAATCTGATGCTTTGTCCCACTCCTACCCCCCCACCCTCAGGCCCCACAATATTAAAGCCAAACTTAGTGCAGACACAGGGGTGGATACAACCCACAACAGTTCAGAACTCCTGAATTTAAGAGATCTACCAGCATCAGCTTCCTATATTATAGACAGGTTACCCATAATCATTTATGTTTTCCCCTGTAAATTGTCTCGCTATATTTTGCCATATTGACATGTACCATAAAAATGATCATGACTAGTTCTTCTTATTGGATTCAATTTGCACACAGCATTAGTGTATTTCCTGACAAACTATGATAATTTATACTTTACCAAGGTATAAAAAAGGCAACTCTAGTGTAGAAATTCTTTATATATCCCTCTTTGTGTACCTAGATAGGGAGATGGATGGACACAACATTGGTACTAAGAATGTACACAGAGCAAAATACACTTTTCTAACAAGCCAATTTTATGGAAACTGAGACTCTTACACTTAATTTACTTAGCATATAGTCATGGCCAAAATCCAAAAGGTCTCTGAAAGCCCTTAAATTTCTAAACTAAGTATCATGGATAAGGAGAAAAGCAATTCAATATGAAAATTTCCACAAAGAAAATCTGTAAATGGATCACAAGGAAATATAACCAGAAATTTAATAAAATAACTGGTCTTATTATAAAACACAAAACTTACACTAGAAGAAAATCAGTGTTTTTTTGTAATAGTATAATTCTTAATATATTTTTGAAAAGAACTAAATTTCACTAAAAGACTTGTAATTTGAAGTTTTTAATTGGAAGAGAAGGGAGTACAAGATAACTGTCTTCGAAGTATGTGAAAGTCTATCATATGGAAAAGGGATTAGACTTATTTTTCTTGGCTAAAACTAGGATCAGTTTGTAGAAGGTGCAGAGATAGGTTTTAGCTTAATGTAAAGAAACTCTTCATAACAATTAATTCGAATCAAGTTCCTTGGGAGGCAGTAGGTCCCACTTGACAAAAGGTTTTCAAGCAAAGACCGCTTGTTGCGGATGTTGTAGAGGTATGGGGATGTTTTTGAATTATGAGTTGAAATAGATAGCCACTGAGGTCCATTCCAAATTGGAGATACTATGATTGTAACTGTCACTTCTACTCCTTCCCCAATTTTCCTCTTTTGATCCAAGTGAATAGATTTTCACTAGCTTTTTTAAGATTGTGGGGAATAGGATGAAGTGTTGATTTGATTCTGGAGTGAATTTGATGAGTCTGAGTAGCTAACATGGATAATTAAGTTAAATATATTGTATTCTTCCTCTTCTACAGAGGCTTTTGCCTGATTGATGTTGAGATTACATCTCATTTTGTGTGGTTACTACCTAGGGACATTTTATTTTCAAAAACAAAATCACTTGATATTTCAAAAAGATACCTTTCTTCTTTGAGTTGGGTAAGCATTCCTGTTCTTCTTTGATAGTTGATCTATAAGACTTTATCCGACAAAAAAAGGACCGTCTTGCACCAGAATACAGATGAGTTGTTCCAGCAGGGAAATTTGCTTGGACTTGAAAGCCAGCTTTCACAACACATACGGGTGAGAGAATCATCAGAAAAAGAAATGTTTTCAAGTAATAATGAAATTTTTGCTCCCTAACACTTTTTAATCACTTCTTACATTTCTCTGTTTACAATAAATGAAAAAAAAATGCCTTTGTGCTTTAATGTAATAACAGCCAAACGTAAACAAAATGACTGCAATATAGATCCAAAAATGGCAGCTACAAGAGAAATATATTTTAATTTTATGTAATCTCATTTGAATTTAAAAAGCTTTCATTTTTTTATTTGAATTAAAAATGTTTTCGAAGGATAGAAGGAATAATTAGTTGGCATCTACAAATATATTTCAAATGTGAGGGGAAAAAACTCCCAAGTAAATAGATAATAGTGATCAGCTGAAAAAAACCCCTATTTTTTCCCCACTTCCTATTTCACCATCATTTTTATACTTCAAGGATCTATGATTTCATCAGTGTGGAGCCTCTCTCAACTGATACAGATCATGATTAATTAAAAGTATAAGTCAAGTAATGTATAAGACACACTAATGAACTTGATCATGAGCCTGTTTAATGACTTGTTTTGACCAAAATAATAAATTACATGGTAACCATATTGCAGGTGAAGAGCCTCCTGGAACTTAGCCAAGCTACTCCTCACACACTACTTACAGTCTATTACCAGACCTGAATACAAAGCCTTTCTGGTTTGATAAGGTCTGCTAATGTTCTACTGGCATAACCTTTGAGAACCCATGGTCACATCCACAATAAGAGGAGGTATCAGAAGAGATCTTTGGTAGAGGTGTTCTTTTCTTTCCTTCCCTTTGATGTCTCTGTCTCTGTCTATCTGTCTCTCATATGAATATCATTGGTATCAGGATCTTTCAGTGAGAAACTTCCTCTGGCATACTAATGCAGACTTGCAGCTTCTCTACATCTTAGATTGTTAGAGAGTTTCCTGGGGAATTGAGGGGTTAGGTGACTTGCCCAGGGTCACACAGCCAGCACATGTCAGAAGTGGAATTCAAAGTCAGGTGTTTATGACTCTGAGGTCAGCTCTCTATCTACTATCAATTCTTTTCTTATTCTTATGTTACAAAGGCATGAATATTATAGGATCTAAAGTGTATTGAAGTTTACTACTTAAAGCTGCATGGCTCTGGGTGAGTAAATCATTACGTTTTGGTAAATGAATACGAGAATGCCACAGATTAATGATGGTTGCTGAGTATGACAGCAGAACAGGACTCTGATTCTTGAATGATGTTTTTTCATCTCAGAGAGAAAATATTTGAAAGCAAAAATGTCGCTTTGTTATGCAAAATAAAGAACTTTTTGATGTGGCTTTTAAAAGATTGCTTATAGATTTAAATAGCGGAGGCTAACAATGTATGCATATTTGAATAAGTTAGTATTGTGATGTATGAACACTTGATTTTAACTTTTAAACAACTAATCATAGTCTTTTAAAACAATGATCATAGTAACACTTACTTTTGGCATCCATCAGCTTCTCTCTTGGCGAAATATCAGAAGAAGAAAGCTGCTCCTTTACTTTGGCAACATCTTTTGGATGTAAGTAGTCAAATAAGCTTTGTCCAGTCAAACTTGCCTAATTGTAAGATAGACTGTTTATTTCAAAGCAGTATAATTAATCCTACTCCCACTTTCCCTCCCAGGTACACAAAATAAATAGTTACTTTTGTTGACATTCATAATAAACAAAGAAGTTTTCATGATACAGTGTAAACTTAAACTAATCCATTTTACGTTTGGAGTAAATATTATTCACTTCCTCTACATCCTCTCCCAAGTCCTCCCCATTCCTCTGCCCACCTCTCTGCCAACAGTCAATAGAACTGATAAATTCAATTTAGTACCATACATTTGCATTCTAATCACACTAGGATATACTCTAAAGTCATTTAGCCCAGAAAAGTAGGAAAGTATTATAAATTAAAACGTGACAGACAAAGATAGCAGTGATTCTATAAGGCAATTTATAATTCTAGTAAAGAACAAAGTATTTCCAGTAAAGAACAAAGAGATGTGTAATGCCAGATACAAGCCAAACCAAATCTATGACCAAAATAACAACCCAGCTGTCCTTTGAGTGTGCCATATGAATCTTTCTTCCATACCTTTGGCTCACACCATTTCTGAAACCTGGAAAGCTCTTATTTCATCATCTCTGTTTCTTTAATTACTACTCATCTCACTCCACTTCCTTTCCCGACCACTTCTACCTACAATGATTTCTTTTATGACTCCTTGTTGTTTGTATACTGTTCTCGCTGCCTGGAACATTCTCTCTTCTCTTCTCCAACTATGTAAGCCCTAACTTTCTATGCCTTTGTGACAGAGTAGAAAGAACCGAATTATAGAAAGAATTAAAAGTTGTAGGTTAATCAAAAGGCAATGGAAATGTATGCAGTTGGTGTGAGTAGGTTACGATACATTATTGAAGAGGAATTGAGCAGAAGGAAGTAGCATAAAAGACATCGTCAGAGAGATGTGTAATCCAAAAAGGATATGGGCTTATCATGTAATGTAACATATGGCTGTCCAGTGTGCTCCATCGAAATCAACAAAATGTCAAAAGACCTGGAAGACCAACAGGTGACAACAGAGAGGTGATGGAAGGGATGTGAAGAATGAGATACGCATTTTTGGATGCAGCTAATGTATGGATTTGTTTTGCTTGACTATGTTTATTGGTTATCGGGAGGGGAGCGGAGGAGTAGATACAAAAGGGGAAAATAATAATGCAAAAACAAAGAATGATAAAAGCATCAGTGAAGCATTTTTTAAGTGTACAGAACAGAGTAGAAGGAAGTTCAAAAGGGAATCCTGATGAGCAGGACAACTTTGGAACTAACCTGTGGAATGCATAGATACTTAGAAACTTAGCTATATATGATGGAGATTTGTGATTCATGAATAATCCTCTTTTTTCCATTCTCTGTATTTGGAAATATTCATGTTTGTTGGTGTTTAGCAAGCTCAGAATAAAAAAAGTTTTAATTTTAAAAAAGGAGACCTAGAGGAAGACTCCCTATACTTTGAGTGTATCCCTTGTGGACAATTTATCTGAAAACATGGACAAGGACTGTACAGGATGAAAATTCATGGATGGATTGTGGATAGATTATAATCTATGCTGTAAGAGGAAGTACTCACATGGAAGACATCACAGATCTATACCAGTATTGAAGTCCAGCCAGATTCTTATTAGTGCAAATAACGAATTCCCTTGAAGTCACTTTATTTGAATTTACTCTACATATTTCCATTGAATTAGAACCAATTACCATCTTTCATGTAACTATAACTTCAAATAGTGAGAATTCAAATATATGCAACTACTTCAGGGGATTTGGTATTCCCCTTAATCTAACCTACCTGTTTTCTAATACAACAGTTTCTTAGTAAGCAATCTAACCCAAAGGCACTCATTAGTCCTTAAGGAATGAAGCCACTGCCATAATCACAGTATTTTCCTCAAGGTCATATTTTGAAACAGTATCATGCAAGATTATATTGGGAACTTTCTTAATAGGAACGCTGCTTTTGGAATTTTGACATTAATGAATAGAAAGAAGTTACTTAGGTACAATATATTTGTTCAAAAAAGTTAAAAATGAACTGTTGTAAAACTACCCTGTTTCTGAAAAGCAGTGTGACATACCTGATCATAATTAAGTGTTTTGGAGACTGATTTAGAGACAAACAGAATTTTTCCTCGATCACATCCAACAACAAATAGGAACCCATCTGCAATCTATAATAATGATAATAATAACAACAACAACAACAGTAATAATAATATTACAAGTAATTCTTTTTCATATTTTGAAAGGCTTGATTTTGAAGAAAATATTGGGGCCTGTACAATAAACAAGGTCTTCATTTATTTTAATTTACATCATAAGAAAAATTCAACAAAATGTAAAAGATAACCATGGTATATATGATCTTTAAATTAAGTCTAAGCATAAATTCGTGCTTTTGAACTGGAAAGAAAGTTCAGACATGGAATTCATTGCACTGGTCTTAAAGGTTATCCTATTTCTTTTCATAACAATTATCCTTACATCATTTCTAAGGTATCAGTGACATACACTTTGGGATCACATTTTTATTTTAAAAGGGGTTACAAAAGTTTGCCAGTCTTTCAATTAACAACGCTTGTAACTTGACCCTAGCTGTTCAGACCATATGAACAAAACACCTACCATTGTCTATGGTCAATGTATTCTAATTGCAGGCTCACACTTTGAGGGGGGACTGAACCTCTTGAAAGTTAACCTGAAAATCTAAATTCCATTAAAATACCCTGCCTTTCCTCTTCCCCCTCACTGAAGCAAATAGGAAGTGATTACCATCACATAAAGCATCTTTGAATTTTATTATAACCACCTAGGTGGTGCAGTAGATAAAGCACCAGGCCTGGAATTAGTTCAAATTTGAACTCGGTCACTTACTAACTGTGTGACCCTGGGCAAGTCACCCTGAGGCAGCTAGGTGGCACAGTGGATAAGAGTGCCAGGACTGAAGTCAGGAAGACTCATCTTCTTGAGTTCAAATCTGGCCTCAGACACTTACTAGCTGTGTGACCCTGGGCAAGTCACTTAACCCTGTTTGCCTCCATTTCCTCATCTGTAAAATGAGCTGGAGAAGGAAATGGCAAACCACTCCAGTATCTTTACCAAGAAAATCCCAAATGAGGTCACAAAGAGTCAGACAAGACTGGAACAACTGAAGAACAACATTTTATTATAAAATTCTTGCACAGTCAACACTTCCTAATTAAAAAGATAATCAGAATAAATTGGAGCTTAATAAACAAAATCAGCATGATATTAATATATGACAAGAAAAGTAAGAACTAGTGAAAACAGTACCAAATAATATTGAATAATTTGCTTTAAACATTCTATATGTATATTCGAAGGTTCAGTAGGGAATATGGTTTAATAGCTTCAGCAATAACTTTTTTACTACAAAAGAGCTAGAAAAGTAAGCTAATCTCTCAGCGATTGTCATAGCTTGAAACTGGTAGCTCAGATCACATGGGCCAAAACAACTACCAACACACACGACCTGGTTGGTGACGCTACTGTTTCCTAATCATAGAAAGGATCAAGTTTTGAGGGATAAATCAAGGGGATAACTTTTGAGAAAGGTGAACCTAAAGCCCAAACATAGGAAATGAAGATGACAGCGAATGTCCCAAGTCATTTGCCAACAATCGCTTAATCAGAGATTATATATATAGAGATACAGGTACTGAAAGAAGAAAAAAATAGATGGGTAAATTTTGAGGAAGTGGGCATGGGGATGAGAAAATAATAATTTAAAAAATAATGATAGATTTCTGTTGTTATTCAGTCATTTCAGTTTTGTCTGTCTGTTTATGACCACATTTTGGGGTTTTCTTGGCAAAGACACTGGAGTGGAGTAGTTTGCCATTTCCTTCTCCAGCTCATTTTACACATGAGGAAACCAAGGCAAACAGAGTTAAGTGACTGGTTCAGGGTCACACAGCTAGTAAGTGTCTGAGGCCAGATTTGAATTCAGGAATATGAGTCTTTATTCCAAGCCCAGCACTCTATCCGCTGTGCCAATTAGCTGCCCATGTAAGTATATATGTATGTATGTACATATATTTCTTTAATGTTTTCAAAATGTTTACATACAGGAAAGATCTCTGGGCATCAGGGCAGCTAATGGAGTCAGGGTTTGGGAGGAAGCATGAAAGCACCATATGCCTTAGGTAGAATGCTGGGCTAATGATAAAGGAAGAACAACCACAAACTACCTTACCTCACTTTTTTGCTTAGTCTTGTCTGCTCACACTCCTTCTCTACCTTGTTGACTCTGAAACTCATATCCTATGGCCAAACCTGTTTGTTTTCTTTTTCTATAATAAAGAAAGCAGGGCTCATTGTTCCAAAGAGGAAGCAAGTTAAAGACCTTCCCTCCACAGTCAAACAAAAAGGAAAGGCAAATAAGGACGAGAATGGAGGAAATATATGTCTTGACTTACCTTGAGGATTAAATGTCTCAGCTCATCATCGTGTATAAATGTAGGCTTGTAATTATCTCCTGCATAAGAACCGGGAGAGCCTAAAAATAAGAAGCAAACATGAAAAGATCCCGAAAACACATTGTAGGATGAAATATACATTGTTTTCCAGAAATCTTTTTAAAAACAGTGGATTGTCATGAAGCTCATGACAACTATATATAGGACTTACAGTGGAAGCTGGTAAAAAGAATTCTGCTCCTTGAGGGAAACCTGGTTTTCCCCCTAATCTGAAGCGAAGGAAATATAAATGACTCGCTCCGGAACCGTGATTGTATGAGATACAAGACTGTATGTGACTTACCTTCTAGGGTGAAAGTGTAGAGTCAATTTGAGGCAGCTAGATTGGCACAACAGACAGAGGGCTGGGCCTGGAGTTGGAAAGACTCATCTTCCTGAGTTCAAATCTGGGTTCAGCCACTAGCTATGTGACTCTGGGAAGGTCATTTAACCCTCATCTGTAAAATGAGCTGGAGAAGGAAATGGTAAACCCCTCCAGTATCTTTACCAAGAAAACCCCAAGTGGGGTCACAAAGAGGTGGACATGACTGATAACAACTGAACAACAACAGAAATATAGTCAAAAGATTTACCTAAGGATAAGACCCAAAAGTTTCATTTTTACCAGAGTGGCCCCTAAAAGATCATAAATTTAGAGCTGCAAAGGTTTTTAGAGGCCTTCAAGTCTAAGTACCTCATTTTACAGATGAAGAAACTGATGGTGAAAGAGGTTAACTGATTTTTCCAGGATTACAAAACTAGTAAATATGTGGGTCAGGATTTGAACTCAGGTCTTTCCTGACTTCAAGCTCAACTCTTTATATATTGTACCACCTAGCTGCCTTACTGAAGTAGTCATCCTTTTTTCTTTCTATTTTGTGAGAACTCCTTATTTATTTGCTTTCAAATGACAAATTAATAGCTATTTCTATTAACATATTTCTTAACTCATGTATAAAATAAATAACATGCTTCTTAACTCATGCAAAACACAATGAATAGTTTGTATGTAAAGAATTTTTATTTAGTTCAATAGTCAGTGTTTGGCACATAGTAGGTGTTCAATAAATGTTCGTTTATTTCTTTCTTCAATATACATACAATAAAATTATGTCTATCAGCATCTTTATTTCTAATATTGTTTGACTGAAAGTAAAGTAAAGTAGCCCAGACTGTATACACTGTTTTTCTGTGTTCAAAACGTCACAAAGGGAAGCAATGCCATGGAAGTGGACACTATTTTCTGGATTGTGGTGCTCCAAGTAAAAACAAATTAACCCCTACTCCAGAACATAACACAAGCAACTTAGCATCATAGATTTAGAGCTGGGAGGGGTCTCAGAGGATTTCTATCCCAACCCTCTCATTTTATAGATAAGGAATTGAGACTCAGAAGATAAAATGACTTGCTGAAGGTCATGGGTAATAGGAAATGTCCATCCTAAGTTGTGTCTAGCTCTTTGTGACCCATTTGAAGGTTCTTGGCAATGATACTGGAATGGTTTGTCATTTCCTTCTCTAGCTCATTTTACAGATGAGGAAACTGAGGCAAACAGGATTAAATGACTTGTTCAAGGTAACCCAGCTAGTAAGTGTCTGAGGCCAGATTTGAACTACCCACTATCCACTGTACCACCTAACCACCCCTAACAGACATTATATATCTGTCCAATCTTTCCAAGGCCATTCTAGTCTTCCATTGACTGAGTAATTCAAAACTCAGGAACAAAGAAGGATCTGATGAAATTTTTGTAGTTTAGGTAGAAACTATTTTAATTGTACAAAAACAGAATCACCATAAATTCTAAAGACGCAATCACAAAAATTTCCATGAGAAAAAAGAGTTGGAATTGTCTAAAGAGACCATATCACGGAGCTTTCCAGTGAGTTCACTTTAAAAAATGGCACATAAAAGATCTCCTCAAGCTGGTAGAATGAACAGCAGCAGGGCAGCCCATTTATCTGTTAATTATTCTAGCAAGGATTGAAAAAGAAGAGCATCAGACCAAGAAATAATCAATAAACCCAAGGAAAAGCTACAGTCTCCTCCCTTCCTGATCCAGATCCATCTCCAACATTGGACATTGCTGATCATCTTCTCCTAGATACTCTCTCCTTTCTGAGTTTTCCTTTCTCCTGGGCCTCCTTCTATCTGATTGTTCTTTCTCAGTCTCCTTTGCTGAGTCTCCTCCAGAGTATGTCCACTAATTGTATTCTAGGATTCTATTCCTGGCTCTCTTCTCTTTTTACTCTATGATCTTATCATCTCTCATGGGTAAAAATTTTCATCTCTATAGAGATGATTCCTAGATCTATATATCCATCCTTATTCTCTCTCTTGGGCTCCATCACCATATTAAACAATTCAAATTGGTTGTCCCATAAGCATCTGAAACTCAACATATCTCATTATATTTCTCCCCAAATACTCCCCTTCATACTTATGTGGAGCGCCACCAAACCTCCAGTCATTCAGCTTTATCTTCCAATCTCCACTCTCATTCACCAGCCATATTCAATTAGCTGCCAAATCTTGTTGGTTCTTCCTGTACGACATTGATCGTTTATGTCCTCTATGCTCACACAGCCACAACCCTACTTCTAACCCCTATCACTTCTCTCCTACACCTGTGTAATAGCCTTTTATTTGGTCTCCCTGCTTTAATTGTCTACCCCCTCCAATCCATCTTTCACACACCTACCAAAGTTATATTCCTAAAGCACAACCCTTTCCATGTCACTTCACTGCTTCATAAATTCTGGTAGCTCCCTATCACCTTTAGGATCAAATATAAAGTTCTCTGTTTGGCATTTAAAGTTTTTGAAAGCTGGACACTTCGCATTTTACTCTTCTCCATACTCTAGGGTCTAGCAATACTGGTCTACCTGTTATTCCTCAGATATGGCGCTCCCTTCAGCTTGCTCCCCATGCTTAGAAAGCCCTTTCTCTTTGGTTGTTGGTCAGTCATGTCTGACAATTCACGACTCTGTATGGGGTTTTCTTGGTGAAGATACTGGAGTGGTTTGCCATTTCATTCTCCAGTGGATTAAGGTGAACAAGTTTAAGTGACATGTCAAGGGTCACACGGCTAGTGAGTGTCTGAGGCCAGATCTGAACTCATGTCTTCCTGAATCCAGGCCCAGCGGTGAGCCGCTTAGCTGCCTTTCTTCCTCTTTACTTCCCTGCTTCTGGACATCACTGGATTATTCAAAGACTCAGATCAAAAGCCACTTTCTGTAGAAGGCCTTCCTAGTCTGCTCAACCACTGGAGCCATTCCCTTTATGGTTCTGTCCTTCTACTCTTGAAAATGACTATTCATTTACATGTCACCACCCCCATTCATATGCAAGACTAACTAGAGACAGCAACACAGCTGAAAAGAAGATTTAGATCAAGAAATTACTGCATAACTGAAAAAAAATGCTTCCCCACTCTCACCTTTTAATGACTTCAAATGCTGTACAGCCATTCTCAATACGGTAAGTTTGTCCAGCTTACGGGCCATGGGATTGCACTGAGGGATCATAGCAGATAGTTCTTCGATTAAGTTATTCATTTTATCTCTCCGCCGTTTTTCTGTTTGACTATGAGCTTCTCTGAAAAGAAAGAAGAATTTCATTTTAGTGTAAAATTTTAAAAAAAAATCTAGTGAGCGATGCAAGAATTATCTTAGAGGATCAGCCCAGAAAGCATATCTATCTAACCTTTCCTTTTCTCCTACAATACTTGGACAATAGGATAGGGCCATTGCGTCTAACTCCCTCAGTTTACGAAAGAGGAAATTGAAGCACAGAGAGCTTGAGTGACCTGTCTAGGGTCACACAGCTGCTAAATACCTGAGGTAAGATCTAAATTAAGTTTTCCAGATTCAAAGTCCAGAGATCTAGTCACTACCCCAGGCTATGGATAAAAACTTCTTGGGATTTCTATAAACTCATGAAATTCTTTTTTCACTTTTTTTTTCTTTCTATTCCCATACTTCTCTACATATTATTTCCCAAGTAGCTCTGACTTTTCCATTTCATTTCCCAGTGGTTCATATTAAAATGGAAAATAATGGCCACTGGGTTCTTGGCATGGGCAGCTAGATGGTGCAGTAAATAGAGTGCTAGGTCTGGAGTCAGGAAGACCTGAGTTCAAATCTAACCTCAGACACGTACTAGTTATGTGACCCTGGGCAAGTCACTTAACCTCTGGCTGACTCAGTTTCCTTATCTATAAAATGGGGATAATAATAGCACCTACCTTTCAGGGTTATTCTAAGGACCAAATAAGATAATAATCATAATGCTTATAGCAGAGTGCTTGGTACATGGTAAGTGCTATATATAATGTTCAGAAGAGGATGATGATGATGATAATGACGCTGGAAATGGAAGTTCAAGGTGGGTTCCAGACCTGCGACTTCATCACTGTAGGTAACTTATGGTATGAGAATGCCTTCTACCAATATAGATTAGACATCCGTTGTCTTAGAGAGTGGGTGGGGCACTGAGAGCTTCCCCTGGTCATACAGTAAATGTCTGAGGCAGGGACTGACCACAAATCTTCCTGACTCCAAGGCTAATCCTCTGCTCACAACATAAGAGGTATCAAATACTCACTGATGCAACACTCTCAAATTCTGCCAAGCAAAATTACAATGCACTTGGGAAATATTTAACAAAACAAATAAAAATACAGTAGAACACAGATAATGTTAACATATGATTTTCTGAGTCAATATTTAGCCAACAAGGATCCTTATGCACTGTTTAATGTTCCTCTAGTTCTATTTGGTTCTGAGTTTTTGCTGCACCACACCATGCTGTTGTTCAGCAGTTTTTCAGTTGCGTCTGACTCGTCATGACCTCATTCGGGATTTTCTTGGCAAAGATACTAATTTTGCTATCTCCTCCTACAGCTCATTTTTTCAGATGAGAAAACTGAGGCAAACAGGGTTAAGTAACTTGCTCAAGGTCACACAGTTAGTAAATGTCTGAATCCAGATTTGAACTCAGGGATATGGGTCCTTCTGACTCTAGGCTGGGCACTCTATCCACTATGCCTCCTCTCTGCCAGCATACCATGATGCTTCTCAATGTTTGTATATCTCACTCAAATTCTAAGCCCTCATTACCAGATTTCTGAACTCAGATATTATTATTGTCCTCATGGCTGTCATTTATTGATTTTTCTCTTTGCTTTCTGACTACACACTAGCCTTAACACTAAAATGGACCCAGAAGCTGGATGCCAGAAGGTTTATAGAGCAGGACTAAGATAATTGCTTTGAGAAGAAACCTTGGAATAAACTGTTTCTGTCTGAAGTGAATTAATCATGGGAAGCAGTCAACCAAAAAGATTAATCAACCAGCTTGTGAATTACCAGGGCCGTGGCTTTTCCTGCTGCCTATTTCTGGGCCATTTAGCAATTCTGGGCCTTTATTAGCATTTTCATCAGGAAGTGGGCAAAATGGAGAGGAAACACAATGGAAATGACTCACAGTCCTGCCAGCTAATGGCTATGACACCACTGGCTTAAGGTTTGATGGCAGAAAAAGTCAAAACTATTGACTAAAATAAGATTTAGGTATTGTATGAGTATTTCAATCATCTTGCCAATGATATTTAAGGGCTAGCTACATAATGCAGGTCTATTTTCCTCCAAAATTTCCAAATAATAACACAGTTTAAAGTGCTATTCAAAATGAATTTTTAAAAAATGAGTATTGATTATTTGAGCTGAAATGATATCCAAAGTGATCCAAAAGGGCAGCGAGCGATAGGAAATCACTACTGCCCAGTCTTTTTTTTTTCTTAACAAGAATAAAAACTGCAAGTTAAAGGTCAAGAACCGAACCCGTTTCTGACAGCTTCCAAGAGCATCAACTAAAGACTGTTCATTAGAAACAAATATTGCCAAAACATCGACCAACTCACATATTAATGTACCTGAAGGACTTCATTTTCACTTGTTCATCATCTTCCATTCTACAAGAGAATAGGATAAAACATGAAACTCTATGAAAAAGTCTTTCTCATTAGTCTTGGAAGAGTAATCTAATACCTAGTATCATGAAAGCAAGTCTAATCAACTTGAATCCTCTTAAATCCTTAGTTATAGAAGCCATGACCTGGCACACAGAGCTCTCAACATATTAGCACATGCAGGCGCTCTCCTCCAAGGAACACTACCATAGAGCTCTCCAATCCCTTCTCAGGGATAAAGACAATATTCCAATGGCTTACTATCTACATGCGAAATTTATCCTATGTTCAGCAATCTCTTATCAAGTTTTCCTTTTGGCTTCTTAAGTCCCCAGAAATCTTATAAGACCATATTCTCTACTCTATAATCTCAACAACAGAAACAGAATCACTAGGAAGGGTACTATTTCTAGAGGTAAAATGGCAAAAATGATATTCGATCAACAAAATAAAGTTTAATATCCACATGAGCTTGGGCTATCATAGTGAAGAGGGGAAGACTGGGTGGGGGGAAACAAAGTTTTCAGAGAAGTTAAAAGAGGGTTTTAAATATATTATATTCCATACATTTTATTGTTGTTGTTCAACCATTTTCTCAATCTTATCCTACTCTTGGTGACACTATTTGAATTTTTCTTGGCAAAGATACTGGAGTGGTTTGCCATTTCCTTTTCCAGCTCATTTTACAGATGAAGAAAATGAGGCAAATGGGATTAAATGACTTGCCCAGGGTCATACAGCTAATGTCTGAGGCAGAATCTGAACTTGGGTCTTCCTGACCCCAAGACCTGTGCTCTATCCACTGTATCACCCAGCTGCCTTAACATACACACACACACACACATACGTATATATATGTATATGTATATACATATATATGGGTATTTGCATGCATATACACACACACACATATATATATAACACACTATATATGCATATATACATGTTATAGGTTACCAATCACTTTCGCATACATACATTGATCACAAAGTAATATTTAATCTAACAATAAATACATTGACATAAGATAAATACATGACATACATTGACATTACATTCTAATACATAGAATTATCTAAGCCTAAAATAAATCACTAGGCAAATAAGAGTTTTAATAAAAAATGAAATTATACTCTCTACTTCTATAGTATCAATGGTGAGTTGGTTCAGTTACTTATGCTGCTATCCATCAGCAATGCAAACATTAGAATACCAGTTAATATGAGATGAATTGATAGTTTTTTTTAGCATTAAACATTTTATCAGCTATGTGACTCTTCAGTCAGATTTAATCAGTAAGCATTTATTAAGTGCCTACTATCTTTTAGGCATTAGAGATATAAAATGAAACAATCTCTATTTGCAAAGGACTTAACAGTATCTTCTAATAAAGGTATTTTTAAAGAAATGATTGCATATTCCAGAATTAAAGAGGGGCAGTGCTATGCAAACAACTTACATATTCATGAGAATAACTTTCCTTTTCCCCTTTTAAAACAATTAATAGTTTGAAAATAGCTGATAGTTTACCTGCTTTGTAGATGGTCCGTAACAATTTCAACAGCTTCTCTGCAGAAATAAAAAAGGATGAACAAATTAAAATGTACTTTTTCTCCCCTTTTTTACTCTGATTTCACAATTAGGAGTGAAGCAGAAAAAAAAAACCAAATAGTAGTGAAAATTAATGATGCTCTCCAAGAGGTCAGCTGGGATCATGGATACATATGTACCTATACTTTGATGTATAAAGCTAGATGTTAATTTAATTAAATTAAACAAACAGGGGCTTTCATCACAGTTGTTCTCTATCAAAGTTCAGGATGAATGTGACCCCAGAGCATGAAACACAAACACACTGTACTTAAATCTAAACTCACTCTCGGTTATTAATTATGCCTTTGTTTTAGGTGAGCAGTTCTCAAACTTTTTGGTCTCGTGACTCAGTAAAATTACTGAGGACCCCAAAGAGCTTTTGCTTATGTAAGTTATATCTCTTGATATTCATTGTAATTAAAGTTAAAACTGACACGTTTTAAAAATATTTATTTCCTAATTTATTTAACAATAATAATAAATCACCTACGTGTTAGCATAACATATTTTAAGAAAATAACTCTTTTCCCCAAAAACATAGTAAGAAGACTATTTTTACAGATTTTTGCAAATATCTTTAATATCTGGCTTCATAGCAGACAGCTGGATTCTCCTATCTGCTTTGCCATTCAATCTGTTGTGATAGGTTGTTTTGGTTGAAGTATATGACGAAAATCTAGACTCATGCAGTTATGTAGTTGAAAAAGGAAAGAGTATTTTAATAGGTAAGTAATATCTTAGTATTATTGTAAAAATAATTTTGACCTTGAGGATTTCCTGAGAGGGTCTCAGGGACACGTAGGGGTCTTCAGACCATAATGTTGAAAACTGCTATTTTAGGCCATTGGTGGGTTTGATTTTTGTTGCGACTTGAAGGAAGTCAGGAAAGGCAGTAGGTGGAGACCAGGAGAGAGCACATTCCAGGAATGAGGGACAGCCAGAGAAAACACTGACAACTGAGAGATCCTGTCTTGGCCACGGAACGGTAAGGAGGCCAGTGTCATTGGATCAAAGAATATGTGGTAGGGGGTTGGATGTAAGAAGACTGGAAAGGAAGGAAGGGGCTAGGTTATGAAGGGCTTTGGAAGCCAAGCACAGTATTCTGCGTTTGATTCTGGAAGCAATAGGAAGTCATTGGAGTTTATGGAGTGGGATGTGTGTGTGTGTGTGTGTGTGTGTGTGTGTGTGTGTGTGTGTGGTGTGTGGTGTGTGTGTGTGTGTGTAACATGGTTGGACTTGTTTAGGAAAATCACTTTAGTAGCTGAATGGAGGCTGGATTGGAGCCAGGAAGACCCACCAGCAGGCTACTGCAATAGAAGGGGGCATATGTGAGAGATGTCGCAGAGGTGAAAACAGCAGGCCTTGGCAACAGATTGGATATAGGTGGAGGGGTGGAGAGAGATAGTGAGGAATTAAGGATGACCACTAAGTTGTGGGCCCTAGGAACTAGGTGGATAGTGTTGCACTCTACCATAGTAGGGAAGGTAGGGAGGGGACTTAGAGGGAAAGATAAAGGAATACTGTCATTTCTTGGGCTTTTCTCAGATATGATCTATCTAACTATTGTTACCGTCTCATCCTGCAAAACAAGCAGAGTGTCTTCTTCATCAGCATATGATTTCACTGATGTAAGAATATAGAGATCCTTGTACTATTTTTTGCAGATACCCTTCATTCACTGGTGGTCTACTACATACCCAGCACTCTTGTGTTTTAGGACAGTTTTGTACAGAGGTTGGTGATTGGTAATTTGCTCATAAAGATCAGGGCAGAAATAAACTCCATTGTGCTGCACACAATCATTTTATATACTGAAATGCTGATCCACACCAAAACTCAAGGACTATTAGTTTGCGGTCAGTCCCCCAGGATGCAATGGAAAGAACAAGCCATGAAGCCACATGGCCCCTAGGTGGCGCAGTGCATAGCTTGCCCAGCCTGGAGTCAGGAAGACTCATCTTCCTGAGTTCAAATGTGACCTCAGAAACTTACTAGTTGTGTGATGCTGGGCAAGTCACACTGGGCAAGGCCTTGTTTGCCTCTGTGTCTTCATCTGTAAGAATGAGCTGGAGAAGGAAATGGCAAACCGCTCAAGTATCTCTGCCAAGAAAACCCCAAATGGGGTCATGATGAGTTGGGCATGACTAAAAAAATGGCTGATCAACAAATGGAAGGTCATCATTGACAAATGTATTGAAGGAGGTCTTTCATGAAAAATTCTAGCTGAGTCTTGTAGGAAGTGTAGATCTGTCAGGCTAATTGGCTGACTCCCCAGGAGCCACATAAAGCAGAGGAGAAGGGTCAGCATTTGATGGGATTAGGCAGGGATCTGACAACTTGAATTTAGATGAACATTGTGAATAGAGTGCTAGTGAATAGTGTTTGGTGGCATGCATTATATCACATTAAGTCACAACAACAAATATAGAATGGCATAATAGGGCTCATGTGATCAAATTTACATCTAAGTTATAAACAAAAAACCCCAAAATATTAATCACTGTAGTTATAACACACTGAGGGGCAGTATCACTTTTGAGTCTCAACAAACTTATAAAAGACACTCTAATAAAGATTGAAAATAAAATTCATATACTAAATTGGTATTATTTTCTTTTTTTAATAATAAGTTTATTTATTTTTAGTTTTCAACATTCATTTCCGTAAGTTTTCAATTTTCTCCCCTCCCTTCCTTCTCCCCTCTCCAACACAGCATGCAATCTGATATAAGCTCTACATATATATTCTTTTTTTTCATATACATTCTTATTAAACATTTCTTCACATTAGTCATGTTGTATAGAAGAATTAGAATGAATGGGAGGAAACATGAGAAAGAAAAAAACAAAACAAAACAAAAAAGAAAATAGTCTTCTTCAATTCTGCGTTCAGGCTCCATAGTTCTTTCTCTGGCTGTGGATGACATTTTCCATCATTAGTCTTTTGGAATTGTTGTAGGTCCTTGCATTGCTGACAAGAGCTAAGTCTATCAAAGTCAGTCATTGCACACTGTGGCTGTTACTGTGTACAATATTCTCCTGGTTCTGCTCACTTCACTCAGCATCAGTTCATGTAAGTCTTTTAAACGGCCATTATTTTCAAGAGAGACAATGTGATATAGTGGATGCAGAGCTAGCCTCAGAGTCAAGAAGATCTGGGTTCAAGTATCACCTCTGACACACACAGACTGTGGGATCCTGGGCAAATCGCTTCACCCCTCAATGCTGCAGTCACCTCTCTTAAGACTGCAAATTGCAGACCAAGTACATATCTGCATTGGAAAGGGGCATTTATTTACTTGGAAATTCCCTACACACATGAAATAATAGGTCAGGACTAAAAGTATTCCCAAATAGTTAATGGTTATATCACTAACACCCTACTCTGATACCTTACTAGGATGTGGAAGTGACACTGGGTTCTTGAAGATTATACCACTGGATTGTAAGTTTGGGCAAATCTCACAAAGCTAGAAAGGCTTTGAGTAAGCTCCTACTGATGGGCTATATCCCTTTTTTGGCCAAGGACACATATACCTAATTTTGTAGTGGCTAGCATCAGTTTGGCTGCAGGGTGGTGAATTCTTTGACCACAGAAATCCTTGAAGATCATCTATGAACCTGTAGAGGAGGTATAATCTGTATTGGTGGAGGATATACCTATACTGATGAAATACAGATCCTTGAAGTATTGACATAATATTTTCAAAAGCATAGTGCAAAATTAAAACAAATCTGAGGTATCACCTCAAACGCATTAGATTTGCTAATATGACAGAAAAGGAAAATGATGAATACTGGAGAATGTGTGGGGAAATTGGGACACTAATGCACTGTTGGTGGAGTTGTGAACTGACCCAACCATTCTGGAGAACAATTAGGAACTATGCTCAAATGGCAATCAAACTGTGCATGCCCTTTGATCCAACAATACTACTACTAGGTCTGTATCCTGAAGAGATCATAAGAAAGGGAAAAGGACATACATGTACAGAAATATTTATAGTAGCTCTTTCTGTGGTGGTGAAGAATTGGAAATTGTGAGAATGCCTATCAACTGGGGAATGGCTGAACAAGTTGTGGTGTATGAATGTAATGTAATACTTATGTGCAATAAGAAGTGATAAGCAGCCAAATTTCAGAAAAACCTGGAAAGACTTATATGAACTGATGCAAAGTGAAGTGAGCAGAACCAGGAGAACATTGTACACAGTAATAACAACATTGTGAGAAGATTAGCTATGATTGACTTAGCTCTTCTCAGCAATACAATGATCCAAGACAAGTCTAAAAGACTTACAATGGAAAATGCTAGTTATATGCAAGGAAAGAACTGGTAGAATCTGAATGCAGATTGAAGCATATTATTTTCACTTTCTTTATTTTTAATTTTTTATTTTGTTCTGTTTCTTCTTTTACAACATGACCAATATAGAAATATATTTTACATAATTGCACGTATACAACCTCTGTCAGATTGTTTACCATCTTAGTGAGGAAGAAAATTTGGAACTCAAAATTTTATGAAAAATGAATGTTAAAAATTGTCTTTACATGTGATTGGAAAAAATAAAAAACAATTTTAAAAAAGCATAGTGCAAGCAGGGAATATTGGAGTGGGTTAAAGTGAAGATAAGCAGAAACAATCAAGTAATTAATCATCTATTTCAATTTTTATTTCAAAATAGTAAATATATACCTTCTTTCTATCATAAATTTATCCCCCAACAATATAAGTCCATGTGTTGTCGTTGAGGGAAAACTTAATTCCACAGAAAAAAAATGTTGCATATGATAGGCAGAAGGAGAGGTTGCCGATCTGTATGTTTAGAGGGAGTATTCACATGGGTAAGATCACTGAGTCATCAGGCTGCTGATGTGGAAAAATGTGATCAAATAATGGACATCAACAGAGGCTATCATCACTTCCTGAGGACATTCATTTGATGTAGAGCATTTGCAATGAGAAGAGACATGAGGAACCTAGAAACTATTTTGTCCAGCAAAATTTGATTTTCTTGCCAAGGAGATAGATAAAGAAAGCCCAGGGCAATATCAGCTTAGAACATAAACACATTTATAAAATTTTAAGGATGAAGATAGTAGAAGATTATGACTAATATCACCTCATAAAACATAAGAAGCACTAGACAGAAATCCGACTTTCTAGCAAGCTTGGCAAGAGACCAATTCAAGTCAGATCATATCAGGGGCATTTAAAGACGAAACTGGATGAAGGAAAACAAAGATACAAAAAGATGAAAAAGATCATCAGGTTTCCTATAACCAAAATCTCTCTATCTGATTTTTTCACCAACAGGAAAAACTGGCTGCTATGGTGGAAATGATAGGGCCTTTTGGAGGAAGTGGGCACTTTGTCCTAGAATTTGTGGTCAAAGAGAAGAAAGCCAGGCATAATCTGACATAAACCCTGGATTTGGGGAGCATGCATTTCAGAGTTGAGAAGGATAAAAAGTATCTCATGTACTAAGATTCTACAGAAATGAGACGAGAAGGGATGAACAACTCAAGAAATTCTAAAGACATGAAGGAAAATGATTCCAATGAAGAGGTGGAAAATGGAAGTTGACAAAAAACACTGATATATACGAACACAGAAATCATCAATTGTAACAACAATGCTACTTGCAGCTACTGTGGCTGTGTAAGGCCAATAACACCAGCACACAGGAGGGCTGCTAGCACAGGTTCTTTGATCTGATTTTCTAAGGAAAGCAACTTTAAGGGGTTTACAATCTCACTTTAATTAGACATACATATATCATTCACTTAGTTTAGGGGAAAAAGTCAGCACCCTGAACTTCAGAGAAAACACAAATAGAAATTACAAGCAAAAATTATATAAACAGAGCAAATAACACAAATCAGCAGACAGAGCTTTTAACTGTCTGTACATATCAATACAGACATACATATTTGCCAGAGAGAGGCGCCAACATCTGGGTTTTCAAAGCCAGGGGGCTCCTTAATGGCTACTTAGAGTCTTGTCTGGCCAAATCACATGAATGCTCTTCCAATGAGTGAGCCCCAAGCAAAATGCTAACCTCAGAGCATGTATACACTTCTTCGTGGTCAGAGGGCATCACAACCATTTGACTCAAACCCATGTGACCTAGGCCTTCCTGTGACCTACGCAGGTCATCAAAGACTCCCAATTCAACCAAAGACTTTTGATTAAAACAAAGGCAAGACTCAAAGGCACTTGATTGCCTTAGTGCTGAGAAGCACTCCAAAACAAAAAACAGCAAAAAGTCCCACTTTGTGAATGTGCTTTGCAAACTGTCAAGTTCTATATAAATGTTAATTATTATTATTGTCAATTTCTATTGAGTTCGCAGTCCACTAAAACTGCCAACAAACTGCTATCTAACTAACCATGGCTCTCTGATCTTGTTCCTTTGAAGTCAATTTCTTGAACTAGGTCTAAGACTTTTTATTTGTTCCTATTAAATTTCATCTTATAGATTATATAATTTTAAAATATCACTATCAAAATTAGTGCAATTTTAATAAGAATTATTTTGGGGGGAAAATTTTTTGCTTCAAATATCTCTGTTAAAGATCTGATATTCAAAGAGCATAAGGAAATTACACAAATATATAAGACTAAGGGCCATTTCCCAAAGGACAATGGGCCAAAGCATATGAACCATTCTCGAAAGAACTGCAAACTATTTACAACCATATTAAATATCATTCCAAGCCATGAATAATAAGAGAAATGAAAATCAAAACAACTCTTGGGTTTCACCTTATGCCCAGCAAAAATGACAAAAGATGAGAATAACCAATACTGAAGGGTTGTGAAGAGTCAGGCATGCTAATTCACTGCTGATAGAATTATGATGTTGTCTAACCATTCTGGAAAGCAGGTTGGAACTATACTAAGAAAGTCACTAAAATATCCATACCCACTGACCCAGAGAGCCTACTGCTAGGCTACAGGAAAATTATGTTCTAAGATACACATTGCAACACATTTATAGTAGAAAAGAACTGGAAACAAATAGATGACTACCAACTAGAGAATGGATCAACGAATTTAGTGCTATATGAATTTTATGAAATATTACTATGCTATAAGAAATAACAAATATGAATAGAAAATAGAAAAGCGTGGGAAGGCTTATATGAACTGATGCAAAGTGAAGTAAGTAGAGCCAGGAAAACAATATATAGGATGACTTCAACAATATAATCAGCTCTATCCACCATACTACACTGACTTTCCATTTAAAGAAAGAGAGAGGGAGAGAGAGAGAGAGAGAGAGAGAGAGAGAAAGTATCTGTTATCTTTCCTATTGTCTTGGTATTAGTATTCCATGTACCCTAAGTGGTAGTCATATATTTAGAAATTTGTTGGGACCTTGGAGTCCAGTCTAGCCCAATCCCTTCATTTTATAGATGAGGGCTAAAAAGCCCTTCTCCTTGGTCTTAACATCCATAGCCAGTCACAATTCATTTTGAGCTTTAGCACTCTTGATACTATTCTTATGAATTTATCTTCAGTTACCAGTCCTTAACCTCTCCTGTCTTCTATATATTCCAGGAGATCTATGTAGTATGGATATTCCCTTCATCTGTAGAGCCTGTAACCCATCCATGCTTTTTCACTCATTTTTTTTAAATCCACATTCTTCCAAAGCTTTTCCATAGATGACCCAAACAATTTACTGGAGACTCTACCATGAGGTCCTTTTATGTTTCATGGCTATCAGTTGGGAAGGGAGTCTCACCACATGAATAGTCCATCTTCTTAGCTTATCACATTGATTTCCTCAATGAGATCCCTTATGCTATGTGCATAAAACTTATCTCTAGAAATATGGCAGAGGCAGCTTGTACCCATCATGAATCTCTCCCTTGTCCTTTGGGTCACTGACAACTTTCATTGTTTGAAGCTCATTACATTTCACAACTCACAATCATGGACCATCTCAGGCAGCACCTTTGCATGTATAATATATTTTTATGTATGTCTTATTAAAATCTACATTAGATGATGCTTCACAGTAGTCTCTTTAGCAGCTTTCTTTTTCTTAGACACATTAAAATTATTTGTGTTTACACTCTTAGAATTTCTCAGTAATAACTATGAAAAAGAATTTACTTCTTTGAATTAAAATGTCAAGTTCAAGGCCGCAGGGGGCAGGGGTGGGAAATCCTATGGCCTCAAGGCCACATGTGGCCCTTTAGGTCCTCAAGTATGGCCCTTTGACTGAATCCAAACTTCACAGAATAAATCCCCTTAATAAAAAGATTTGTTCTGTAAAACTGGGACTTAGTCAAATGGCTGCACCCAAGGACCAAGAAGGCCACATGTTGTTCAACCTGCAGGTTCCCCACACCTGGTCTAGTTCATCCAGCTTATTATAAATGCTGATATCAATTTTAATACCAATATCCACTCGAATTTAAATTGTTGGTACTCTTCTTAGCTATCATTCCCTGTGAATTACTGGGCTTTTTCTGCTGATGACCTCTTCCTCTTCCTCCTTCTCCTCCTCCTTTTCCTCCTCCTTCTTTTCTGTTGTCTGTGCTATCTGGCTTGGCAGATAATATAAGGACTGTTTTTCCCCTTCCTCTCCATTTTGAGTTTACATTTTTCTTGATTAGAGTTGAAAAGCTGCTAGCAAATACATTTTTGCTTGCTTTTGTTAGGTAAAGATTATATTGCCAATCAAATTTTTTTTTTTTTTAGATAGCTGGTTTTCACTTAAGATCTTCAAAACTTTAAAATGAATCTGTTCTACATAGAAAGCTATGTAACCACACATATTAGTTGAATAATTATCAGACAGATGCCCCAAGAATGGAGGGAGCCAAAATGTAGTCTTTTTTAAGTTTTTAAAAAAAAATGTATACACTTGCAAAAGACAATTACATTACTTTGTTCAAATACAAATTTGGAATTACCCCATTTTTTTTCTTGAAAAATACTAGTGTGTGTCAAATATGCCATCTAAGGACAATCTGGCAATAGGGGAGAGATCAAAATATTAACCTATTTTCTCTAGAAAATGAATTATAAGGAAAACTACAATTCGGAATTCTATTACCTAAATAAAAGCTACTTTCCTTTTTCCTCCCTTCTCTCTATATAAACATGCTAAAAACAAAGGGAAGCAAGAACATTAAAAGGGAATATTTGTTCTGTAAAGCATTAGACCACTTAAACAAATAAAAGACCATTATATAATGGTCAAATTGCTTCCAATACAATAGATCCTTTCTGGCAGCATTAAATCAGGATAGAACCATTCTACTAACCTACAAACTCCTTTTGTATATTTAGAAAACCAATTTGTTTTTTAATGTACTTCCTCTGCAAGTAGCCAGGGAGGAATTTTTTCTGTATTTCTTAAATAAAATCAGGACAGAGAATTGCGTAACTTTGATTGATTTTTATCTCACATACAAAATAAGGTTATTCTCTCATCCTTTGAATAAAAGGACATTTACTTATTTTTAAGTGTTAAAGGAGGCTGTGGTATTGTAGACACTTTGCTTCTAATTATTAGTTTCCATGCATATTGCAAACTCCTTAAACTCCATTTTTAAAATCTTTTCTTTTTTTTTCTTGAGAGAGAGAGAGACAGAGAGAGAGAGGTGCTCTAGAAACTTATTTTGTTTTGTCAATATTTTGATAACAGTATTTTAATATAATTATACTTTCCTTTGTGATCCTATGTAGTATATTTTATGTATTTAAAAATATTATTCTGAGCAAGAATCCATAGGCCTCACCTAAGTAGACCAAAGAGGTTTATAACACACAAAAAAGGTTAAGAGCCCCTAGATTAAATGATCTCTCAAGCTTCCCCCATACTTTCCAACTCTCAATTCCTAAATTTTGTAAATTGAAAAGTGATACCTAGTTTGCTCTAGGATTTCCCCTTAAAGATTCAACTTTAACTTTCTTTCCTAGAAAAAAAATTCTTCATTTTCCTCTAGTAGTAAACCTGATTTTGAGACAATAAATGGAATTGAATCAAAACATAATCAAACCAAAATCTAGGAAAGGGAATTGTGTTAAATTAGCAACATTCTTAGCCAGTGTGAGGATTTTGTTTTCTACAGTTATCCATTCCACATCTCAATTTAGATATATCATGGGTCCACATAAGAAATAAAATGGGAATTTTGGGAGGAGTTTTGTGGAAGCCACAGATGACATGTGAAGGCCAGCAGATGATACAGAAAAAGTTTAGATACGCAGAAATGCATTATATATATATAGTATTGTATATTATCAAGAGAAAAAGAGAAGGAAATTGGAGAAGCCAGCAGATCTCTTCTCTGGCATGAGGGGAGGACCAAAAAATTTTATGCATTTTTTTCCAGATCCCAGAGGTACCGTGCTCCCAATCTCCATAATGTGGAAGGGATAACTGTATTTTGACATAAATTTCTTTGGCAGAACAGTGAGTTTTCAATTGTCATGTACTTACTGACATGCAATTTAATTAGAGAATCAGTGGAAAATAAGTTGGTCTCACAGTTATTAAGGAAAATGCAGGTAAGAATACATTTGGGAAATTATGCAGCACTTTCAATGATCCCAAATTGCTCCCTGACCTGACATAAAAATTCCTCCTTTAAGATCATAGATTTTGAGTTTGAAGGGACCTCTGAGGACATCAAGTCTAACCCTCTCATTTTATAGGTAAGGAAACTAAAGCTGAAGGAAACTGTGATTTAACTGAGTTCACACAGGTAGTAACTGACAAAGTCAGGAGGAGCCACATTTTTCCCTGGTCAGTGCTATATACCTTCATATTTTATTATGTAAGCTCTGTGCTTTGATTTCATCACAGAAACAAATCCAATTAGCCAACAATTACCCATTAAAGCCATAGTCCTGTGTGAAAGAATAATTCACTATTAGTGGTTGTACTAGGATTTCAGCATAGAATTAAAGAGCTGTAAACAGCGTGCATTATCAATCGGGTCTCAACACACTTTTAAGTTTAATCTGCATCATTTACATTTTTTCTAGCACTTTCTCAAGTCTAGACAATCAACAATACAATAAATCAAGCCCTGATTTGTAGTGTTTGTTGGATTCCCAAAGTAAAAATACTCAGAGAAAAAAATTTAACAGTTAGCTCTTGCAAGCTGGATTAAACTGGCTGCAGTATATTATTGGTTAGAAGGGACCCTGAGCTTATGTTTCCTTTAAAGGCATTTTTTTTTCCATTTCGATATAATATTCTAGGCCTCTCTTAATGTAAGTAGGGTTGAAATCAAAGAGAAAAATTGGATTGTGATTTGTCCTAGGTAGCAGGAGGTTCCATGTTGATGACATTTGTCAACCATTTACCAAAGGTTTGGTCCAAAGAAACAAACAGAATCAGTTTTCCCCTTAACCAAAAGTTTGTCCTAAGAACAAACAGAAGAGGGTCCCTCTTAATGGAACATTTGTCTAAAGAATAAACAGAATGGGGTTCACCTTACCAAAGGTTTGAACAAGGAACAGAATCAGGATGTACATGTTCTATAACATTCTTATTTATTCTCATTAAGCCAGAGAATCATGCATTGCATGGTAGTCAGAAAATAATTCTGAACTCAGAGGTGAGTAAGCTGAAGGAGACTTTTTATACACTTAGAGCAATCCCAACTCAGGATGCCTGTGGAAAAGAAAATTATAATCTCCATGTGTGTTAACCATAATATGAGAAAGGGATTTCTTAATAGGAGAGGCTGTAAATACAATAAGATCAGAGAATGTCAAGGTGTCATTTGAAATTATAGATCCAGGATTTCTGTATTTCTTTTACCATTAACATGATATAACATTACATAAGAAAAGTACCACTATTCCAAATAGTGTCCGGTTCAAGGGGTCTTGTCCTTGTCAGTCACAAACAGAAGAAAGCTCTTGGTCAGCTTCGTCTGGTCCTGTAGTAGCTTACACAGGAAGGGGAATTTTGAGTTCACTCAGAGAGCAAAGCAAAGCATGTCTGTTAGGTCAGAGCACACAAGGCATTGTGGTAGGTTGAGCTCAGAGTGGGCCAAAAAATGTCTTTCTCCTGATTGGGCAATCCAGGTTTTAGGCTTTTCTCAGGTGATGGGGGGCTCAAAATGGTTCACACATTATAGGTAAAATACTAAGTGAAAGTATTTATTGAGCATTACTACATAAATAGCTCTGTTTTTCACTCTAATGAAAAAGTGAAGTACCCTTTGGAAAACTTAACTTGATGGTAAAATATTTAAACTTATAATAGTGAAGAACAATTATGTCCTAAGAACTACCTAGGTTACTTGATGAAATTTAGTAGGGTTCCACCTTGGCATCTATCTTTCCTCTCTCATATACAATCTCTTTTTTACTTATCGACCCCAATTGGTTCACTTATCATTTCTATTAGTGTACTGTACTTTTTATTCTGGGAGCGGCCCTCGAATAATTATTTTATTTTAATTTGGCCCTAAGATAACCTAAGGTCGGACAGCCCTGCTCTAGGTCCACTGCTCTATCATACCAACGAATATAAATATATAAAATGCATCTTTCAGGTAACAGTTACCTAATGACAAGTGTTTTAAAAGCTCCTAACTTCTGGAAGAGAGGATTTCTGTAGTGGAGTGTTGGACTTCTGTTTATTTCTTAAGCAGAAAGATTTAGTGACAGATTAAAAAATGAAAACTGTTTCTTTTATTGTATCCTTCTGGGTTTGAAAAGAAAAGCAAACCTTGCATTTTCACGTTCTTTTTCAAATAAGATATTTGTAAAGCACTTAGCACAGTGCCTGGTACCTGGTATGCACTCAATCATTGCTTTTCCCCTTCCCTTTTCCCACTCTATGAAAAAAAATACTTGGCCACAAACTAAATACTCTAAAGTCAGTTAAACTTTGCTATACATAAATACTTCAAGAGATTCATGATCTCATAACTGTGAGCACCCCCTCCATGCCTTTTTAATCTGCATAATTCTTAGCCATTTTCTTCTAGCAGTGTTCCAAAGAAGAGCTACTTAGAATAGGAAAGACCTTCTTGATCTTTTAGAATTTTGAGTTGTTGGCTCTATGTGGCTCCATGGCTATCCATCTATTATCCATCATTCTTCCTATATGACTGTTCCACCTCCCTTCCCAATTATACATCTCCTGAACGCTGTCTTACATTCCACCGCCTCCTGTGTGTAAGCCATCATTAGTCATAGGCTGCAATTTATGCTGTCACCATGCATCTGTCCATTGCCCTTTGGATCACCTGCAATTCTGATGCTCTGGAGAGCGTGGTGTTTAGTATTGTGTTCAGTTCTTGGTGCAGGAGTCATGGAAGGGCATTTGATAAGTAGGACAATGTCCAGAGGAAAGAATACCTTTCACACTCCATGAGCAGTGCTTTCTTCATTTGCCATGCTTTTTCTGTATCTTCTTAAAGAGTTTAAGGCAGAAATGAACAATAACATTTGAACAAAATTCCCAGAGAGGTTAAATTTTGTGGTCCAACTGAAAAGGTAGGCCCATAGTTGTTGATATTTCTTAAGAGTTGCTACATCGGCAAATTTCTATCACTCTGGGTGTATCAAGAAACCCAGCAACAAAGATAAAAGTTTTAAATGGCTACATGTAGCTATTTAACCAATTAGAGACCTAAAATTTTTAAATGGATACATTTAAACTTTCCCCAAAGGAAACTTTTATTTGCAACATTTTGTTCAACTTGTATCTATCTGACTGAAAAAGGGAAGTGGAGGGAAAGGTAGGACTAGAGATAGTCTATTAGCAACACCACCATGGCAATATGTTTACCAGATCAAAGGCGAGAATGACCAATATTATGGTTTTGGAATCAGACAAATGGCATTATTGAAACAACCATGACTACATGAGGAGATCAAGGGCGATGGTCTGTTCATTAGTGATATAGTATTTACTCAAAATAATATTAGCATTGAAGAATCAGATGATGACCATACTGGTAAATGCCAGTATTTGTAGAATCAAATAAGCTCAAAGTTGAAAGTAATGTCAAAGAACAGCCTAACTTACTGCTTTTATGACATCACCAATGAGGTGGTAAATTAGCTTCTACCTCAAAAACTCCTAGGAACGTGAAATCAATTACTTCCCGAGGGAGCCTATTCCATTCCTGGACAATTTTAAGGACCCTTCAAGGTCTAAGGACCTTTCAAGTACTGGAAGACCATTATGTCTCTTTTTAGTGTTTTCTTTCCAGTTTATTACATTGAACTTCATGTGGCATGGTTATTCATTTCATCATTACTGTCCTTGTCTTTAAGACATAGCCCGTATAATTCAATTCAATTCACTGTTCTAGATGTGGTCTGACTGTGGCAGAGTACAGAGTAACAATCACATTCATTGTACTATACACTACAATTATCTTAACAAAGTTTAGTACAGCATTTGGAGTTTTTGGCTGACATGTCACACTAATTACTCATTTTGAATTTATTTTTCATTAAACTACCAGATTATTTTTCCACATGAAATGCTGTTATGCCATGCCTATCCCATGCTGTAGTTGTTAAGGTGATTTTTTTTTTTACTCAAGTACAGCACTTAAATTTTATCTTGAGAGGAAGCTTGACATAATGAATAGAAAAGTGACATGACACCCAGGAAGATCTGGGTTCAAGTATTGCCTCTGACACACACTGGCTATGTGACCCTGGGCAATTCACTTAACTTTTCAGTGTTTCCAAACAACTCTTTAAGACTAAGTTTCAGAGGAGGTCCTGACCTTCATTGGTAGAGGGAGTGTCCTTATTGGGATGAAATTATAAGTCTATCCGCTATCCCTAAATTTCATCTTCTTAGACTCAGCCATCATTCTAATCTCTTTTTCAATCCCAAAGATGTCATCAAAGTTATTGGTTATCTTTCCCAATTTATCTTATCTGCAAATCTGCAAGCATGCCTCTGACGCCTTCATCTAAATCACCAAGATAAAAAATGATGAAAGTGTAGATATATGGAACATTCCATTAGACTTCCTTCCAAGTTGACACAGAACCACAGACCAAAGACCATTTGGGTTTGGCCACTTGACCAACTTCAAAGTTACCTAGCAGTAAGGCCACCACTCTGCATCATGTCCATAAGGGATAATATGACTTTCTGAAACATTCTGTTGAAATCCAGATATTTTATGTTTATAGCATTCTCTTCATACACCTATCCAGCTACCTTAAAAAAAAACAACAACAAAAATGAAATGATGTTATTTTGGTATGTCCTGTTCTTGATGAAGCTATGCTTAGTGGCTACCATTTACATTTCTAAATGATCAGAAGCCATTCCTTTAATAAAATATTTTTTTTTACTGGTAATTGAATGACTAACACTTCTTGCTGTGAATTAAGGAACAACCACAAAACACATTTGTAGGAAAATATTTTTTTTGGACAGAGATTAGAAAAGCATGCAATTTTCAGAGATCTGTGCTATAAATTACAGATTTCCTATTTTAGTATGGCATGCCTATTAAGTAATATCCCCATGAGCTCTGACAGGAGCATAAGAGTTTTAAAATTATTATATCCATGTATGCCCTCATTAAATGCCAATTATCATTGCTACAGGGCATATGACAGATGATCTGAAGCACACATTAAATTTCAACTTACTTTAAAAAATAATAATTAGAATAATATTCTCAGGAATTTATATGGTACTAAGCACTGTGGTGCTGTGGGTAGAGAGCCAGCCTTCAAGTCACAAACACCTGAGTTTGATTCTTGCCTCTGATAAATACTGGGTATGACCCTGGACCAGTCATTTAGCCTCTTGATGCCCCTGGACTTCTCTCTAAGACTATTAAGTTGCAGATCAAATACCCATAGGCATTAGGGGAGAGAATTTCCTCATTAGGAGTTTCTCAAATGGATGAAATAAAAGTCTGGGTTCCTAATCCTTGTAAAGGAGCTCAAAGCATTTTAAGAAGATCTTGCATAGCCTTAAAACACACCCCGTGGGAATAAGGTACCCTAGAAAAGGATAAAGAATATTATCCTCATTTTACAAAATCATCAAAATCCAAACTAAGCAAAGACAAAAACAATTTAACTACATTTAAGCATAATTTAATTCCAAGATAAGTATAGTAATGAGAATAGCTGATATCACATAACAATTTAAAGTTTGCTAAGACATATTCACAGACATTCTTTTCTATGATCCTCACAATGAATACCATTTGACAGATGAGAAGACTAAAGTTGAGAAGTGTTTAATGGGGGATTTAAACCCTCAAGTGTAGTGCTCCCTCTTCACTATTCCTTAATTTATGCTAAGTTCTACTGATGCAAAAATGCACATGATGCCACATACCATCAATATCAGCAGGGTTTTTCCACAGGCAAGCACAAACACTGAACTCATTTATCTAAATCAGGATGATCTATACTCACATCATTAAAGTACTTCATTCAAACTTTTGGGATTATAGTTTGAACATTGGAAAGGATCTTGGAGGTCATCCATCTAATCCAATCTCATTTTACAGATGAAGAAGCTGGCTCTGAAAAAGTTAAGTGACTTGCCTATGGTCAGATAGGTAGTAAATCATAGAGTCAAATTTGGGAAGAGCTCAGCCAAGCAAGTCACTAGTGTTTTATTATATTTCCCTGAAAATTGGATTTGGTACCTTTCTAGGTATGTGTTGTTGCCAGGGAGACCTGTCACAAAAGAGATGGTATCTCTTCAGTGTAATACTTCTTTGCCTTCAAAGAGACCATGAGCACATCTGTTGGGCTTGTTTATTTGTTTGTTTGTTTTCCTGGTTAGCAGCATGACTCTTTTTTAACTTTGGGAGGTCAAGAAGGATATAGCTTATTCCTAGTTGGACAATGTCAGGTTGCAAAAATTCTTATAACTTCTATCAAAATGATCAGATGGTTGGATGCCTGACTTAATTCAATTCAAACCTTCCTCAGTGGATTATATCTACTTACAGACCAGAACCTCATATTCTTTGCAGGCCTACCTCTATAAAGGTCATTATTTTTGCATCTGAATTACTATAAAATATATCTATGTCTTTGGTATCCCTTAGTAATAACAGCTGGTTATCTCCATTTATTCCCCCAGACTGGAGGCATGACATGATCTGGTTTAATGATATTGCTTCTATTTAGCAGGAAGTTCCAAGTCTTAAACTAAGAGATGAACATTCTCTGATGACCATGTACATATGTGCTCCATGAATCAGATCAGAAACATGTTTAAACATTCTGGGCACTGAATTCCTTCCTATTTATAATCCTTCATTATGCAGTTATGCTGGATGTGGAGTGTGTGGGTATTTTTCCTTTACTTTTTGTCCCTCCCTGGTTTTACAGGAGGATTTGCATGTTCCATCTGAGCTTCTCTACCTGTCTGGAACACGTTCACCCACAAGGTACATGAGGGATGGAGAGAGATTTTTCCTTATGATGGTATAACATAACTCATTATGTTTCAACAGCTTTGGATAGCCCAAATGTCAGCCCCTCACCAGGCGTAGCAGTGAAAATAAATGAAACAATTCTCATGAAACATCCTAAGTTTCTCAGAGGAAAAAAATACAACATAAGTAGGTGGATTTTAGTGATAGAAGGAGGTTTTTATGGAAGAAGAAAGAACATGAGAGAGTCAAGAAAGAAGAATGAACATAGGAAATGGTAAGATTGAATCAGGCAATTATCTATCTGATTCACATCAAAGCCTCTTCTTTGTGGCGCTCTATCTGACCTGGAATAAGTTATGTATGTCCCTTCTAGGTGATATGAGAGCTTTGATGCTGGAGAGAAACAAACAAAAAACCGAATGCATTCATCTTTCCAGAAGAGGTAAATAGTAATCACACTGCAGGCCAATCTTATCTTCTTTTATAATTCACCATGTTACAAAATAGAACTAGCAAATAATGGTCCAAGCCGAGTTTGTGGTGTGGTTAATCAATCGACAAGACTTTATTAAGCACCTACTATATACCAGCTTTTATGTTAGGTGTAGAAGATACAAATGCAAATGAATTTTCTTTGCTACTGTAACCTCCTTAGTCAATTCATTTTAACAAATGCTGAAGGGCCTGCTTCTCTCCTAGCTCCACTCCTGACTCTCTTTGCCACTTCTTTGCTTAACAGCCTTGTTACCCTGAAGACACATTCGCCCCAGCATCCTCCTCAGATTGGTGAGTTCCTTCTCAGGACCACCATTTCAGAAAGTGCCCAGGCCATTCATGCTCACTTCTTCCCTGTCTTTGCTCTGAACCCCACCTGTGATTCTACAGAAAGTGATTGTATAGAAAACTACCAGGTAGGGAAGAAATGTCATTTTGCTGCAATCAAGGAAAGGGATTTTAGGAGCAATGCATTTTAAATTAAAGTTAAATTACAGTTCATCAATAGTTAACAAAAAAAAATCATTATTGTTCCTGCCTTAGAAAAGATGGAGAGAATATTTGTTGATTTTTTTAGGCAAATGGACAACTGTGTCTACAAGGAAGTCAGGTCAGCACAAATCAGCCCCAAGAATAAAGTGAAAATATGACCATCCTTGAAAAATACCTGCAACATCTCTTTTCTATTGCCATCTAATATGAATGTGGGATGAGAGGCACCTTCGTCTAGGGGACAGTGAACTTGGCTGGAGTACCAAAGTCCTTGGTCAAGTTGCTGTACCTGATCTATGTTTTGAAGGAAATTAGGGACTCTACAAGGCAGAGGCGAAGAGGAAATACACTCCAGGTGCAGTGGATAACCTGTGCAAAGCCATGGAGGTAAGAGATGAAATTGTTGTATACAGGCCAATTTTTCTGGAAAATAGACTGGATGATGGAGAGTAATATGAATGAAGCTAGGTTAGGGAAGCTAGGATAGAATCAGATGGTACAGAGCTTTCAATGACAAACAAAGGAGCTTACTATTTTGGGGGCTGTTAAGCAACTTCAGCAAGAGAGTGACAAGGTCATACCTGTGACTTAGTCATTTCACTTTGCTATCTGTGTGCAGAATAGATTGCAAAAGAAGAGGATAGGGACAAGTGTACCTTCCATATGGTGGTACTAAAAACTTCTTGGCAAGCATACATTTCCAATGGAAGTGGAGCAGAGGCAGAGAGGTCAGAAGATAAAAGATACTTTCATTGTCCCTCTGGAAATAAACTATATTAACACTGCAGGTAAACCATACTTTCTTTGCTAATGTTTCAAAGCTACAACACAGACTTTTAGGGGAGATTTGTGAAAGACAGATTGGAAAGAAAGAGACTGGAATTAGGGAAACAATTAAGAGTCTATTATGATAGCCCAGGTAAGAGGTAAAGAGACTGGAATCAGGGAAACAATTAAGAGTCTATTATGATAGCCCAGGTAAGAGGTAAAGAAGGCCTAAAGTAGAACTTAAATGTTCTAGGTTTTATTTTAAGTTAATAAAAATTTTTTGCCACAATAGGCCTGGTGTACCTCTGATGTCTTGTTTTGTCTAAAGATTGGGCTGGGCTGCACTAGGCATTTCAAATATTATCTTATTTGGGCCTTGCAACAACTCTGGGATGTAGGTGCTTTTGCTAACTCCAAGAAAACTGAGGCTCAGAGAGGTTAAGTGACATGTCAAGGGTCACACAACTAGTAAGTGGTCTAAGGTGGGATTTCACCAAATGAATTCTTGGCTTCAACTCCAGAATTCTATCCATTATGCTATACTCTCACTAGAAGGAGCTAGTCTTTAATTTGGAGGCTAAAGAAACAAACCACCCAAAATTTGTTTTAATAAATGTTCATTTTCCATATCTATAATGCAAAACAAGATTCATGCTATCTTATTTGTCTATATTCCTAGATTGTTTTATTTCTCAAAAATGGTTTGGGGTTAAAATTTTGGGAGGTGGTATGAAATATTTCAGTACAAATGAGTATTGAACCTCTGGATATGAGCTCCTCTAATTGGCTCCCTTCAAACTGTGATAATTATTCTGACAAAAGCCTAATGGTCATTACTCTTTGTTCCTCAAAAAAATTTCCCTTTAAAAAGTTTTTACTTTTTCTTTCTTCTATACCTTTAAGTGTTCATACCTAAATTCTATACCTTTGAACCAAGAAAAATATATTTCTGCAATTTTTATAGGAAGAAGACAAGAAGCTATTTTAAGTCTATAACAACTCGCTTGTTGGAAAATCAGCTAAACATTATTGATAGGGAGAGATTGTGGCACAACGTACATCCAAAGTTGGCTATCATCTAAGTCGTGAAACTTTGGATGCCACTAAGCTCAATGGACTCAAAGTAATTTTCTCTCATTTTGGTGACTGATGTGTAGATGATAAGAGAGCAATGCTATCTCTGACTCAAGGAAGTGGGTTTGACATGAAGAGATCCCTAAGGCGTAGGACCTTTTTTGCTACCTCAATCCATAAAGAGCTCGAGGAAAAGAACAAGGAAGCCAAAGGAAGATTTTTGGCAATGAATAGTGTGTTTCAGTGTTATCATGAATATGACTGAGTGCTGAGAGAGACAGAGAGACAGAAACAGACAGAGAGACACAGAGACAGAGAGAGACAAGGACAGAGACAGAGACACAGAGAACAACTATTAAGGACTTCTCTGTTTATTCATGACAATTAATTATATTTATATCAGCCCTCGTGATTATAAACCTCCATCAAAGTCCTGCCTCATCATGGGAGGAGGGTACCTTGGCTTCCTAATGGCTGTACCAGTCTTAAATCACAAGCTTTGATAGGTTATACCAAGTTAGAAGGAGTTCAAGGACAGGTTTAGGGAGAGACATGTACCACCAAGATGGCTCCAGGATGATATTTTAGCTAAAGTGATCATGGAAGATAGTCTGCCAAGTCAGAGAGGGATTGTGATCTGTGTTGGTAGAGGGCATGCCCATACCAATGAAAACATGGATCTTTGAAGTACTAAAGTATGGTTATGAACCCAGGTAGCAAAATTAAGACAGAAATAATCTACTAATCACTTTCTGAAAGAAGCTCCAAAAGGGAAAATACTACAAACAAACAAATCCCTACATATCTGGGGAGGGTGATTGTGGTGGGAGTGGGGAACAGTTCCAGTACCAAGAAAACACATCATACAAGACCTAACAAGTTCAACTAAAGATAAGAGGAGACCTTGGAATACAATATACCAAAAGATAAAAAAGATAAGCTTACAATAAAAAATAACTTATACTGCAAATCTAAGTATAATCTTACAGGGAAGAAAATGGGTCTTTAATGAATAGAGGATGTTAAATCTTTTTTAAGGAAAAGACCAGAGTTGAGTAGAAGTCTTGGAAATAAGCAGAAAAATCAAGAGAAATTTAGAAAGGTGAAATTAATTGAACAATGGGAAGGAGTTCCATGACAAGGTAGTACCAATATTCTAAAACAGGGAGAAGATAACAGTATCCTTTCAGAATCTTAATATCTTCTAATGTTACCAAGAAAGACACATAAGAAAAACAGAGGACCTGAGCACAGATTGGTTTTATTCTGAGGGCTTTAAAAGGGGAAGTAGAAGTATGGGCAAAAAGGAATACATAAATATAGAAAAGAGGAAGAAGGGGATAGAGTTTGCTATTTCTTATAATTTAAGTACATGAGAAGAGTATATAAACATGGAGGACAGGATGGGGAGAGCAGGCATCAGATAAACCTCATTCTTATCCAAAATGGACAAAGTAAGGTAGACCACATGCAAAAAAATCATTTGGTGTAGAACTACAGCAAATTCAACAGGGAAACAGCTAGGTAAGGTGAAGGATAACGTGAGGACAAGGAGCAAAACAAACTGCCTGATCCTGGAGTAGGATTTTCTTCCCTTCTATGACAGAGAAGAAAAGAAAAGAAGTAGAATCTAATGGGAAATGGCTGAGCAAACTTTAGTATATAAATGTAATGAAATATTATCGTGCTGTAAGAAATGACAAAAGGGACAATTTCACAGAATCTTTTGTAGTGTGAACTGATGCACAGTGGAGTGAGAAGAATCAGGACTACAGTTTATACAAGGTCAACAATAGTAAAGAGAAACAACTTTGAGAGTTATAAATTCTTATCAATGCAATGGCTAATCATGCCTCCAGAGGACTTATGATGAAACATTGCTAACCATCCCCTAATTGAGAGGTAATGGACTTAAGGTACAAAAAAAGGTAAACATTTTTTAACACAACCTCTGTATAGACTTCTTGTTCCGTTGTGTCCGATTGTTTGCGACTCCATGGACTGTACAGTCCATGGAGTTTTCTTGGCAAAGATAAGTTTTGCCATAGCCATTTCCATTGCCAAAGATAGTTTGCCATTTCCTTTTCCAGTAGATAAAGGCAAACAGTGGTTAAGGGACTTGCCCAGGGTCACACAGCTAGTAAATGTCTGTGGCTGGATTTAAATTCAGGTTTTCCTGACTCCAAGCCTAGCACTCTATCCCTGAACTACCTGGCTGCCTCCTAGATAGACTAGTGTTGTACAAGATTGTTTTTTCTCTCAGTTTTTAAGGGGAGAGGGGTATGGTGGGGTTAGCAACAGTGATACCAAAAAAAAAAGGAGTCATGGCAACTTTTTTTTAAATGTACTGCTGAGCACAGAAGAAAGTTCAAAAAGAAGCACAGAAAAACAGGTCAGTTTTGAAACTAATGGGTGAAAATTAGGTACTATTTTTAAAGCAAGTGATATAAAATGGGCATGCATAGGTTTATGTGCAACCCTCTTTTTGTATTCTGCTGTATATGTAAAAATGCTCTGCATTTTGTAAGTTCAGAATAAAAAAATCATTTAAAATGCATAATTACAAAATACTTTGTCACACTTGACCTTCATAATGATCCTATAAGGAAGGTAAATATGGTTGGTTATCCCCATTTTACAGATAATGTTTATATAACGGTTACTATGAGCCAGGCACTGTTAAGTACTTTACCATTATAACATCATTTGATACAACAATGCTGGGAGGCAAGTGCTATTATTATCTCTGTTTTGCAAATGAGGAAACTGAACCCCAAAAAGATGAAGTAATTTGGCCCTTCCAATTCACTAGTTATGTTATCAGGGGGCAATTCTTAATTTCTTCGTGACTTAGTTTCTGTATCTGTAAAATAAGCAGGGACTGTTGCATTTTTGTCTTTGTATCCATAACTCCTAGAACAGTGCTTTGCACATGATAGATATTTAATATATGTTTGTCAAATTTGTTGCTGATGATGACTAATGACCTAGATCTTCTTTGGCCTTTAACTATCAACAATAAAAAGTAGAGCGCAATCAAGTAAATAGGTCACATTTTTTTAAAACTAAAAGCAATGATTTTTTTTTTATAACTCCATCCATAATTCTTTTAACAATACTTGCAGGGAAGTGCATTTTAATCAAGCTTTACAGAACAGAGAAGTATTAGGTATATTCACTATGACATTTTAGAGCTTGTCTACAGCTTAAATGATGGCAAGGCTTATTTTCTTTGTGTTTCTGTGAAAGGTAATCAGAAGTCCCATGGTGTGCTTAGAGGAGACATTGGATTGAGTCAGGAGCCTGAGTACTGGTCCTGGTTCTGCCATTTTTGAATATCTTTGGGCATATCCCTCACCTTCCAGGGATCCAATTTCCTCATCTGTAAAATGAAGGACTGAGACAAGATGTTTTCAAGGGTTTCTTCTTGTTCTAAGATTTTGCCATGGAGGACAGGGTGGGAAAAGTAGGCATCAGATGAACCTCATTCTTATCTGAAATGGACAAAGTAGGGTAGACCACATGCAAAAAAATCATTTGATGTAGAACTACATCAAATTCAATAGGGAAACAGCTGGGTAAGGTGTTCTAGTTTGACTTGGGCAATGTGCACCAAGACAGAAACAGTGGGTATGGATCCCAGCCACAAACACAAATTTATAGAGAGCTAATTAAAATGGCTTCTGATTGCTGAGTCATGAAAAAAATGAATTTAAATCACAGCAATTACAAATCCACAATGCAAAATGGTATCATTCCGCAACTTCACGATGAAACCAAGAGGAGATTAGGAGAAAAACAGGATGACTAGGATCCTGCAAGGCAGCTCTGTCTTCAGCAGATTCAAAGCCCTCTCCTACCATCAGGAGATCTCAGTCTACTCTACTGTCCTGAATGTTGTCTTGTCCTCAATTCCAGGAATTCTGAAGTCATCCACAAAGAAGACACTCACCCTCACTTGGCAGAGTGTACAGTCTTTCTGTTTTTCTTAAGTCTGTCAAATAATGTTCTCAAATGAACTGTTTACCTATGGTTTTCCCCCAGGGAATTTTTGTAGGCTAGAAAGATTCCTTACCTAAGGCTCTATAGTCCAAGCACAGAAGACACTTCCCTGCCCCCCCCCTTGCATTTTTTTTAGACTTTTACCAATCAGATCCTAATATCATACTATTTAGATGTAATGATAAATTCAGTAGTTCAGTGAACAGAACAAATGGAAATAGAATCCTGGAATACAGACCTGGTGATAAAGAGCTATAGACCAGAACTGCCTTAAAACATTTTTGTTTCACCCAAACTGATGAAATAGATAAGTAGTCTGAAAGTATGAGGTTGAGAAAGACCATTAAGATTAGAGGCAAAGTTTTAGTTTATCTTGAGTGTACTCGTCATGTAATATAGGATGGGATTAGAACTGTGATTTCAATAGTAAGAACTGGGTGAAGAAGACCTCTCTCCCAGTGCAAGTCAGTGTTTTCTTTGAAATGTATGGTTTTACACTGGCCCTGGAGTAAGGAAGACCTGAGTTCAAATCTGCCTGCAGACACTTACTAGCTCTGTGGCCCTGGGCAAGTCACTTAACTCTAATTTCTTCCAAAATTTAAAAAAAGGAAGGAAAGAAAGAAACAAAGAAGAAAAAAAGAAATGTATAGTTTGAAAGAGTAGTATATAACACCAAGAGGCTAAGCGATTCATCTAGGGTCACCGGTCTAGTATATTAGAGATGGGACTTGAACCTAGACAAGTTTTCTTAGGTTCAAGGCTGGTTTTTTGCCTGTCATGTAATATAATGTATTAAATTATGTGTAGGGATCATATCTTACTTAAATCTTTTATAGTCTTAGGTCTTAACTTTGCTCTACCACATTTGTTGTCGTTCAGTCATTTCAGTCATGGCCAACTCTTTGTGATCCCATTTGGGGTTTTCTTGGCAAAAATACTGGAGTGGTTTGCCATTGTCTTCTCCAGCTCATTTTACTGATGGGGAAACTGAGGTAAACAGGGTTAAATGACTTGCCCAGAGTCACATAGCTAGTAAGTGTCTAAGGCCAGATTTAAACTCAGGAACATGAATCTTCCTGATTCTAGGCCCAGCACTCTATCCACTGTGCTATATATCTTCACTAAAAAACAAATAAAAAACCTCAGACATCCAGTTCAGTTCTAATTCTTGTTTAAAGTCGTAAGTGTAATCTGCCAAGCCCAGGGGATCTGTTGGAATCTGCAATAGTCCCACAGAGAATAAACCAATTCTGAGTCATGTCTAATGTGAAAGACTCCAGGAAGACTGATGACAGGGCTACTTTGGATGGCACAGAAGTTCACCACTAGAATTCCACTGAGCACCAGCCCAGGCCTGCCCAAAAGGGGACTCAAGCCTACAGGCTGGCCTCAGAAGTGGCCTGATATCTCATGCACCTCCTAAATATGGATGATGAAGGGTTGAGTTGGACTTGCTTGGTCTTCTCAGAAATACAATGCCTATTGGAAGGCTGTCTCAGTCTCAAGACATACCCCTGGGGCTAGATCAATTTAAAACAGGGCTCTGGGATTCAAAGAAAAAGAATTGGTGGGGGGGTAGGAAATGAGATGCAATCTGGCTCACTTTATTCAGTCTCTCAGAAGGCTGAACTTTCATTATTGCATCCACCAACCTACTGTTTATATACGGTACTGAAACTTTTCTTAGCTAAGTCAGAAGGATCATTTTAAACATGTCCTAACTTCACATTTGGTTTTCAACGAAATTAGAATGTTTATTTATAATGAAAATAACTTAGCTAAAGGGTACCTTGTCACTAAGGTTCCGTCTAGGCCATATGATTTAATCTAGAATTTCTGCTCACCTAGATCAGCATACATTGAAAGAATCCAAATGCCCCCTGGATTTGGACAAAACTGGTTACATATTTTCACAAGTCTAGACAAATATTTTATCAGGAGACCATCTTAAGTAAAAATAAATAGGAGCTATAAGTTAAGTAATGCTTTATCTCATTCTTCAGCAAAATACATGGTGAGGTGCATTATAATGGTGGGAATCTGAAAACACTAGAAGACTCCAAATTCCCACTCTGAGAATGTTAATAGTTTTCTCCTCTCACAATCTATTTTGGCAAATAATTGAATATATTTTTTACTGTATTAGGTAAAGCTTGTAGAAATCTAATCACCTTTGCCCAAATATTTTTTTTCCTGCAAACTCTCTTATAATTCTTTTTTATTTCTCTGCCACTTATCTTAAGTGTCAGACACAATGATGGTTCCATCATTTTCAATAACAGACCCAACAGACAGACCAAAGACTACTAAAAATAATTATACTAAATAAAAGAAAACTTTGTGTAACAGAAGTTTTTTTTTTAAACAACAATAAAAATACTGGAAGACAATGTATCAACATTGTACAGTGAAAGAGGCACTGGTGTTAGAGTGAGAGGTCCTGGATTTAAATCCTGCTTGTCACTTGCAGTCATTCAACTATTCTAGGCTATAGTTTCCTCAGCTATAAAATGGGAGAAGGGGTTGACTTAGGTAGTGTCTACAGATCTAAATCTATGACCTCTCCCTTTATAACAAGGATGTGTGTGTGTGTGTGTGTGTGTGTGTGTGTGTGTGTGTGTCTGTGTGTCTGTGTGTGTGTCTATGTGTCTGTCTGTGTGTAGGTTTCTTGGGGCAGCAGAGTAGAGGGAAAGAAATAGTTTTTTCGTTTCTTTTAAGAAGTCTGTGAGCTACAGCTCTCCTGTCTTTTTTTTTTTTTTTTTTGGTCTCAAAGTTGCTTAGTTTCTGGAGCCAGGAAGAGAAGAGAATGCTGTCTGTTCTTCCAATGTTCTGGAATGGCAAAAAAAAAAAAAATTCTTTTTATGAATGATGATGGCAGGGACCCAGAAGAATCCAAGCAGACCATTCAAAATGACAGACAGAAAGAGGATAGTAGGCAGGAGATCTGTGACTACCGATTTGCTCTGGAATAACGGAAAGGATTCTTATAGGGCTCTGTCCTCAGGGCAAGACATACACTTAAATCTGCAAAAGCGGTTCCTACACAACTTCCACCGTGCCTCTCGGGAATGTATCCTGCCCCGGGTAGCACCTGAGCCCAAAGGGGCTGCCTGTGCAAATAACAAAATCAGAGCCCGTTCTCCCTTTTTGAAGGAGGAGATAAGCGCTCGCTAATCTGCAGCAGGTATCTATCCCAAGGAGCGACGTGAACAGGCAAGCTCCTTCCATCCCCGATGCCGGCAGTAAGAGCTTGCAGCAGCAGCAGGAGCAGCAGCAGCCGCGGGTCCCCCAGGTCGGGGTAGATAGAGAGGGCTTATCCCTTCCGCTTCCCTTTTCCCAGGAGCTGTCGGCTCGCCCCGAGTCCGCCAGTCTGTCTCACTTAGGGACTCACCTGCAGCTGCAGCCTCGGCGGGCTGGCTCCTCGCAGCCTCAGTCTCTTCTCCCCCAGCCATAGCAGGGGCCGGCCGGCTGGTTCTCGAGCCCTCCGGCCGGCTGCATGGAGGGGCCCCCGAATCCGTCCCGCACACGCCCGAGGAGGCTTATCCGGCAGCGCGGTGGCTGCGGGCACACCTGCGGGGCTGCGCCAGGGATGCTCAGCGGCCGCCTCTGCAGCAAGCAGCCCCTCTTCCTGCCTTCCTCCCTCCCTAAACCAGCCACTGGAGCAGCCAGAGCTTCAGACTCGCCTCCCAAACCTGCCGGGCTACTGAGCATGCCCAGTCGGGCTGCCCGGCACCCGTTCAAGGGAATCAGAGGATGCAGATTCCACTAACCGGGTTTTAGGGGTCACTGGGAGAAATGTGGAGGAGGAGAAGGAGAGGATGGAACTGGGGGTAGAGGTGCCTGCGGCAGGCACAAAGTCTTTGAAAAAGAGATTATAGAGTCCAGGAGCTCAGGAGATAGAAGTGTGACAAAAGATACAGACAGATCACAGATGTTTTGCAGACTAGGCGGATAAGGAGAAAGGAGATTCAAACTGGCATCCTTGATCTCAGTATTAATGCTGCCCAAAGGGCTCACTTAGAAGCATAGGATTTAGAAATGGAAGGGACCCTAAAGATTATTTAATGTTTACGAATGGGGAAACTGAGGCCCAGAGGGACTAAGTGACTTGCCCAAAGTCGCGCAATTACTAAATAGCAGGTGAGACTGAAACCCAGGTCTTTTAACTTCTGGTTCCAATGTTCTTTCTACTGTGCCCTGCTCCCTCCACACAGCTGAAATTTACATCAACGTATGAGTGTTAGAAAACGAAGTTTTTCAAAGTGAATGCCCATCCATTGGCGCATGGCTAAACCAGTTGTGGCTCAAGATTGTAATGAAATATTACTGTGCTGTGAGAAGCAATGAATATGATGAAAACAGAAAAGTACGGAAAGACTGTTTATAGAAACTATAGCGTCAGGAAGTCGTGGGTTCAAATCCAGCTTCAGACATGTACTATCTCTGTGACCCTGGGCAAGACATTTATCTTCTCTTTGTTTCTTCGTCTATAAAATGAGGGGGCTTGGACTTAATGGCCACGAATGTCCCTAAATCTATGATCCTATGATGTAAAGTGAAGTAAGCAAAACTGGGGAAACCATATACACAATGACCACAAGAATGGAAATAGAAAGAATGACAACAACAATATATTAGAAATTGAATGCTAAGAATCTGTAATAGCCAAACATGGCCCTGGAGAAGAGTTATGACTAAACGCTTTCCCCCAAACCCTTCTTTACAGAAGTGGGGGCTTATGGATGTGGAATACTGGATAGAATGTCAGTCTTTTTTCAAAACGTGTGTTAATTTTGCTGAACTATTTTTTTTCCTCTTTTTATTCTTTTTTTTTTTTAAGTAAAAGATGGCTCTCTATGAAAGGAACAGGGATACATTGAGAAGGGTAGGTGAACCAAAAACAAAAGATCAGGAAAAAAATTATTTTAAAATTAAAAAAAAAGAAAATGGCATTTAAACATAGTTAAACCCTTCCAATACTTTGGTCTTATTTTCAAATTAAAAAAAAACTTTTGTTTTTACCTCATCTTTATTTCTAGACATATCTTCTTTCTTCCTACTCAGAGAGCCCTTCCCTATGGTAAACAATAAGAAAGAAAGGGGAAAAGGAAGCTGTTTGGCAAAATTAACCAACACACTAGTTGGTTCAGAGAATTTATTCAATATTCCACAACCACAGTACCCCATTTTAGCTGAAAGAGGCCAAGATCTCTTACTGCATATGGAGCCAATCTCCAGTCATACTGATCTATATCCGGCCACCGGACCTGGATGGCTCTGGAAGAGAAAGTTACTTTGCAAAGCCCTCCCTCACTTAAATCCAATTCATCTGCAAGTCACCACATCACCTTCCAGATGCCATGGTCCTCTTTGGGAAGGAAGGACAAACAACAACAACCCCACCGCTGCAAAAAAAAAAGAACGACCAAACGTTCAGAGAACGACATTACTTACTGTCTTAACTCACATTGAACTTGGCATATGAAAGTAAAGCCGCAGAAGTATAACGTAAAGGGTTGGATTTTCTGAGCTCCATAAAGAAGAGATAAAGGAATGGAAAGAATACTTTAATTTGAACACTGCAAAGAATTGTAAGGGTGACACTATGGGGGCAGCAGGGACCAGTGTAGTGAAGTTGGAGTGTAAAAAGCTGGGTTTAACTTTCAGCTTACCTATTAATTATATCTTTATATAATAATAATATATAATTTATATAATAATTATAATTACATGTTATACAAACATATTCTATATAATTATATATTACATAAATATATAATAATATATTATTATTTATTAATTGTGTGACTTTGGACTTAAACTTTCTGGGTTTAAGTCTATTCAGTGTACATACTTTGTGAAAATTGTGATATTTGTGATAATAAAAAAATCTTTTGGGAAACTTTTCTGAATATTGATGAAAGGCTGCTTCTGCTTTGCACTCACACCCATTACTTTTTCTTTCTGGAAAAAATCCATTCCACGTGTCTTGCTGGATGATCTCCAATCTCCTTCTGAGTATGACCTTAAAGATGAGAAACTTAGCAAACCTGCCTGAGTGAAAACTCATGTCTTCCTACCCCTTAATAAAGTCCATGGGCATCCTTCATTATCGAGGAGGAAGAGTGATGAAAGTGGTGGATCTTGGGTATGCTAGGTCTTCTTCTTCCTGCTAGAGCCTGAAGACTTAAGGTTCTGGTGAGCTCTCAAAGTGTAGCCTTTTTTTTGTTCTTGCCCTTCCAGTTTTCACTTCTCTTCTTGTCCCCTCTTGCTCCCTCAGCAACCTGGTTTCTTAGTTTAGGCCTTGAGTTTTCCCTTGTTTGAATTGCAACATACTATAATAACACCCTTAATAATAACATGGCTTTATGTATTGTTGGCCTCTCTTTCTTTTGTGAAACCTGTTTTGTCTCCAAAACTGCCACTATGGACTATAATTTGATTGAATGGGTAATATATGATTAATATTTGCCTTATATCACAGTGTCATAAATCATAGATCATAGGTTTTTAAAAAGTGCACTTTTCCCTCCTCCCAACAATTTTCACACATATTAAGTCACTTGATCCTCACAATCACATCTCAGAACAAGTCACTTAATCTCTCTCTGCCAAAGTTTCTTCATTTGTAAAATAAAGAGGTTGGAGTCGGTAGCGTCCGTGTTCCCTTCCAGTTCTAGAAATCTATCACCTTACATTTGACCCAAACCTTCTTTCTTCAATTTTGCTGTGAAGAAACAAATCATGATAAATCTAAAAATCTAAAAGGTATCACGATTTGTTTCTTCATAGCAATATTGCAGAAAGAAGCAATATATACATTATACATTGCTAATAAGGAGCAATATATATTTCCATATATATATTTCCAAATATAAGGAAAATGGAGTGATCATAGAGATCGAACTAGAAAGGACCTAAAAGATCATCTAGTCCAACCCTCTCATTTTAGAGATGAGGATACCGAGGCTCAGAGAAACTAAGTGATGGGTCCAAGGTTGTCCAATTAGTGAGTATGAGAGCCAAGATTTGTACCCAGGTCTTCTGATGCAAATCAGTGTTCTGTTGACTGTACTACAAGGGGTTCCCTTGGCCTTCCCAAAGGTAAAAATCCTGAAAAGCAGTATGGGGTAAATGAGTACTGGTCCTAGAATCAGCTGATCTTAGGTTAAAATTCCAACTTGGATATTTGCTAGCTATGTGACCATAGGGAAGTGACAACCTACTTCCTTAAAGTGTGGATAATCATGCTGTGTGCAGCCCACCTCAGAAGAAAAGGACTTTGTCAAACCTTAAAGTGCTACAAAAAGTGTGTTATTATTCCTGGCCAGACGGATGGGAATACAAGGCATCCCAAAAGTCTTAGTGCAGTTTAAAGTTTAATCATTTAAATTGCTTTAAACTGAAGATTCTTGGGAGGCACTGTATGTTACTGAACAAGCCAATCAATATTACATTTTCCTCCTCTTGGAAAATCTTTAGTGACAGGATTGATACCTATCTATTAGAATGCTTTATGCAAAGCAGGGCATTGGGCAATGTCACCTTTAGAAATCACTTATAACAATAAGATCCTACAATGACTTTTCTAGAGATACAATCCAAGTTTAGAATATGCTATTTCATAGTCCTTAGGTTTCCTTGGTTACAGCTTTCTTAGCTGAGGTAGTGGCAAATGAAACAACCCAGAAAAAAATTCCAAAGCCTTGTATACAAACCAGATGACATTTGATAATTATGCTTCTGTGAATCTAACCTTAATCATGGGGTTCTAAGTTACCCATTAAGATTGGAGAACCTACTCATTAGTCCTGAGTGCTATTTAAAAATAAGGCCATGCCAAGGGTATCACAGCTGAGGGCTTTCTCTTTCATTCTTAGAATCAAAGACCTCCACCAAAATCTGGTAAGAAAGGGACATGGGTGACAAAATGGGATGCCAGAGTTTAAGCTTTGGCAGGTTCTATCAGTCTGGAAATGTTTTGAATAAGGTGCCAATGATAGATTGGGTGTTTGTGGCTGAAGACTAGCCTAGTCAAAGAAGGTCAGAAGGGATGGATATTAGAAGAATGGCCAAGTGATAAATTTTTTCAGCCACAGTAACTCAAGGATACCAGCTTCTGAGGCAACAAGAAACTGTAATCTTTGTGGGTAGAGGAAGTACCCACACAGATCAATTAATCAATCAGTTGAGAAGATCTATTAAGTACTTACTATATGCTAAGGACTGTACTAAGCCCTGGCCATATCAAGTGAATCAAAAGACTTTGCAGACAGAGCCACCCAGGATCCTTGACTTCACATTGTCCTTCTTGTCCCCCACCCTTCTGCCAATCCCATCTTATACATTGCTAATAAGGAGCTCCTGGCCCAAGTTATTTACAAGATCTTTGCAGGAAAGATTCCAAAGGGCAAAAAACTTCTGTGATGAGAACTTCACCCTGTAGCACACTGTCCATGGCACATGTTCGGCCCAACACAAATGGCTCCCTGTTTTTCGTCTGTACCACTAAGACTTATTGGTTGGATGGTAAACATGTGGCCTCGGTCAGGGGAAAGAAGGCATGAACATCATGGAAGCCATGGAGTGCTTCAGATTCCATGATGTCAAGACCAGATGGCAGATCACCCTTGCTGACTCTGGACAACTCTCATAAGATTTTTGGTTTAGTTTTTTGTCTTAACCACTAAATTATTCCTCTGTAGCTGGGGAGAACACCCCTGAATGCTCTTATACCTTATAATCTTTGTGCTTCACTTAACAGCAATTCCCTTTAGATTTCATTTCCCTTTTCTTTCTACAAGTCTGGTTAGACTAGAGTTAAATTTATGACTATGAAATTTAAAATGAACTATAAAACCTCTGCTACAAAGTAAAAAACCTGCCCTCAAGGAGCTCCCATTCAAATGGAGGAAGATGACACACAAGCAACTATATACATATAAGATATATACAATATAATATAATACAGTGCAATATGCAATATAATCGAGAGAGGGTGATCCTAGAGGGAAGGCATTAGCAGTGGGAGTGGGGTGACTAGCAAAGGCCTCTTGTAAAATGGGATTTGACCTGAGTCTTAAAGCCATGAGGCAGAGGTCAGTGAAAAGACACAGAGAAGAAATCATGGATTCTTAAAAAAGAAATCACAAATGTTGTTGCTCTTAGAGCTCATCCATTCCATTCTTCCCCATTTTAAAAATGAGAAAATTGAGGTTGAGAGAGTTGATTTGTCCAAGAACAGGGATGATCATGTTACCAGCTCAGGAAGCTTCAGTGGTGACTTACCTGTAGGTTACAGCACGATACTTCTGTTTGGCATTGTGAAGCCTTTATACTCTGGTGCCAGCCTACATTTCCAGGTTGATTGAACATTACTTCCCTTCATGTATTCAACATTTCAGCCAAACTGGCATATTTGCTATGGCCAGTCTATGATGTTCCATCTCTGGTCACTGTTAGGCAGTCAACAAGCATTTATTAAGCATCTATTGTATAAGCCATTGTACTAAGTACTGAGTATGTAACAAAAGTAAAAAACAGGGTTCTTGCCCCAAAGGAGCTCATATTCTAAAGGAAGAAATAGCATGTAACTAACTGTATACATACAAGATATATACAGAGTACACAAGAGGTAATATGGGAAGGGGGAAAGGAGGGCAAGAAAGACCACCTACAGAAATGAGATTTGAGTTGAATCTTAAAGAAGCCAGAGAATCCAGGAGGCAGAGGTGAGGAAGGAAAATTTTCTAGGAACAGTGATAACAAATGAAAAGGCCCAGAGATGGAAAATGGAGTGTTATGGGAAGGTGGGATGCCACTTCCCAGACCTTTGAAATTCACAAGGTTAGTGTCTCCAATCCCTTCATCTAAAACAAAAGAAAAGAAAAATGCTGAGGCAGGCAAAGAACACAGCTTTATATTAACAGGCCACATAAAGACATCAGTTAATAGGGAGTTCCCAAAACTTCTTCACCTACAGCATTGTCTCTTACTGGACACTGTCAACAGAGAAATTCTAGAGATTTACCAAGAGTGTATGAGAAGAGAAAATGACTGAGGCTCTGGTTGCAAGTTCTTTTTTAACGTCTCCAAAGCCCATCAAAGAGCTTTCTATTCACCAGTGGTTCATAGAAATAATCCATTTACAAACTGGCTCCACAGGCTGTACAATCGATCCATCCAAGACACTTCTATTATACATTATGATGACTCTTCCAGAAACAAGCTCTCCAGTTTCTTCCACACGGGGAATTTGAATCCAACAAATATGTAGGCATACATATTTGTGCATTCCCAGTATCCTATTATGCCTGGTTAAGATGGGGTGACTTTAACCCCACACTTACATATTCACATAACACAATTTGTTAAACCATTTCCCAGTCTATGGATATCCTCTTAGGTAGTTAAGTGGTACAATAGATACAGTGCCAGAATTGGAGTTAGGAAGACTTGAATTCAAAGCCTATCTCAGCCTTAGCTGTGTGATGCAGAGTAAGCCACATGACATGTTTCAGCCTCAGTTTCCTCATCTGTAAAATAAGAATAATAGCACCTGCCACATAGGATTGTTGTGAGGATCAAATGACATACAATATGTGTAAAGTGCTTCAAAAACCTAAAAGTGCTGTGTAATGGTAGCTATTATCATTTACAGGCTTTGCTCTGAAAATTTTGGTATAATGTATATCTATCTGTCTATCTATAGATGTATCTAGATATATCTATAGATATACACACATACATACATGTTTCTATGTATATACATACGTAGAAATAGATGTATACACACATAGAATATATGTGTATATTTATGTTCTGTAAATAATATATACATATATACATGTATGTATATACACATGTATGAGTGTATACACATATACACAATGTTTCTATGTATATACATATATAGAAATACATGTATACACACATAGAATATATGTGTATATTTATGTTCTATAAATAATATAAACATATATACATGTATGTGTATATATGCATGAGTGTATACACGCATAGAGAGATAGATAGACAGACAGACAGACAGATAGATAGATAGATAGGTAGATAGATATGAAGTGCTTGTTGACTGACAAGTATAACGCTTTTATCTACTACACCAGGCAAAAATCACTCAGCTAGTAAGTTTTGGAACTCTAACCAAATTCTTCTTCCAATCCAATGAGCTTTACATTAAATCAAGGTAGCTTCATAATTCTGGCTTAAGTGCTATCTTGGACTTTGGAAGTAAGAAGCTGCAGCACTAAGAATATTTTCTTACCACAGACTACAAAATAGCTAGATTATATCCTATCTGTAGTTGTTTTTGACCACTGTGTCTATGAGTGGGAAGGGTAGGGGTGGGAGGAGGGTAACCCTTTATGCCACAGCCCAGGCTTTGTATGACTCTGAACTCTGCTCATTACCATTCACCCCAGCTCCCACCAGCCTCCATTTCTGCTGGCAGAGTTCTAGAACAGTAAATCAACATAGAGTCAAGAAGATACCATCCTTTAAAGGAGAACATGGCTTCCATCAAAGCTTTTATTCAAGTAGTTGCTCTGGGGTAAATGTACAATTCACATTGACTGAATTATCAGCTTAGTCCAAATAAAGTTCGATTGTTGCCATCACTCCTGTCCTTAAACCTTTGGGATCTCCCCAAACTGTAATCTTGATTATTTTAAAGGTGACCCTCTACAACAGAGTGAAAAGAGCAGGACTCAAGGAGAAGGGAATAATCATTAATATCTAAGATGTGTCAGGCCCTGTGCTAAGAGCTTTACAAATATCTTCTTATTTGATCCTCACAACAACCCTGTGAGATAAGTCCTATTACAATCCCCATCTTACATTTGAGGAAACTGAGGCAAACAGCGGATATTTATAGTCACATAGTGTCTCAAGAGTTAAAATACACGTTTGTGCATTGCTTCATTTTGCAAAGGGGTTTTACAGCTATTATCTTTTTTCGACTCTTAAAACAATCCTATGAGATCATTTGGGCAAGTATTCTCATTTTATAGGAGGGAAAAACTGAGTCTCCAAGAGGTTAAGTGGCTTATGGAGGTCTCAGTGATGGGAAAGGAAAAACTAGAATTCTACCTTCTTGACTCCTAGTCTTAACGTTCTCTCCAATAACATACCCGCAGTGATCCACAACCAACAAACAAGAACCAGATTTCTTTAAAAGGATGATTCACTCACATAAAAAGCCTGAAAGTCACATTGCGGTAGGCCAGATTCTAAAACAACAGGGAGGCAGTATGTGTAGTGGATGGAGAGAAGCAGGCAGTATTTAACAGTTGTGCACCCACCACTCCATTGGGAAGGTTTCAACGGTACTCATTCTTTGCGTTCGGCTCCTTTTTCTTTTCAGAATAACTATTTTTTTCCTTCATACAATAATGTGAAACTAAGAGAGCCAAAGAATATCTTAACAGATGGTTTAGGAACATGATCTCTTATTTTAAACAAGTGGTTGGCTCATATTTTTCCCCTCTTAGACATAAGGGTTGATCGTCTGTTGCTGTTCCAATATGTGATTTCATTGGTAGAGATTTTCTGGTGAATAAACTCTCTCCACCAATGCAATTCTGCGACTGTTCTGCCTCTTATAATCTTAGAGAGTGGCCTTGGCCACTGTGACTTTTAAATGATTTGCTTTGGGTGACACAGTGTATATCACAGGTAGGATTGGAATTCAGGTCTTCCTTACACTGAGGATGGCTCTCTAACCGTTATGCCCTGTGGTTTCTCTCTACATAAAAGGATTGATTTACCAGTAAAAATTAAATGAGGAATACCTCTTAGAAGTCACACTTCATCCCAACACAAGCCAACATATATGTATACATATATATATGTGTATATATATATAACAACAACAGTGACACATGCAAGGGGAAGGGGAAATATACATAGATATAGATGCTCACTCTATCAATCTATCTGTGTCCTTTTAGATTTTATAAAGCTCATTATTTAAGCAAATATTAAGAAAACAACTTCTTTTTACAAGGCATTGTGCTGGGCATTGGGCATTGGGAATGTAAAGATAAAAACAAGTAAATCTCTGCCCTGGGGAGAGGAGGAGGGGCAGTTAATAGACTGGATGATTCTCAGGCTAGAGCATTAGGTTCAATCAATCAATCAACAGACCTTAATTAAGGGCCAGGCACTATGCTAAGCATTGGGGAGACCAAGAGGCAAAAGACAGTCCCTGCCTAACAATCTAATGAGGGGAGACAGTGTGCAAGCAAATATATATACAGGATAAATGGGAAATAATTAACAGAGGAAAGGCACTAGAATTAATGGGGTTGGAACTTAAAGGTTAAGTTGTCCAGTTTAGTTGCTGGAGAGGAGGAGAGAGAGTGTTTCAGGCATAGGAAGCAGTCAGAGAAAATGCTCAGAGCCAAGAGATATGGCCTAGGACAGTGTTTGTACATAGTGGGTATTTAATGTTTGTCAATTTAAAAGTTTTCATTGGTGCCTTTTTATTGCCTGATGCGAAAACATTAAAGTGGTGTCTTTGGCAGTTAGATAGCACAGAGGAAAAAGTACTGGGCCTGGAGTCAGCAAGTCTTGAGTTCAAATCCAACCTGACTTGTAAATAGCTATGTGACCCCGGGCAAGTCACTTAACCTGTTTGTCTGTTTCTTCAACTGCAAAATGGGGATAAATAATAGAACCTACCTGACAGGGTTGTTGTATCAAATGAAATAGTATTTGTAAAGAGTGCTCAGCACAGCACCTAGCACATAGTAGTAGGTGTTATATAAATGCTTATTCCCTTCTTTATTGTTGGATTGTGAAGAATTTTAAATAAATAAGCCAAGGAGTTTGTCTTTCATCTTTTGTTTTTGGAGGGGGGAAGGCAAGGCAATTAGGGTTAAGTGACTTGCCCAAAGTCACACAGCTAGTAATTGTGTCAAGTGTCTGAGGTCACTTTTGAACTCAGGTCCTCCTGCCTATAGGGCTGATGCTCTACTCACTGTGCCACCTAGCTGCCCGTCTTTTATCTTAGAGGCAACAGGAAACCACTCAAGATTTTCGCCCTGGAAATGACATGGTCTGATTTGTACCTGATGAAGATTATTTTGGCAGCTGTGTGGCAAATGGACTATAGAGGAGAGATACTGCCATTAGGAAACTATTCTGATCATCTCAGCTAGAGGTGATGAGGGCCTGAGGCAGGAGAGTGACTCTGTGAATGGAAATAAGGGGGCAGAAGAAAGAAAGCCTCAAGGTAACAATCAGTGAGACTCCCAAGTGATTGCACATGGGAAGACAGGAAAGGGAAAAAAAAGTCAAGAATGACTTTGAGGTTAAAAACCATCAGCCAAAATAAGGCAGTTTGAGGGAAGCGCAGTTTTTATGGAAAGATGAGTTCCATTTTAGACACGCTGAGTTTGGGCTGCTCACAGAATATCCATGAGGCAGTTGCTGATGCACGAGTAGGATCTGGTAAATTAATCTGGGTCCCTTAGTGACACACTGGGCTTGGAATCAGGAAGCCTCCTCTTCCATTAAAATCCAGCCTCAGACACTTTACTAGCTGTGTGACCCTGGGCAAGTCACTTAACCCTGTCTGCCTCAGCTTCCTCATCTGTAAAATGAACTGAAGAAGGAAGTGGCAAGACCACTCCAGTATTTTTGTCCAAAGACATGGACACAACTGAAAGATACACACAACAACAAAGATACAATGACTAAACCTAGATATATAGCTTTGGGAGTCACAGGTGTATTGAGGTAGTCACCATGCACTACACAGACAGAAGAGGGATCAGGATAGAAGCCTGAGGTACATGCATGCTTAGGGGGTAGGAGGTGGGATGATGATACAAGAGGAGAATCAGGAGAATGATGCTTTATGTAGCCAAGGGAGGAGATAACGTCTTGAAAGAGAGTGAGGTCAATAGTACCAAGAGGTAGAGAAAGAGCAAGGAGTAAGAGGGACTGAAGAAAGCTTGAAAAGATTTAATAGGTCAACACTTAGCTGACCAATGGCGACCTTGCAGGGAAGTTTCAGTTGAGTGGTGGGTTCAGAAAACAGACTGTAAAAGATGAGGAAGTGAGGACAGTGACTCTTTCTAGGAGTCTGGCAATGAAAAGGAAGAGATGTTTGAAAGAGTGGCAAGGTCAAGTGAGCGTTTTCCAAGGATGGAGTAGACCTGAGCATTTCTGTAGGTACTGGGGAAGTCATTAGCGTATAGGTGGAGAATGACTGATGGGGCAAGCTCCTGGCAGAGATGGAAAGGTTCAATTCGTGTACTGGCTTTTTCAAGAAGGGTTACTTATTAATTTTCAGTTGTTCGTCAGTCATGTCCAACTCCATGACCCCATTTGGGGTTTTCTTGGCAAAGATACTGGAGTAGTTTGCCATTCCTTCTCCAGCTCATTTTACAGATGAAGAAACTGAGGCAAACAGGGTTGACTTGTCCAGGGTCACACAGCTAGTGTCTGAGGCCAGATTTGAACTCAGGAAGATTAGTCTTCCTGACTTCAGGCCAAGTAATGAAGCATTTCGTCACCTGACACTTGCTATTAGTATCAAGCATTATGTAGTACTTTTAAGCTTTGCAAAGTACTTTACAAATATTATCCCATTTTATCCTTACAACAACCTTGGGAGGTAGGTTTTGTCATCATCATCATTTTTCAGATGAGGGAGCTGAGTATACAAAGGTTAAGTGACTTGCTCAGGGTCACACAGCTAGTAAGTGTCTTAGTATTTGAACTCACCTCTCCCTGACTCCAGGTCTAGGCCTCTATCCATTGTGCCACTTGGCTGCCCCTAGTGCCCTTTTCTTCCTCAAAACTGAAAGATGTTGGTCTAAATCTAATTTCTGCCAGACTCCTTCTGCCAGCAGTTTTTCTTTTGAGGCCTAATGAGGAAGTTGTCATATGCAAATGCTTCTGGATGTTGCTTATCTAATTTGTCCACTGATCTACTTCTCTGTGGACCAGTATCAAACATTTCTAATGATTACTACATTATAATATAGTTTGAAATATGCTAATATTTCCCCTTCATTCTTGCTTTCTTCCTTTATTTCCCCAGAAAGACCCTGAGTTCCTTCAAATGGATTTTATTTCATCTCCTTGCATAAAGCGATCACTTGGCAATCTGATTGCTATAGCGTTAAATCTGCAATTTCATTTTAGCACATAGTACATACATAGTCATTTTTATTATACTGGAGCAGTGTAATACTGAAAAATGAGCTGCCAATTATTTGTCTTCTTTTACCCCAGCAAAAAGCATTTTACAGTCTTATTCCCAAAAATTCTGAATGTGTCTTGGTACATTCACCACATCTTCAGTGGTTTCCTATTGCCTCTAAGATAAAAGACAAACCCCTCAACACTCTCATTTAAAATCCTTCACAATCTGATGACAGCCTAACTTTCTGATAGTATCTTATATTACTCTCCTTCACGTATTGTACATTCCGGCTGAACTGACCAGAACTCGGCATTCTATTTTCTAGCTCTTTGATGTTGTATAGCCTGTCCTCCCTCATGGCTGGAATAAAGAACTCCCTTCTTACCTCTGCCTCTGCAAATCCCCACCTTACCTCAAGACCCAGTTCCTGGGCTGCTTCCTAGGAGAAGCCTTTCCTCGTCCCCTGAATTGCTAATCATCTTTCTTTTGGGAAATTAGTATTGATATACTTATCTGTTTATATGTCATGTTGGTCTATTCTCTTCCCTCTTTTCTTCTCTCTTGATAACTATACTCTCTATTTACCCTTGGTAATCTTATCTATTTCAGTGGTTTTAGGCATCAACTCAATGCGGGTGACTCCCAATTCAAATCACCCACCTGAATTCTTCCCTGAGCTCCAGCTTAAACTGCCTTAAGGCTTTTGGAATGGCCTGTGTATATACGTCCGAATACATACATAAACATATACATACAATATATGTGTATGCATGTCCATGCGTGTGTATACGTATCTACATGATGTTTACATACGTATACAATTATCTAAGTGTTATTAGAACATAACCTCTATTTAATTTAATTAAATTTAATATAATTAATTTATTAAATTTAATTAAATTTAATATAATTTAATTAATAACCTCTAATTTAATTAGAACATAACCACTATTTAATCTTACTGTGAACTACAATTTGAACACATAATTTTTTTTCTATAGAGTACAGAAACAGCATAAATTGCCCTCCCCCAAACCCAAGACCACCACAAAACAAACCACCATTCATCAGAAGGAATTTTGTAAACATAGCTTTTTATTCTTGTCTGACTCTTGAAAAAGAAACCTAAGCCCCACCAAAACCAGCATTTACAAATCTTAGTAACTGAACACAGAACCCAATATTCCGATGATTAGTTTTCTACATAATTACTAAACTATGTTTTCAGATTGCTTTTTAAGAATGGAGGTCTATTTTTCTGTTTGTAACCTTGTTCTTATTTAAAATAACAGTATCACCCTCAAATATTAAACTTTCATAGAAAACTGAAGTATTGCCTCAAGAGGTCTGAAGGTCTTTTTATTTAAGTTTATTTTGAGTATTCTCATGTACATCTTTCAGAAATAAGTGCACTTCTAAAGGGAAAAGAAAAAAAAACTTTAAATAAAAATAAAGTGAAAATATTGGGGTAAGAAGAAAATACTCATCTAGAATTTTTATGGGATTCAGATGAGAGAATGTGTTTAGGGGCACAGGATCTCAGCTTATCAACACAGAGATCTACTTTCTTTGGAAATTGTAAAAAACTGGGCAACTGATTTTTTTTTTACCCCCAACAAAGCAGAATACCAATACTCTGTAGATCTTCCATAGACAAGCATTAAAATAATGTACTTATATATGGAAAAATAGTTTTAAAATATACAGATTTCCAGGAAGATATATAGGGGTTCAAAAACAAAGAAACCCATAACATTAGGCTCACATTTTAGTTTCATTAATGTTTTATAATGATCTGAGAAGATCAAAAAATGTTTCCAATATTTTATAGTTCTTACTTCCCATCTTCACCAAATAATTTTATTAAAATCAGTTTGCTCAGAAATCACATATATGACTTCTAGGCAATTCAGTATTTTCTGACAGCTCTACATTTTGGTAAATTTAAAGGAGATTTAAAACTGTATTAATAAGAAATATACATAAAGAAAAATAACATAACTTACTTTAATATAAAGGTGTTTTTTTCCAATAAAAAAGTCAAAGTCTACATTAAAATCAAGATATCAAGAAATCTGAGTTACAGAGTTTTGTATATATTTAGGAAAAAATAATTTATAGTAAAACCTCTGTTAATTCAAAATCGTGGCAAATTTCAAAGCAAGTACTATTACCCCATTGTTTAGTGTTTTGCCATTTAAATGATGTGGTTTACCTGAAGTATGGTAGATATGTAATAGTGAAAATTCATTCTCAATAGTACTTTGCAAATCACCTGTTTAATCTGCATCATTAATCAAATCATAGGCTCACAAAGGACAGAGAGTCTTTAATTGCTTTTAGATAGGCACTTAAGAAATGCTTTTGATGAAATGATCTGATGGATTCTGAAATCATCACCCTGTTAACTTATGTGAAGGTGAGAAAAGGGACATGTGGGAATCTAAACAAAGTAAACTATGACTTCCACTGACAAGCAATTGGGAACATTTCTAGGTTCTTTCCGCGAAACAATCTGAAAGAAGCAGGTTTCCTAAATTTCCTGCTTCCTTGAAATTAAAACGAGACAGTGAACATTTCAGCTCCTTTCACTAGACATTACTATTTTATTTGGCCTTCTGAATCTTGAATTAACAATGTTTTACTGTACTAGTTACTAAGGTTAAAAAAGGGAAATTAAGAATTGGATAAGGTTGCAATCTCCTTGAATCTTACCAAAACACCTTTATCCTATTAGGACAGCTCTTTAAAAAACCAGCAGTATCTAGTAAAGAATCCTGGAAGCTGAAAATGTTTATAAAAGGCAGTTATAGCTTTAAAAAATCAGAAAGTTAGTCAAATTGAGATAACCCAAATCAAAATTTTAATAGCTTTCGCCATTAGGATACTCAGTCACATGACCCAGACATGGAAAATAGAGAAGATGAAGTCATGGATGAACACATAGCAGGGTTCAAATATTGGAACTGAACATTAGGTGGCAAAAGTAAAAGCCAGATGTTCTTGAGACAGATGTGAGGTTACCTAGCAGCAACAACGGTAAGAACTTTAAAAATTTTGCATAATGCTCATCTGTAATTTTTCCTGTTCAAGAGCAGGAAACCTCCTAAGAGCAAATCATCAGCCTAGATTCTGGAAAAAGGTCAGTTACAATAATTGTAGTTGTCAACTGCTTTCATTGTTTGGAGACACAAATTATTAGGACATTCTTAGATAACGGATTACTCTTTTAACTGTTAGGTCCCTATGAAATGCTAAAACTTCAGATAGTCATTTCAAAACTAAAATATAGAGTTATAAAAGATTATCTAACTTTCAGGCAAGACAGATTCACTGGCCACATCATTAGATTTGAGTATGAACTCTTACATTCCCTCCCCCCACCCAATCCACAAAACCTTGGCCAACATTCACTTCCTGGAACCCATCTACTTAAACCACAGTGATGAAACTAAATGTGAATAATATTGCCCTTGAATAAGTTAACCTCAATCAAAACCCTTTCACGTCTTAATATGTCATTCCCAATGGAAAATAAAAATTCCTCTTAGTCATGAACACCCACTCAATTCAGGATCTTTGGTACATTTGGAGTATAATGACTAATGGCACAAAAATACAAGTACTACTCAATGAAAGAAAAAAATAACAGGTAGGATATGTATCAACGTCATCTTTCCGGAAAGCCAAAGTAAAGAGTTCTTGGCATCTCTGCAAGTTCATTATCATGAATAGAAGGTTGACATTTAAAAAAATAGTTTAATAAAAATACACAAATTCTACATACAAGCAGCCCTCATAGTCATTTCTTAAAACAACTTGCTATAATTAAATGAAAATAATGCCATGTTCTCTGTTAAAAAAATCCTTTAGTCTTAAGGAAAGCAACTGGATGCTCTCTATATTTTATATAATTACATCTTCCTAAGAGTACACAGATACGTGTACAGTAATTCTGGATGAAAAGTAAATGGATTAGTGTTGTGTCGGGTGGAGGTATTGTACTTCCTCATCCGGCTCATAAGCTTCTCGCCCTGTATGGTGGAGTCCGCACAATTACTTGATGATAAACCTAATTAACTTTAAATAACCAGTGTATTTCCTATTTCTATTAAAATCATTATTTAAATTGTCTTCATATATGCTCTATGGATGTTTAAACCAATAGGGCAAGTGTTCTAACAACTATGGAAGATGGCTTTTATCTTGATTATCTAAACCCATAAGGTTTGCAAGAAAACAGCAATACTGCACCATGACCTACAGGTTAGCCTATGTTGCTTTAAATGATATGTGTTTCTCCTGAATTGATTAGAAGTGTTACAGTACAAAGCCACAGTACACAGAGGCAGAATGGACGTAATGCGCCAAGGCAGTGCAGTTACGAAGGGATGTACTCTCCTTTTATTCCAGTACCTTTGTATAATAAAGTTAACAAAAATAGTCAAATATTAAAAAAAATCCAGCTGGCACTGCCAACTAATTCCTGTAGAAGTCTCAGAAATCCTAATCCTGTAGAATTTCCTCTTGAAGTCGATGAGCACCACCGTCCTTGGGAATATTTATTTCAGTGTATTGTTATCTACGCCAAGCAAGCCTTGGTGATGCAGCTACCTGAGTTCTTTTGGGGTGTGGGCGTATGTGAGTTTCATTCATAATTTCCCAGCTTTCATGTAGGAAGGGATAGAACCACGCTGAGTCAGCCCTTCAAAACGCTTATAGGTGTAATTGAGAAAAACCCAGTCTTTGGATTTGTAGTCCGGTTCTGTGGTATTTGGCACTGTAAGACAGAGACAGCAAGTTAACCGTGTACAAAAGGGATTCCAAAGAACTTTTACAACGAAAGATAAGAGCGGCAAGGAGGACAAACATATTTCTGTCATCTTCATAATCAAGAAAAGTTCCAAGTGGCATCTTCTCCTACCTGGTTGTAAGATGTCAGATTCAGGAAATTCATCAAAATTTGATGTATCATCAATGCTTTTGATTTCTATGGGAATTGCAGCTGGCCTCTCCCTACATATGCCAAAAAAGATCATTAAGCAGCTATAGCAAATATTAATTTACTTTCAGTTGTCTATTAACCAAAAAAAAAAAAATCCCACTCAGAAATTCTACATGCTGTTCTCTGGACATTACAAAAGAATAACAGACATTAGAAGGTCTGTGTTGGATGTCTATCATCTGTATGACAGGATCAATTAGCTAAATGTATTTTAAGTTTGTAAAGACTTTCTGTAATTTAAAATAAAAAACTTTATTTATGTGAAATTATTAGCTCAATACTATCATATACTCTATTTTCTTAACTGCCACCCCATCCCCACCTCCTGCCAAGGAAAGAAAGGAAAGGATGGAAGAAGAGAGTAACAAATTTACAGCAAAATCAGAGAATCTTTTATCTAGACAATTCAAATTGTGCTTGTGTCCTGTCTGATATTAAATAGTGGAGTACTTAGCTCCAACCTGATTTAGCTGAGATTAGAACATTTTGTTACCTGAGATGTGATCAGAAGTGATCACTAGATAGTGGTCTTTTCACTATCCCCTCTACAGGGCAGAGGGTAGTATAGTGAAAAGAGAAATGGGATTACAACATTAAAAAGGAAACTGAATGCATCAGTTTGTTAAAAATGCAAACTTCTAATGTTGAAATATGTTTAATATGATTGCACTTGTATAGCCTATATCAGATTATGTGTCATCTTGGGGAGGGGAGAAAATTTAGTCCTCAAAATCTTATAAAAGTGAATGATGAAAACTAAAAATAAATAAATAAAACTAAGATATCAGAAAAAAATAAAATAAAAAATCATAAGGGACAAAGAAAAATAAAAACACAAACTTATAGGGGGTGGATGGATGAAAAGAATTTGGAACTGAAAAATAAAACTGAATTAAAAAAATATAATGCAAACTTGGTATCATAGCTCTAGATCTGGTAAAGAACCCTGTAGTCCAGCCACCTCATTCTATAGATGAGATCTAGGGAAGTTAAATGACTTGCACAAGGTAACACAGGTAAGGGAGAATCAGAGGAAGGATTTGAACACAGGTCTCTTTAGTTACTAGATCCAATGTTCTTTCTACTGTATATTTCAGCAGTCAAGCAGATTAGGATAAAAGAAAATGCCAGTCCCTTCTCATATGAAACAAGTTACGCTATATACTTTAAAATGAGTAAAATTTAACTTTCTTTAGCATTAACTCTTACTAATCCTAGGCACATGTCTCTGAAAGGTAGAAGAAAATATCTTTAATTTTTCTTTTTCCAGAATTTTCCACACTGACTTTAACAGCAAGAGTCATAATAGAGTAAAATGATGAAAGTATTCTGGTTAAACATTAAACTGAAACCAATAATCCACGGTGAAGGAAGAATAATAAGCAAATTGATCTAATGTGTTTCCAATGGCCTTTTTTACTCAAAGACGAATTGTTTAATGAGGTTTTATCCTCATAAATACATAGAAGTATTTAATGAACTCATCACTGATGAAAAATATAGTTACTATCACACCTAAATATATTGTCATGTGCTAATAGTTTTGATGAAGCAGAAGTCCTTACTTCAATCAATAAAAATTGCTCTGACTAGAGAAGGCTCAACAGAGACACAACTGTACATTTTCAAATTGTTTTTAATCACTTTTAAACGACACTTGGATTTAGTCAATTAGCTTTAACCTGCACATTCTAATGTGAACATAATTATGAAAAAACGATTTAATGTTTTAAAAATCTATTAATCACCTACTACTGTAATGTAATTACTTCTTATCTTGGTTCTGACAGGATGTGATCAAATTGATCACTAGGGTTTATTCATTTTTTTTAACTTTAATTTTTTTAACCAGTCATATATGTTAGATGAACATACCTGATGTGTCCCCAATCTACTCCTTCAAAAAAGGGATGATCCTTGATTTCCTCTATTCCACTGTTTCCAATTCTGTTTTCTGAATCAATACAGAATCTACAACATAGAAGCAAGTTATCAGCGTAACAATCAAGACAGCTTCAAAAAACAGTTATTATAAAATCAGTTATTTGAAATACTTCATCTTTAGTTAATAAGCACAAAATAATTCTATATTTGTAAATTTTAAGGAAAAGCAGATATCTGCACCTATGCTGAAGTTCAGTTTCTGCCCACCAAAAACTGTTGGGGTTTCATGATGTATTGTAGTGGAGCCATCTCAAAGAATTTAGTCAGACTACTTCTAATACAAGTACAGACATTTATTGAGATTGACGCCTCTCATGAAGAGGGCTAAGTTCCAAGGGGAACCAGCAACTTCAGAGAAAGCAAGATGGATTTTTAATAGGATAAAGATGCTGATTACACAATCAAAATTTACATACAATATAGGCATATCATTAATATTAAAAAAGCAGGAGGAGTTTGTAAAGAGATTAGGTAATGGAGGAGGGGTCCCATCTATGGTGATTAAACATTCTGGTCATGCTGCCCTCCAATTGGCTAGCTATTGTGGTCCTGTCTGGTCAAGACAGATAGTTAGGTATTGTGGTCCTGATTTGGGCTAGATGGATGATGTAATTATGACTGAACACAAGGACACTCCTGTTTCTGTGGGAATGGGTCTGAGGGTAGTACCTAGGCAGAGGCAGTGGCTGGGTTCTCATCACATGGACATGCCTACTGTTTCTGTGGGAATTAAAAGTTCATGGACACACCTGTTGTTCTAGTGAGCAATGAGGCATAAGCTGAGACACTGGTGGGGCAGGGGGCTAGGTAGGTACAGTAGGGCCTATAATAAAGTTAGAATACTGGAGCTGGGGACAGCTCTATTAGGACTCTATCACCTAGAGATGTTTAGCAAATGATTTCTGAGTGAATGGGTAAGTGAATTAGGTTATAAAAATTTGTAACAAGCAATTACAACAAATGTACCTTTTCCCTTCTCTTCTTATGAGTTTGGGTCATAGTCCTACATGGATATAATTTTCTACAATAATGCTCTTTTGCCTTCTGTTTCCTCCCAAATTTAATTATTTTTCTAATTTCTGAATAAATATTTTTCTCTCCTCATTTACCTCCAAAGAAAAATAAGCCCTCATAACAAATATACATAACTGAACAGAACAAAATTTTTTTTCTTGTCATCTTTGCCAATCTGATAGATGTGAGGCTGAACCTCAAAACAGCTTTAATTTGCATTTCTCTAATTATTAGTGACTAAGGGAATTTTTTTCATATGTCTATTGATAGCTTGGATTTCTTCCTTTAAAACTGCCTGTTTATATATCCCTTTGCCATTTATTATTGGGGAACGACTCTTAGTCTTATCAATTTGAACTAATTCTTTATACATTTTGGATATGAGACCTTTAATAGAGAAACTGACTGCAAAGTTTTTTTCTACAATCATTTATTCCCCTTTAACTTTAACCTGCGCTGGTTTTATTTATTTAAAAAAACTTTTAATTTTACATAATCAAAATTGTCCTTTTTAACTTTTGTGGTCCTCTTTATCCCTTGTTTGGTCCTGGACTTCTTCAGATCCATAGATCTGACAGACAATTTCTTCCTTGCCCAATGAATTTGTTTATATGTGACTTTTTACATGTAAGTCATATATGCATTTGGAGTTTATCTTGGTATATGATGTGAAGGTTGGTCTATAGCTAATCTCTGCCAGACTGCTTTCCATTTTTCACAGCAGTTTTTCCCAGATAGTGAGACTAACAGACATTAATTACATCTTATACCACTATTTCCCAACTCACCATACAAGAGAATAAAAACTTCTACTCATGTCTGCGATTTGCCCTGATTGGTGGTTGCCTCATTCTCCCACTGCATCTAGGCCTGGGTTGCAGCCATTCTTCATTTCTTTCTACGGTTATCTTTCCATTAGTGGCCACACTGGGTATACACACCCCATCCCCTCTACCCCATTCTTGTTCTATAACCATAATCAAATCATTTCTGTCACTGCTCCCAGAAAGGGTGTGTATCAATCTAATTCCTTATGGTGCCCCCTACCACACAAGTAACCTTCCAAATCAAAACTTTCCCCTCCCAACTCTTCACCACTCTTTTCTATGCACTGTATCCTCCATCAGAATGTAAAGTATATGCATCATCTCCCATGAAATTGTAAACTTCTTGAGAGTAGAGACTATCTTTGCTTTTGTAGTTGTATACAGTGCACCTTGAGCTCTTAGCACAGAGCTTGGCTCTTAATATATGATTATTCATTCATTATTTCTTTCTTTCATGAGACTATATATATACATATATATATGTACACACACACACACACACATATATATATATATTCAAAACACAGCTCTTTATCATCCTGATTAAGAGGCAGATCAGGTTCTTCCTGAAGGTAGAGTACATTCTTTACGATTATGTTCTAAATCCCAATTAAAACTGCTGAAAAAATTAAAATATCCTGCTACATTTTAATTATGTATCTTTAAGATTCTAATGGGTCACTTATGTGGATTTAGGTACTAACCTGAGAATTAGGTCCTTGGCTTTCTCTGATATAGGTACTTCTGGAGGAAATACTAGCGTTTCTTTCCAGTTCATAACTTTCCTGTAAGTTTCTTGTGGTGTTTCAGAACAGAATGGTGGATACCCTACATATCAAAGATAACAAAGTTTCATCTGACTTTTTGATCAAATACAGTAAGAACTACATAAGTCATGGCATATAGGAAGAGAGATTAGACCTAATCTAGTTGGTTCTGTAAAGCAGAAGCAGGCTTCGACGTACAAAACCTTAGTGTTAACTTTGATTCATTTCTTCTTTACATCTCATATACTTACTTTACTAAATCCTGCCAATCCTATATTTTTGATTCGCTTAAATCCAGTTCCTCCTCTCTATTCCCACTGGACTCACATCAAGATAGGCACTTCACTGCTTCCTTCCCACATTATTTTAACCACTTACTAACAGCTTTCTGCCTTTGCTTTCTCCTTTCATCCAATCCTTCTTATACATTGCCAGCCAGATTTAACTTCCTAACTATAGCTCTGTTCATGTTTCTTTTTGCTAAAAACCTGTTGTCTCTGAGTTCAAACTTCTCTGCCTTCTCTGTTCTGGTACATTCAAGTTCCTCTATGATATGATACTATCCTACCTTTTTAGTCTTATGCTAAATCACCCCCCTTCCCTTCCTCTCCAGTGAAGTCAAAGAAGACCTCTCTCAGTCCCAGGTATGTACCTGTACCCTCCCAACTCTTTGCCTTTGTCCAACCTATTACTCACACCTGAAATAAGATAGCCCTTCTCTGCCTGTTGAATTCCTACCCATCTACTAAAGACCACCTCAAATACCTCCTAATGAAAGATGCTTCCTCTGAAGGTCTCAGTTAGCAATGATCTTTACTCCACTGACATTAATGTGTCACTTTGTTATAAGTGCTATTATGAATTTAACATGCATTATTTTACATTTATTTACAAATATTATATGTATTAAATTCTCTGACTAGATTATAAACTCCACGAGGGAAGGACTGCATCTTATCTAAATTCGGAATCTTTCTTAGTCCTTAGCACAGTGATCTGTACCCACATAATACTTAAGAGATGTTTGCTGAATTAGATTAATAGAATTTCAGAGTTAGTAGGAACCTTAGGGGTTATCCAGTCCTACCTACTCTCTATAAGACCTCAGATAAGTAGTTAATCTGGTTTACTGCTTGAAAACCTCCAGAGTCTACAAGAAAAGCCTGAAATTTGGAGAGCCAAGAAAACTGAATTCCAGTCCCAGTCTGAAGACCATGGGCAAGTCAATCAATCAGTCAGCATTTGTTAAATAACTTCTAGGTGCCAGGAACTGTGGCTGCTTCCAGGGAGTATGTGTTCTGCTGAATGTTACATAAGCTTTTAACCCCAGTTTCACTGTCTATAAAATGGTGATAAAAATGCTTTTACTTATGTCTCTCCTGCCCGAGAGGTATTGGACTCTCAGTAGAGAATGAGACATATATTTTTGGACACAGACAATGTGGGAATGTATTTTTTGACTATGTGTATTTGTTGCAAGAGTTTTCTTCTTTTTTTTTTTGTCAGTGGTGGGTGATGAGGGCGAGTGTTAGGGCGTCCTCTCAAAAAGAGAAAAAAGAAAGAAAAGAGGGTCATGGAAATACTTTTTTTTAAGTGCAGAGAAGAGAACAGAAGGCAGGCCAGAAGGAAGCACAAACAGAAGACCTTTGAAAGTTACATGTTAAATTTACTATGTGCTAAAAAAGGAAAAGCAAGCTGCAGGTGATAGAGATTCACAGTTTTATGTTCAATCCTCTTTTCTTGTTCTACTTTGCATATGGCAATGGTCATTTTATTTCGTCCATGCAATTCAGAATAAAACATTTTTTAAAATACTTCCACTACCCTTAGGGGTTTTTGTGAGGAAAGTAAATGATGATATTGCTGTTGCTGCTGGGACTCAAGCTCTATTATTATTAAATAATGAAATAATATCTGTGAAGCACTTAACATAGTGCCTGGCACATAGTAGGTGCTTTTAAAAAATGTTTTGTTTCCTTCCTTTAAGCACCTACCACTTACAAGGTGATGCAGTAACTGGGGCTACCAAGACAAAAACAAAATGGCCCCTTCCCTCGTGGAGCTTACGTTTTATCAATGGGATAGAGCACACACACAAATAAATACATATAAGGTATGAAGGGGTAAAGAAGAGCTCAAGGCACTCTAGTCACTGGGCAGAGATATGGAGAGTTTACTTTCTGTTGAGGGGATCAGGGAAGGTGGTGCCTGAGCTTAATCTTGAAGAAAGGCAAAGATGGAGCCCATGTGAAGACACGGGGACAGGAAATGATATGTTGAATTTGGGGAATAGCTAATAGTCCAATTTGACAAGAACAGAGAGTGTGTGATAGTGAGAAATGTGAAATAAGGCATAAAAGGAAAGTCGGAGACATACTGTAGGAAGCGTTCTCATTTTATCCTAGAGGGAACAGGTAACCATAGAGGGACCAACCAGATGATGTCTTCAATCTGCGCTAAATATGGGATTCTTTGGACAACAAGATATAACACTACTCAATGTGTTTTAAAAGAGAACAGATGCTGGGGGACACAAACATATGTATGTATAAAAAAGTTTAATACATATAAGATAGAGACTAGACCTACCATTTCGGTGGTATAAATGCTTGCTCACTTGAATATAGAGAATTCCCAGATAAGACAGCTTCCTTTTCCAATGTAGTTTATCACCCTCTCTGCAACATATAGTCTTAGAGATATAGCCTAAAGCACCTAGAGGTTAAGTGACTTGCCCAGGGTCACACAGCCAGTATGTTCCAGAGTCAGGCTTCAACTCAAGTCTTCCTGGTCTTGAGGTTGGCTCTCTATCCATACTACCACCTTGCCTCTCAAAGTATAAAAAGGATTTTTTGAAAGTACTCCTATCTCTGTTTTACCACAATGGTTATATAAACATCTCCCTAAGGGCTATACTCAGAAAAACATATTTAAGTATATTAAAACATATTTAACATATTTAAATATGTTGAAAACACACATATCCAAAGGTTCCATTATTATTTTATCATAAATAAAAATAGAATTAACAACTTTCTAGAAACCAAAACCAAAACCACGAAATGGTGTACTTCTAATGGTGACTATGAATATTTGTTATGCTTTGTCAGAGCCCTTTAGGAACATTTACATACTGCAGATTGAAATTAACAATGAAAGTCATACCTATTAGCATTTCATACATAATCACTCCCAAAGACCACCAGTCACACAATTTGTTGTACCCAGTCTGCATGAATACTTCTGGAGCAATGTAATCTGGAGTTCCAACTGTGGAATATGCCTGAAAGAGAAGACTTTGTCAAAGACTCACTAACAATATTCTTAGCGTTCTCTGAAAGTTCTATGTATAACTTGCAATAAGTATTATTTGAAATGAAAAGCAAGTATCAATCCTTTGAACCAATATCTACTTTTTAAAAGGCACCTGGTACCTGGAATACAAAGATGAAAGACAACATAGTCTGGGCATTCAAAGAAAGGGAATATAATATAAACAAAATAAATAGGATGTAATGTAAAATGGGATAAGAGCAAAGGAGAAGTTCAAAGTACTCTTAGAAGGTATGAAGACAAAGGAGATCATTTTGATTTGGGGTGATGAAAGTGGGAATCAGGAAGGCTCTGAGGAAGAAGTGGAATCCAAACTAGGCTTTGGAAAACAGAAAGGATTTCAACAGTAAGGGAAGAGGAGTGAGTAAGCATGGGGTACAGCCCATGACAAAATGGAGTATACAGGAAGAGATATACAAAGAGCTAACAGTTTGGGCTGGCACTAAGTGTGATTTTTTTAAAAAAATAATTTATAATTTTAAAAAATGTTTGGTGAAGCTGAATGTGAAATACAGCTGAAAACATAGTTTAGAGGTAAGTTATGGAGAGTCTTATTTTATTCCAGAGGCAATAGGAAGACGTGAAAAGTTTTTGAGTGGTGAGTAATATAGTTAGGTTTGGGCACGAAGATTATTTTGGCATGTATGAAGGATAGACTAGAGAAGAAAAAAACAAGAGGGGCAGAGAAACTATTTAGGATCCTGTAGGAACAGTCTAGGAGAGAGATAACAAGGGCCTTAACTAGGGGGTTAGAATTATTAATAAAAAGGAGTTGACAGATGCCAGAGATTCTGTGGGATCAGTATCAATAAGACTTGGTGACTGATTAGAAGTTGAGGATGAGCAGAGAAGAGTGAAGGTTGAGCTTGACATTTTGAATGTGGGTGACTAGCAAGATGGTGTGCCAATAACAGAAACAAGTTGTTAGCAAGTTTAAGGGTAGAGAAGAGGAGTACAACTAGGGACTTGCATGTAGAAACATCAGGAGGGCAGCTGGAAAGGCAGAGCTGGTCGAGAGACAGGAGCTAGACATATAGACTCAGAAGTCATCTGCACAGCAGTTCAGCTGGCAAATTCCCCGAGACTCTGGCATTCTTCTTTTCAAATTATTGCATAATTATGCTCATCTGGGCACACACTGTATCCCCTTTGTAGAACTGAAGCTTCTTGAAGGCAGGAGCTTTTTTCCTTTCCATCTTTGTATCTCAGGTATAGTGCCATGTATATTAAATGCTTATGAAATTAAAGTGATTTTTTTAAGCCATGGGAGTGGAGGAAAGAGTGCAGAGAAAGAAAAAAAAAAGAGAAGACCGAAGACAGAGCCTTAGAGGACACACGTGCCTAGGAGGCAGAAGAAAGATAAACTACAGAAGGAAATAGAGCCATGTTTGGCTAGGTCAGTAGCCAGCAAAAGAAGTACAACTATAGAAGGAGAAAATCTTAAGAAAGAGGATGGTCGGCTGTATCAACCTCTGCCACAAAGTCAAAGAGGATGAGTATAATGAACAGAAATAGGGAAATGAGGCTGGATGAGAACTTTGGGGGAGTGGCTACTTTCAATAGGCCAAAGAGCAAGGCAAATCTTGGCAGTATGGAAAAGGAATGGTCACAGGCAGGAATTAAAACAAATTCAGTGTCACGGAAGCTAAAGGGGTGAAGAGTTTGAAGGATGCTGCAGAGAGGTAAGGGGAAGGAAGGAAACAAGTATTTATTCAGCATTTACTTTGAGTCAGACATTATACTAAACACTTTATAAATATTATGTCATTGGATCATCGCAACAATCCTTGGAGGTAGGTATTATTATACCCATCTTATACTTAAGGAAACCAAGGCAAGTAGAGGTTAAATAACTTGCTCAGGGTCAGAAAGGTATTAAGTATTTAAGGCCATTTTAGAACGCAGGTCTTCCTGACTTCAGGCCCAGTGCACAATCTACTGTGCTACCTAGCTGCCTTAAAATGATGACTGAAGCCAATGGATTTGTCAACAAGGAGGTTATTAGGACAGTATTTTATTACACACACACACACACGCACACACAAACATATGTGTAATATATATAGTATTTAGTACTTTATTATTATAAAGTATTTTATTGATGACAGTGGGGGTAGCAGAAGTCAGATGCCTCAGGGTTCTGGAGTAAGGTTGTAGTATGGACAGAATAAATGTTGCCTATTCTTTTAAGTAATTAGGAAGTGAAAGGAAGGGAAGAGATAAAATGTTTCCTCAAAATTAAAGTCAAAGGGAAGTATTTTTTTTTAATATGGGAGATGAGAGTGTATTTTTGGATAGAATGAAAATAAAAAGAGAAACGTAAGACAGAACTCCTGCTACATCCTAATGACTTGAAAGTCCCCCCACCCCATCTTGCATTTCTTCTTCTACATAGGTTATTTTCATTCTACCTCAATATATGTTCAGCTCTCCCATATAATGTATGTATGCATGAATATATCCACATATACTTGTGTGTGCTTATATACTTCCTTTTGATTTGGCTAAGGCCTTAAGGCACCATTTTGTCCCATCTTTTCATTAACTACTTTATAGATTGATTGATGGAGTTGTATCTTAAGAGGGTAGAGGTGGGATAGGAGTTTACGGGATTAAAAATACAAATGGAGTTATTTCTGTGGCAAATTCTACTTTTAAACTGGACATGACCTAATGTACTTTATTACTGCTTATTGGAAAATAAACGGGAAGTTTCAATGTCAGTCACAGAAACCATTAGAAATGTATATGCTTAATTAATTATGACCCTGGCTCCAAGATGGCTTATGAATCTTGGATATGCACAAGTATAGCCTGGAAAAAGAAATTCAAAGACAATTTAAAACATTTTTGTCAAAAGAAAATACTATGATATTAATTCAGAGACTTCAATACAAAGGTGGAAATAGGTAGAGATAGCAAAAAATATGTTGGAAATTATGGATCAGGAATAAAGAACGGAAGACTTGAAAACTATACGGAAGCCTCCTATCTATATATCAGAAACAATTTATTTAAGAGAACTGGAAGACATTGTAAATGGTAAAGATCAAATAATATCGCGCAAATGAGACTGATTCGATTTTAATGATGGGAAATGATTTGTCACAGATATAAGAATCATTCCTGGATCAGGGGTCTGTGTACAGTTAAGCCACTGACTTGGTAGGAATGCAAATCAAAAGAAATACAAAATTAGAAGACAGAATTCAAATGTGTAAAGAATATGGCATGCAATTAAAAAATTGCCGCCTGACAGCTACTTAAGATGACGAAAAGATATTCAGATAGAAGGCATGATGGATTATAATAATATGAGTATAATAAATATTATAATAAAATAATTACAATAAAACTGATTATAATAATTTCATACAAAATTTCAACCAGTATAATATGTAATGACTGAATAATAAGATCAAGGGATAACCTCTGGGCAGCTTGTCTGTTCCACTGGTATACTTGCAATGTCAAAATAAATAGAGGAAGACCCATCACAACACTGGTGGACCCCAAGCTTCCATATTATGGGAGGACATGGACGATTGTTGCCAGGGATGATGGATACACACAGAGGGGTTCTGATCTGTATCATTAGTGGGAAGAGCACAAATCCACTAGAGCCAAAAGTATCAAATTTCTCTATCAAGTCTTTTACCCAAATTGATAATAAATAGCTAAAATGACAGGGCACTGAACTGCTTGCACAAAATACACACTCCGTATGATTTGAAGGAACAAAGCTAGTTTTTGAGCTCTGGTGAAGATGCTAATGAAATGACCAGATTTCAAATAGCAGGAAGAAGAGGAGGGCATTCTTAAAATTACTAAGCATTAATTATGAATTAGGTAGCGTAACAATTTTTTTTGCTCTATACTTGTGATTTCATCAGGATTATTAAGTACCTACTATGCACCATGCACCATGTTAATTACTGGGGATGTTAAGAGAGACAAAGAGTCCCTACTCTCCAGGAGCTTACAACCTAATAGGAGAGATAACATGCAAGAAATATGTAATATTATATATATATATATGCATATATATATAAAGCAAGGTAGATACAGGAGAAAAAAGAGATAATTAACAGAGCAAAGGCACTGGAATTAGAAGGGGTTAGAGAACAGGTACTGGAGAAAGTGGGATTTTAGTTGGGACTTAAAGGAAGCCAGGGAGCCAAAGAGGGAGAGAACACTAATATAGAGACTACTTCCATTGATACTGATAAGCAGCTCATTGGTAACTTGCAGGCTTAAAAGAACTGCCTGGGACCCTGAGAGATTAAATGACTTGCCCCACAGATAGTACGTTAGAAGCAGGACTTGAGACCAGCTTTTCCAGATTCCAAGACTTGACGTTGTTTATGCACTCTCCCCACACCACCTCCGTGCTATGTATCTCCATGACTATCTGATACGCAAAGAAACTGTACCACGAACTTAGCTTCCTTATGCAAGGGTATGGAACAAGTTCTTCTTTGACTATTTACTTTAATATTTCATGGATATATTTCAATAGTGGGGAAATTCTTTCTAGAAATGCAAACTACAAACCTTTCCGTGTTTTAGGAGACACGGTAATTCAAGAATTTCTGTGGCCAAAAAGAATCATAACTAGATTCCTTTCATTGTTGTTTAGTTATTTTCAGTAATGTCCAACCCTTCATGACCCCAATTAGGGTTTTCTTGGCAAGGGCACTGGAGTGATTTGCCATTTCCTTCTGCTGCTCATTTTACAGTTGAGGAAACTGAGATGCACAGGGTTAAATGACTTGCCCAGGGTCACACAGTAAGTATCTGAAGCCACATTTGAACTCTAGCCCTCCTGACTCCAGGACCAGCACTCTACCCACTGAGCTGCCTAGCTTCCCCGGTGTCTGCCTAGTCAAGGGTGGGGAACCTGTGTCCACTAGGCCGCAAGTGACCCTCTAGATCCTCAAGTGTGGCTCTTCGACCAAACCCAAACTTTGGATTTAGATTTGGTCAAAAATTTGGATTTGCACGTGGCCTCAGGGCTACAGGTTCCCCACCCCTGGGCCCTAGATCATTCTAAGAAGAAAAAAAAAACCCAACAAGACAAAAAACAAAAAAAACTTCATCCTACCAAAATCTCAATCAGTACAAATGACAGTCAAGTTGAAACCAGTCTAAGAGAATGAAGGTCTTGAAAACACTCACCAATTGTCGCCTATTTTTCTTCCATGTTTCTGCTTTTCTTTTTGAGTTCATGTTCTGAAATGCTAATTTCAACAAAACAAAGATGAGATATAGTGAAAAAAACTGAGCAGAAAAACTAAATACAAAGTTTTGACTTAACAATTTCATGCCAATAATACAAACTTTTAGAATTTAAAGCAATTTCATCTTGAAAAGCAATTTAGCACAATACAACAACCAAGTCCCTGAAAATAATACACTGAGCTTGTTTACTAGAAAACTCTGAAACTTACAGAAATCACTTGGTGGGTTATGTGTGAGGTTCCTATAAAATTCAGTCCTATGAGCTTTCTTTAATCCTGTGCATAGGCCAAAATCAGACAACTTTACATGACCCTGGGGAAAAAAAAAGGTCTGGTAAGTTTCAGGGTACATTTTGAGATTGATATATTTTATTAGATTTAATTTGGAAATATGCCTTGTAAAGTACTTAGTTTAAGATGAATATATATGAAGATATTAAATATTGTGTGAAGATCTGAGAGAGCAGAGTACCATATATTAAAAGATATTCATTCATTTATAACAGGGGTCTATAAATTAAGGAACAAGAGACAAAATGGCCTTTGCATAGCTTGGAAGCTAAGAATGGCTTAAAAATTTAAATATAATAAAACTTTATTTAAAAATGTGAAAACCACTCTTAGCTTTGAAGACTGACAAAAAAACAGGCATCTGACAGAATTTGGGTTTGACTCAGGGGTTATAATTTGCTGATTCCTGATTTGGAAGGTTGCCAGATACTCAAATATATTCATATTTAGATCCCTGATACCATATCACTCACATTCTCTCCCCCATCTGCTTCATTCTCTGGACTAAAATGGTTTATTCTCAATGAAAATTCAATCTGCCCATTTCCATTTGGAAAAATCTGTAGTTAATGGTAACAAAAGAAGAAAGAAGGTAAACAAAAGGGTGGAGAGAGCGCGGTGAGAAGACAGGCATACTAATGCACTGTTGACAGGACTGTGAAGTGGGACAAACATTCCGGAAAACAAATCAGAATAATATTTTTAAAAAGTTACTAATTTGTATATACTGTGACACTTCAAGATACCATTACAAGGCATGTACCCTAGGGACGTCAAAGACAAAGGGAAAGGTCTGAGATGTGTGTGTGTGTGTGTGTGTGTGTGTGTGTGTGTGTGTGTGTGTGTGTGTGTGTGTGTTTGGTAGCAAAGAAGTGAAAGAAAATTAGGTGCCCATCAGCTGAGGAATGGTTAAAAAATTGTGGTATATGAATATGATGCAATACTGCTGTGTCATGAGGCCGGTAGGCGGTACAGTAGATAAGAGTGCTGAGTCAGGAGTCAGGAACACCTGAGTTCAAATCCAGCCTCACATACTTACTAGCCCTGTGACCCTGGGCACTTAATCTCCATCTGCCTCACTTTCCTCAACTGTAAAAATGAGGATCATAGTAGCACCTTCCTCACAGAGTTGTGAGGACTAAAAATGAGACATCTGTAAAGCTCTTAACACAGTGCCTGGTACACAGCAGGCACCTAATAAATGCATATCCCCTCCCTTTCCTCATAAGAAATTGTAAATATGACGAATTTAGAGAAATTTGGAAAATCTTGAAGTCTTCCTAAAGAGCAAAGTAAGTAAAGCCAGAAGAACAATTTAAACAGCAACCACAGCAGTGTAAAGGAAAACAACTTCAGAATTCTGATCAATGCAGTGACCAATCGTGACTTTAGAAGACTGATCGCAAAGTCAGCCTCCTATCCCTTGGCGGAGAGGCAGTGCAGAGGTGTGGAACGAGGCATACGTTTTCAGGCACAGCCAATGTGTTGATCTCTTTTGCTTGACCATATTTATTTTTTATAGGGAAGAGTGCTATGGTATAGTTGCAGGTGGGGTTGAAAGTCATCGCAAAGTGACAGTGAAATATAAAAAAGAAAAGACCATTATTATCAATAAAAACATTAAGGGGGAAAAAACCAACAGCTCCATTTCTTTACCAAATAATAACCAGCAGGTTAAGAGCTTATCAGTTCATTCACATGCCTTGGCATCCAATAAGAGGTTGTCTGGTTTGATATCTCGGTGAATGAACCCCAACTGGTGAATTGCATCGATAGCCAGAACAGTCTCTGAAATATAGAACTGGGTTTCTTCTTCTGTCAAGGTATCTTTCTTCATTAGTAATGTCATCATGTCTCCTGAATGGTGGAAATTAAGAGGCATGTTATATGAAATGCCTCAAAAAGGGAATTAATTGTACTTAGAGAGTATCCTCCAAGGTCCCTTCCAGCCTATGATCTTATCCTGTGGTCCTATTTGTGTAATTTCTGTAGGGTTCTGTAGTCAATGTCAGCCCTACATATCTTCAACAACATCTGGGGAGAAGGGGTGTTTATACTCTAGCTGTTTGTTCCTAGAAACCCACCACCTCCTTGGAACTTCAATGACTATTTGAACTCAAGCTAACACTAGATTCAGGGACCCAGCCAGAGACAAAATACTAAACCGAGTCAAGCTACAGAGGACCAGTCAGGACTCCTACAGCCCCAGTGTTGCTTCTTGAGTGGTCTTCATTCAGGCCTCAAACTCTCCAATGCAATTCTAGACCAAGGTAGAAATGGGCAACAGGGTCAATGATGCTATTTCCTATCTCCCCCGGGTCTATTTGTAGCTTTCTCCCTCAAGGGGTAAGACTGGAAGCAAAAGCTAGAGATAGGAATCTATTTTCTGGGAGCTCTATATCCCTGTCCTCACCTCTCACTCTCTGTGCTTTACAGCAATGCCTTCGAAGTCCCAACTAAGTAGCTGCCTCTTTCCTTTCCTTTGGCTGCTGCTCAAATTTCCATTTCTGGAAATACCATCTTTTCTTTCTCTCCCTGCCTTTCTTCACAACTTTCTTGGTTTACTTGTTCCAAATTTCCTTTTGCTCTCCCATTATCCATTTCTTGGATACAAAGATCTCACCTCTGAGATTTTCCAGGACGGTCCTGCTTTCAAATAATCTATATACACACTAACTAAAAAAATAATAAAACCTTTAAGAAAACAATATGATTTTACCATGCCATCCCATTGAACTATCATCCTATATCTGTCTTACACTCCTACAAAGAATGAACTATGTTCTCTCTCTGCTTCCTCACAACCCACTGCCCATTTGTGCTCTGGCTTCTGACTCTGTGACCCTACAGTAAAATGCACATTCTTTGACAACAGGGACTATTTAATTTTTGTGCCCTCAGCACTTAGCAGAGTGCTTTGCGTGTTATGAGTGCATGTTATAGGATAAATGTTTGTTGAATTAAATTGATTTCACATGTCAGATAAATACAAACTTATATCATTAGCTGTTCTTGGAATTCTGCATTACATCTCCCGCTCCCATGCCCCAGATATATTTCTTTGTGGTTATTTTAGAATCTTTAAATTCAAGGTTCAGCGTAGGTGTCGTTTCTGTGAAGCCTCTCCTAATCTCTTCAACTCAAAGAGTTCTCTCTTTCCTCAAATATTTCTAGAACACTTTACCTGGATTTCTCCTCTTCCCTTCCTCCGTTGTAGGGATATATCTATGTGTGTCATTTGGTATCCACTTGGTCTCTCCAAAAAAATATAAGCCACTCTACCCTAGGAATTTTTATGTTTTTATTATTTGTTTCCCTAACTCCTAGCAGAGTACCTTCAAAATACTAATGCTTAATAAATGTTTATGAATTAAATTTGTTATAAAAATTGTTAGACCTTGTATTCCAATTTTTGGTCTCTTGGGCCTCTCCTAAAAAGAAGTTGGATGGAAATCTAGAATTAAAATTAATAAACATTTATTAAGCACCTTCTATAGTCAAAGGACTGCACTAGAGAGAAAAAAGATAAAAATAACAATCACTGTCTCTCAAAATTCTCCTCCAGAGAATATTATATTCTATTAAGAAAGAAGAAAAATCTTCGATGCCTCTGTCGTTATTTTTTTAAAGCTTCTATTATAGTCTCTTCTTTCAGTGAACCTTAGAGGAAGGTAAAGATGGTTTTTGTTCTTTCTGTCACATTCTGGAAGGATAAACAGCCACTCTAACTATGGATAAGGGGCCTTGGAAGAGTATGGTTAAGGGAAAAAACAACCCTGATTCTTAGATCTTTTTTTGTTTGACTTAAGACTAAAATGAAAAGTCAGGTTTGAGAGATATAAGAAAGGAATTAACTCTTCTGGGATTCTCTCTTGTAAACAGATCAAAGATGCTCTAAGATTGAATAGAACATGTTTTCTTTTTATATAGACTTATTTTACTATGTAGCCATTACTAGCAAGCATAAAAAATATTTAAAAAAATTTTACTGTAAAGGTATCCCTAAGTTTTGTTTAAAGTGAAGGGCTCATCACTGGAAAAAAAAGTTTGAGAACCACTGTCCTAGAATATTTTCATGGTCAAGGAATCTAAATTATCATCATTGAGTAGAAATGATATTCGTTGAAACAATTCTTTCCACCTCAAGCTAGAAATGATTCTAGGACATAAAACAGGTCCCCAATTCATTAATTCTGTAGACTAATAACTAAAAGCATACAAGCCAACCTCTGCACAAATTAATATTGCACTTTTTGTCATCATACATAAAAATGACATGGTTGCATCAGTTTTTCACTGCTCTTGTGTTTGTGTTTACCTCCAGGGAGAAATTCCATGATTAGATAAAGATTCCTTTTATCTTGAAAACTATAAAACATCTTCACAACCCAGGCACCATCTGCTTCTACTAATATATCTCTCTCTGCTCGGATATGGGCCACCTATATTTAAAAAGTAAATGCAATACACATTAATGTTTAATTTTGATAAATTACTTAGTGCCTTTCCTTCAGTAATGAAGGAGATCTAGTATTAAAAGAAAAAAACTAGTGATCTCTTTAAAATATCACATTTGAAAATGGTATATTATTACTCAGTTTTTCTAAGAGTACGTAGATAACACAAGAATTACATTAGGAATCCTTAACTGTGGCCTTATTTCCTGGTGTCCACATAAGTGAATTTACTTACCCAAAGTGTAAAGTAGGGGTGAGAATTTTTACTTCTAGGTCCTTGAAAAAGTATTTTAAGATAATAAAGGAAAAATGGTGAACTTTTTGAATGCATCAGGTATTGGCTCAGGAAATTATTACATTAGTGACTAAAAATGTCTTGATTATTCGTAAATGTCTCAAAGCCAACTTAGAAGTTATGTCTCCCAAAAGGGATCCAAAGGGTGAGGAGCATAGAGTAGCAGAGGAAAGATCAGAGTATAGTGCTTTGCTTAATTGATGTAGTGGTAAACAGTACTGTTGCCTGGATACAACTGAAACACCTGACAAAATAGAAATGTGTATGCATGTGTGCAGAGTATGCATGTGCGCGTGCGCGCGCGTATGTGTGTGTGTGCGCGCGCACACATGCATCTTTAAACCTCTCTTTTTATCAGTGCAGGGAGAAACTCCCTCTACCAATCCAGATCAGTAATTGGTTTGCAACTTAAGGTAATGTGAACTCTAGAAAACTTGGGAGATGGTACAGGAACACAAAGTCATTAAAATTATGAAGAAATGGGACTTACTAAGAAAGCCTTCTATTTCTCCTACGGACAGGAAAAGGAGAGTGATTGAAGGCTGTTCTTTATTTTGACAGAGTAGAGGAAACGAAAGAAAATGGGCACATCTTGTAGTTGTTGAGTCTTTTAGATTCTTTGTGACCCCATTTGGGGTTTTCTTGGCAAAGTTACTGGAGTGGTTTGCCATTTCATTCTCCAGCCCATTTTGCAGATAAGGAAACTGAGGCAGACAAGGTTAAGTGACTTGCCCAGGGTCACACAGCTAGTAAGTATCTGAGGCTGGACTAGAACTCATGAATATTAAGTCTTCTTGATTCTAAGCCCAGCACTCTATCTGCTGCCCCACCTAGCTGCCCTCTATCTTGTAGTAGCAAGTAGGTATTTAGGAGACACTCAATACCTAATGATAAGGTTAGGCAACAACTGACCAGATTACCAAAACAGTAATCTGTTACTCTGAGGTTCCAATTTCATGCTCACCATATGCTTTAATTAAAAACAATTAATATCCAACTTCTAGATCTGGCTTTGCTACCAACTATCTATATGATTTTGGGCATGTCATTTAACTTTCCCAGGCTTCATTTCTTCATCATAAAATGGAGAAATGGGATTAAATGCTTTACAGCTCTAAAGGTTTGTGAGTCTATTTTTAATGCTTTACTCTAAACTCTCCCACCACCATGTTTTCAGAATCCCAAATTTATTTCTACCTAATCAACACATAATGAATACTTTCAGATGGGTATAACAATGTTGTGCAATACATACCTGTTCTTTTTCAAGCATATCAGCCTTTCTCAATATCTTCATTGCATAGATATGGCCTGTGTCTTTCTTCTGGACAAGGCGTACCTAGTAACAAAAGGTATACTACTATTTTTTTCTGGATAAAATAATGAAATTTATTGTTTAGAAAGCAAAATAGAATTTAACTAGATAGCAGGAGTTTACTATGGTAAATTACTACCATACACCACCAAAACATTATCTATCTACATGGGAAACACAAAGCCATTAATTTAATTCAAGAACAAACTAGAAAAAAATACATTCTATGAAAACCATCAGTAATACCAAGAAAAATTATTTTCAGTTTTATCAAAGTTGGGAGGGCATGTGCATGTGTATGTAGGATATTAATAACTTGTGATTTCATAGGCATGGAAACTTCCTCCATCTACTGAGGTCTCAACCCCTCTATAATTTAAAGTCTTAGAGAGCTGCTTGGGGCTCATAGAGTTTTGATGTCTTCCTCATGGTCACACAACAATTTAAATGTCAGAGATGGGATCTGAACAGTGTCTTTTTGCCCCTAAATTTAGTACTCTATTAGGTTACACATTTCCTGAGAGGCTATGAAAGTAGCAAGTAGATAGTCAAATCTGTCTTCAGAATCAGGAACCTCTAAGTTTGGGTCCTTACTCTGGTTTGTATTACCTATGTGACCCTGGACAATTTAAATGGTTCCTCTCAGTGCTCCAGGCAACTCTCTGAGATTATAAATGGCAAGGAAGGGGTTAATATCCACTGGAAGAAGTTCCTCTCTGTAAGATCCGTACACCAATGAAACCACAGATCTAATAAAAATACATATAAGTATGTATAGATATCAGATCTATCTTCCCTTAGGAGATATCTCCTAGGAACACAAGCTAAGAGACATGCCCATTTGGAAAAGATAACCTTTCTGAAATGGAAATAACATTTTTTTCTACTATAATTTCCTAGAATATACCAAAAAGTTCAGAAATTCTTTTAAAACTCTTAAAATGGCAAAATTCATTATAGTACTGCAAAGAAGTAACATCTGAAATTTCAGAAAGTCTGGTGTTTTAATACAATATTTTTTACTTTCCAAATTAAAAAGATTTAATACATGATATTAGATTAATAAATATACCAAAAGACAAATCAGGGGCTCAGGAGAAAAGATGGGTTGAATTATCAAGACAGGACTTAAGGAAAGACATGAACCTCTCCAAAGGCTCCTCTCCCTATAACTTTCAGGGATTCAAAGTCATCCAAACCAAGCCTTGTCCTCTTGAGTCGGAGAAATTCAGTTTCTTTGCGAGCATGCTGTGATCGACGTAATTTTTTCTATGAGGAAAAAAAAGAATGATAAATTACAAGATCGATTTATTTTAAAAATTGTTCTTGTAAAGGTATGCAGCATAAATTTAGAAATAAAGGAGAAGTAAAGGAATTTTTATTTATAATAAAACATTTACAGAGCTTTTATTTATAATAACTAGATTACGATCCTGGCTTGCCACTTATTATTCTATGTGATTTTGTCAATCAAATTAACTTCTCGAGGCCCAAGTGTCTTTATGTGTAAAAGATGGGGCTGAACTAGTTAATCTCCATGGTCCCCTGCTTCCAGCTCTAAAATCCTATGAGCCTACATTTCTGCATTCAGTGTTAAAATGGATAGGACAGAAAAGTTTAAGAAGCTTCTGACATTTATGTCTCCTTTCCATCCAACACACCACCACCACCACCACCACCTCATTCTCTACACTCCTGGTAGAAAATAAGACTCAGCACAAATTTATGGTCTGTAACATCAACAACTCTCCTGGCCTACTCTTGGTGACTCTATCCCATTTGCCAGGCTGTTGTTATGAATCTTTCAGTTTCTCCTCAAGCTCCCAGGCACACCTCAATGGTGCTCCCCAGTCTCCCATCCCCACCCCCTGCCCTAGTTATTTCAGGATAACTTAGCCTCCTATTTCATGGAAAAGATTGAGGTCATCCTTAGAAACTTCCCAACTTCCTCCTTCCAATTTTCTAAACTTTTCAATGTCATCAACCACTGTCTCCTCCTTAGCCCCGGTTACAAAAGAAGCTATAATAACAATAACCTTTTATTGTAAACAAACAATATTAAATTTACAATACTGTAAATTAACAACAACTTTGTAATGTTTACTCACTTTTCAATTTAAAAGAAGAAAACAAGATAATTATGCCCTGTGGAAAATTTTTAAAAGAATTTTACCATCTTTAATTCACATTCCCTCTATGTCCTGCCACATCGACGACACATCATTCTGGGGCTCCAGCATTTGGAATGTTGGTGTTACCTTTCCTTTTCCCTTATCCCTCATATCTGATAAATCTCCAAGATTTTTAGATGCTAATCTCTCTGTATGGCTCTTCTCTCTGCTCATAAGCACACAAGAACAAACCTTCATCACCACTCACTTGGACTATTGCAATAACCTCCTAACAAGTCTTCCCATGACCACTCTCCTTGAATACCAATCTTTTGTTCCATTTTGTAGAATGAATTTAAACTTCTTAATGTATGGATCTAGTCATGCTTTTCATTCTTTTGTTCAAACATCTTCAGTGTCTCCTATCGCTTACAGAGTAAAATTCACCCTCCTTTGATTGGCAATCAAGGCTCTCTGTCATCTGATGCCACCTGGCCTTCCAAACCTTGTTTTAATATTTTAATACTGTGACTTCAAAAGTATGAATATTCCATGTACTGTCATAGTTAACAATTTAATAGATGGCCTTCATGTTGCCTATGGCCAAAATATTCATAAACATGAAGGTAATCTGATGATGAATCGCAGAGTTTAGCTAGCTTAGGTCTCAGACAACAAACACACAGTCAGCATGTGGTAGGGGAAAGTATATTGCCTCTGGATTTGGAGAAAGGGGTAAATCTCATCTCTTAGTCTTACTACCTGTATGAGCCTGAGCGAGACACTTCATAAGCTATATCTGTTGTACTCAAAGCACCTATGATTTTATGGCCTCATACCTCCAAGTCTTATCTCATATACCCTTTTCCTTCTATACAATTTATATTATAATCAAACTATACTACTTTTTTCTCCAGAATACTTCCTGTTATTTTCCCACTTTTGTGCTTTTGCTGACATTGTTCCCTACACCTAGAACAACCTCTCCCTTCTTGGCCTGTTGAATTTCTACCTACTCTTAAAGTACAACTCAAATGCTATTTGTTTCTGATTAAATTTTTTTTTTACCATGTTTCCAAAGTACTTGATTTATTTTTTTTCCTTCATTCAATACTTGTCCCAAAGTCTACCACATAATAAGCATCAACTTATACATTTTAAATGACTCCTTGGTACTTCTTGGTACTTCTCTCCAGGAATAGCAGTTCAGCCTAATGTTCCTACGCATCCAGGTAATTACCTGAAAATAATTCCTCCCCATACCAAATTTTCCTATAGAAATAAAAATGAACTGTGCATATTTTTCTGAGATAAACTCCCTTGAAGTATCTGAGAGGTTTATCACCTGGTGCTGCTACTCTTTGAAATTCTGATGGCCTCTCCAACTATAGAAATAGTCTTCCACTGTTCTGGTTTCAAAAAGCACTTTCAGCTTTTACTTTTAGTCCTAACAATGGCCACACAGGCAATCAAGAGGTAAAGAGCTGGCAAAAGTACATAGCTCCCCTCGATTCTAAACTTCCAATAGTTCTATCAGGTTATTTTATCAAATAAGATAGTGTTTGCATAATGCTATGCAAAACCCAAGTCACTCTAGAAATGTCATCTGTTATTGTTGTCAGTTCTGCTACATCAGATTGTAAATATAGAAGGAATTTTAAAAGAAAGTATAGTCCTGGCAAGAGACAATGCTTGTTTTCTGAAGACATAAGATGTATCTATACAATAAAAGCAAAATTATTCCCTTTTGTCTGAAAATATATTTTCCCCTTCTAACAGCAAGTATGTCCAAGTGACAAATTCCAAGTTTTAAGACTTGCTAGTTACTCAAAGTTGTCTTATTTTCAATTTGCTCTTTTGAACTAGGCCAGTAAGTCCTGAGACAAATATAAGTTTGAGGTGTGACATTATAATAAAGAACAATAAATAGAATAATAAATTGTATTCGATTACAAAAAGTGAGAAGAAGCCAGGTTTTTCACTAATGATATTTGTAAACAAAATAAATTTTATTGAATATAGGCCCTCAAAAAAAAAAAGCATATCAACAGTGATTGCAAGAAACTGAAAAAAGACCACCACAAAAACCATTTCATCTTCTGTACTAACATAAAACAGCTGATAAGACCCATCAAACTAAATTATCAGATACTAGGATTTTTAGTGATTTCAATGCAAACTGGGACATGAGGATGGTGAAAATTCTTAGAAAATGTTTTAAGAGCAAGAAATGAAAAAAGCCAAAAGCTTGAAGACACATGAAAGCCACATCTCTATCACAAAACTATTTTTGAAGAAAAGAATCATAAGGTACTGGACATAGTGAATACCAAATAAAAAACAAAAAATGATAATATTTAGGAAATAATTTAGGACTGTGGGAATCATTCCCAAACAAACTCTAAGTCAAACCACTGACTTATAGCAAAGATCAAAATTAAGACAAAACTAGATGAAATAAAAATGAGAAAAAGATATGACATAGTTTAACTTTACCTTTTCAACAAATTATTAATGCCAAAAAATGGGAAACAGAGTAATGAACATTAATAACAATTTCATAAATAAGTTTGACTGATATAAATCAATTGCCATGCTGAGGAGACCAAGAAGTCTTAGAAATTGTCTCAGCCTGCAAAAATACTTGATCTCCTTGCCAATTCAAGAGACAGGGTAACCCAAGACAGTGCCAGTCAAAATTATATGCTCCATCACTCACTCTGGACATTTTCTCTGGCTCTCTTCTATGTTTGGAATGCTTTCCCTTCTCCACTCCAACTAGTGACCTCCCTTAGCTTCCTTTAAATCCCAACTAAAATCCCATCCCTAACACCTCTTAATTCCAGTGTTTTCCCTTTCTTCATTATTTCTTATTTATCCGGTTTTATACATAATTGTTTGCATGTTGTCTCTGCCACTGGATTGTGAGCTCCTTGAGGATAGAGACTGTCTTTTGCCTCTTTTCCTATCTGCAGTACTTAGCACAGTGCCTGACATGGTAGAGGCTTAATAAATGTCTACTGAACTGAAAAATTATAAACATCTAGAAAATGTAGGAGAGTACAAGCTGAAATTCTTAAGAAGCACTAAAGGCTAAACAAGTTTAGACCAAGAAAAGTCATCTCTAAGACACTTAAGAGTGAAACTAGGACAGCAATCAAATGGAATATGGAAAAGGTCTGTCAAGACTTTTATAATAATCTCTCTTTACCACCAAGAACAGTGGTGCTACCATATTTGAATTCTATATATTATAAGAACAAGTGGAAATAGAACTGAAAAAAAGAAAGATGTTTTAGAAAAGCAACTGGGCTAGAAAAAAACATACCAAGAGGAGAGCTGTGCTGGAGGATGACATGATTTTGAGAGCTTGATTTTAAAGAATCTAAGAGCTAAGAAAAAAATCTTAGCCCTTATTATGAAAAAGGGAAAGACAATCCATAGGTTTACTTTCCTATTTCTACAAAATGTTAACAATAATTCTTGATAAAGTAATGAGACGGTAACAAACAGCCAGGCTTTTAAAGATTATATTCTTCAGTATACCAGATATTTACGATCATACTTTTTTTAAAAGTGTGTATACAACACAAAATCTTAAGTGTTTATTACTTGTTGATTAAGGAAAAAAGCATTTGATTTGGCAAAAAATGGCTCTTTTCCTACAAGACATTTCACATACAGATGACAAAATTTTATAGGATACTTAACAACTAAAAATGACTTTGTTTAGTGACCCTTTGATTATTAACATTAGCAAGCACAAAAAAAGACATGTCTGCCACTGTCACTGTGTCTGTATGATGTAGAATCTAAATCAAATGAGAATTTCCTATAGATGGAGAAGTCCTCTAGATGCTTACATCAAGCCCTGTATTATTACACAAAATCCTACAGGAAATTCATTCAAAACAGTCCAGTCTGACTCTACCCAGGAAAAACCAAGTGGATGAAGATTATGAAGCAATGGAACAGACAACCTAGAGTTTGTCCACCAATCCAAACATCTGTCATATGAAGTCAATGCAAATGGATAATGAATTAGACCTGGAGCTGAAGGAAAGGGAAATAATAGACTGGATTGCTTATGGGAATGTGCAATGTAAATCAATCCAGAAGGAAAGCCTAAATTTTGAAAGATGCTCAGATTTCTTCCAGCCTGGTATAGTACTGACTTGTCATACTCAAATAGAAACAGGGGCATATATATATATATATACAGATCCCTGAATATTGACACAGAAAACCACATATTACCATAATTTAGGTTGGACTGTATGTTTATTTATTTTGTTAATTATTTCCCAATTCCATGATACTCTGGTCCAGGACACACTGGGAGTGTTGCTGCACATCTCTAGCATTATGGATGGAGGACTTAAAGTCAAGAAGACCAGAATTTAACTCCACATTCAAACTCTCACCAGCTGTGTGATCCTTGGAAAGCTTCCTAAATTTCCCATAGCCTCAGTTTCCTTACCTGAAAAATGGGTAATATAACAGGGCCTACCATACAAGGTTGTTGTGAGGACCACATGAGATAATACATGTTAACACTCTGAAAACCTTAAATTACTATATGAATGTTACCATTATCATTCTGTTCTGGTCAGAGGGAAAAGGTCAGGGGAATTCACTAACAGTTATGAGGTATGGGAGCCATGGATGTGTAATTCTATAAAAATTTTCTGATATGCATGGGTGTAGAAAAAGGTTTAATTCTTAATTTTAATAATTTAATGCTGAAAGCATTAAAATATTTGTGGGGAATGCTGAAACTATCTGAACACAATACTTCAGATCTGGCCTAACTAGCAGTTTTTTTTTTAAAAAAAAAGAAGTATTACTACTCTAAAACACAAACCAATAATGTATTATCTTAAAACCTCAATTATTCACAGATTCCTTGAAATAGAAGAGCTTTTGTAAACAACTGGTCCAACTCTTTACCCAACAGAGGAGTCTCCTTGGTAGCCTGACATATTCATTACATGAACTGAAGGACTAGAAAATGTATGAATTATATATAATTTGATTTTTATTTATTAACTGACAGTACTCTGTCATCAATTTGAGTTCTCTTAGGATTCCACTCAAATTTCTAAAGCATCCAGTATGCTCTACTAAGGATTCCATTAATAAGTAATCCTAAAATAAATTGATAACCACATTACCAGGGAAGTCTATGGTAATCGGATTTTAATGACATACTTGGTAATGGTAATATAGCTCCCTTACTTGAAAATTCATTCAATAAATATTTATGGAGCATATTCTATATATGTACCAAGTAGCATGGGAGAAATAACCATGAATAAGACATTGTCCCTAAGCCTTATAATATGGTATAATAAACACTGTTATAAAATTTAAACTAATGAAATTGTCAAAATCATTTCCTGAGTCAAAGATTTCTGAATGCACTTACCAGAGTCCAATACGCTTTGCTACATTTAAATATAAATAATCTAAAAAGCTCATGGTAAAAAATGACTTAGGTTCTAAATTCAATTGTAGTTTAGGCCAGCTAAATTAAGCTGCTCACTCAAATATCCAAAGATAAAGCTGCATGATTTATAAAATCAATAAATTGCTTGATAGTGAGCGATGATAAAAACCAAGTATCAGAATGGAGCTATCTTTGTTCTGATGGCCTACTCTACATCCTGTCTCACTAACCATACTTTGATACTGACTATAAAGCAAAGTACAATGAAGTGCATTGCCAAGAAATATAATTAAGGTAATTTAAAAGTTTGGATATGGCATAGAAGTCAGCTAGTAACATAAACAAGCCATGAGTACTACAGAATTTGACATTCCATTCATGTCAGACACATTCCAGCAGTTAGGGTTAGTTTCAAAAATTGATTTGTTTGTAAACAGCAAACAAGGCTAGCTCTACGAATGGCTTCTCTGCTAAACTACGTTATTCTTTTGACTATCAATAAAAACCACAAGGTGGCATTATAGAACAATTTGTTTTAAATACTTTGGAATAAAAAAAATACAGAAATGAACCAATGAAAGAATTATTTGAAGCAGCTGGGTTTCTGCCCCTAATACTATAAAATTAATGTAATTGGGTGTAGTTGTGAAAACTTGCACTGCTTTAATCAGAATGGAAAAAAAAAAAGACTTCCAACTATTTTTTAAAACTAAAATCCACCCACCCTCAAAAAAGGAAGAGAAATGAAAACAGTAGCATTATCCATGTGATGTCTTATACTACATTCCTCGACAAATAGCTCATGTGTTTTTAGCACAGATATTTAATGTATAGATCATCATTCAAAAAGTACAAAATAATAAATGTAATGCTCAAAGTCATATTGTTTGTATACTGTCAATTAAATTACTCAGTAAAAGTAAAGTCATATACTCAAAACCAGTATTGCAAATTATGTGCCTAAAGCAGATATGCGTTAAAAAAAAACCACTCTAGGAATAATGAATATGTATTTTATTTGCTTACTATTTGTATCACAGATTAAATATTCAGGAAAATCTAGTTTAAACATTTTTGTGGGCTGGTAAATGTCCCACACAAGGAAGGAAACAACTAAAATCAGTACATATTACACCCAATCTCTCTTTCTCCATCTTTTCCAGTTTGAACAAGCAGTCTTTAAAAATCTTTACTATTAACATTCCATATGAATGAAGCATATTGTTATGTGTGGTTAGGTTTTCCTAAAATAGGGCAAGGAATGTATAGTTTTCTTTGGTTTCACAAATGCTTGTATGTATATACATCATAAACATGTATCATGGAAATAAACATATGCATGCTGGCATGGATTAAAAGTAATTTTTAATTTAAAAAATCAGATTAAATTATTTGTCTAAAAAGCATTTTAATGTTTTAAATTACAGCACAAATGTATACTAATACAACCTGAATATTCACAGTATTTAAATCAATGTTATTCATGTAATTTAAAAAATAGCTTTATAATGAAGATACAACAGGTTTGTGACAAATATCACCAAAGGAGATTCACTTAAAAGCCAGATGACCTAAGTCTTGGTTCTATTTTTCGCTAATTAACTGTATGACCTTGTGTAAGTCACTTAACTTTCTGTATTCTTGTTTCCTAACTTTGGCTAAATGATCTTGAAATTCCCTTACAACTCTAAAACGCAAAGAGATGAAACTTCTCCATTAGATTATTATTGAGAAGAATAACTAAAAAGTACTGTAACCAATGGTAGCAAATAATCATTTAAAGAGATCTTATTATATGCAGAGATACTTTGTATCAGTTTTCAAACTGTAGATTTTTAAAAATTATATAGAGAAGCTTTTATTAGCAATAAGTAGAAATGAAAGCATGATGAATGAAAGCAAATCCATTAATCTTACTGTCTTTCCAAGTGCTTTCCTACAGAACTAGTGCATTTCCTTTCTAAAATGTAAAGACTATGAGTAATTGTAGTCATAAAATAAAATGAATTTTGAAGATCTATTGTGGTTAGACACTGTTTTAGTTTCTCCTCCGATACTAATTTATATTGAACTGGGGGGGGGGCGGGGCTGGTGGCTTAAAGGAACTCAAATTTTGGCACATCTTACGAAGTTAGAAAGACTTTGAGTCCAGGCCAAGTTATGGACAAAGAGTCTATCCTTTGAGGCTCAGCCTATGTATCTTCTGGGATGCCCATTAACATCATGTAATGAATCTAGGGAATCCTGGCAATTCATTAAACTGTCTGATTTGGAAGGGCTGAAATCTGCCCAACGGACACCCAAACTGATGAACTCACAGATTACTTAAGTAAAGAAGAAAGCATTTTGGGGGGTGGGGTAGGGTTGGTGGGGAAAAAAGAGTTTCCCTGCTTGGTATGTAAATTGATTTTATTAAACAAATCAACCCACTTCTATTTTAAATGAAACAAACTGCTTTTGTATATAATGTTAAGATATTAAAACCACAAAGTATTTAGGGAGGTATAATCTCGTTCACAAAAGAACAGATTAGGTAATGCCTGAGTCTTCCTTTTGGTGACTACTGCTGAAAATGGTGGTAGAAAATTAGTAATCTAACTTTTTTTCCTTTTCTTTAACAGACTTATGACTAAAAGTGATGAAATATAATATCTCTCTCTATATAATATATGATATAATATCCATAAGATGATATTCTAAACTATGCAATTATCTGGAAGCATAAAAATGATGAGACATATCAGCAAACTAGAAAGCTATCTTACCTCTTCATCTGCCAATCCTTCTTCTTCCATTGCTACCTCTAATTTCTTCTGCCTGTATGAAGGAAAAGAAAATGTTTATTTTTAGGTAGGTCTTTGACTCCTGGCTGACCATTATAAGCAGCTCCTCCACATTTACTACTTTAGTTATCTAAAGCTAAGAAATAGAGCCTTAGAAGTCATCAGACCATTGTCACAGGCACAGTGTACAAAGTCTTAGACCCCTAGGAAATACAGGGATACGATGCATTTCAGACCTCATCTTGAATTACGAAATGCTGCAAGGATAATAATGAGTCCCTGGCCATAGGGACTGAAATATTCACATGGGATTTTTAGATTGTTTTCATAGAAAATATGTAGGAAGGAAAACTAATTAAGCTTAGCATGTAGCCTTAAATCTTTCTTAAAATGTGTTCTCAATGAAATAATTCAAGCAAAGGACAAAGTGTCTTAGATAGATAATATCCAAAATTGTATTTAAGTCACTTTTCCAATAAGAAGGATGGTGGTCAACTATAAATCTAAGACAGGAATGGATCAGAGCATAAAAATGATGGGTTCTATCAGACAGATCACTATTATATGATTTATGTTGAAAAGGAAGAAAACAAGTGTTTATTAAGTTTTTATTATATGTCAGGCACTAAACTAAGTTCTTTACAAATATTAGCTCATTTTATCCTTGAACCCTGAGAGGTAACTATTATTATTATCTTTAATTTATAGTTGAGGAAACTGAGGCAGACAGAGATTAAGTGATTTGTCCAGGGTCACATAGCTAGTAAATGTCTGAGGTTGAGTTTGAACTCAAGTATTCCTGACTACAAGCCCAGCTCTTTATAAAATGCACCACCAGAAGCATCAACGTATATTACTGGGCCACTAAAGGTTGTTCCAGGCCTTATGGACAAGACGGCTATCTGAGAAGAGGCAAGCACCCCAGCTCTCATCTACCTACTGAAGACTGTATTCTCTCTGAAATAAATGATTAGAAAGATCCAAAGACAGATTACAGAAAACGGCTTCTTCAACTCTAGAAACTCATTAAAAAGTTATTCAGAAGCCAATCTGACAGTAGAAAAGAGGGCCACCGGTAAAGCCAGAGACAGCACTGGCAAACCAGCTAGTAGCCTCCCAAGGGACCCGAGACAAGCCACAGATAGGTCCCCTTCAGGGCTCTGTTTCTAGAAACAGCGAAAGCCCAGGGCTCCCCCTTCCCACTCCCAACCTCGGCAGAATAGCAGTGCTCAGGCCATGACAGCCCAAGGACTAAGGTTTTTAGCATTCTGCCCTGGGACTCCAAAGAGGGACCTGAATATCCAGCACTCTGAATCTAAAAGGTCCACGGAGATCTAATCATAGACTGTCACAGCCAAAATCCAGAGGGCCCACAGCAAAGAAATAATATTAAAAGCAATCAGAAAGAAGCGGCTCAAGAATCAAAGATCCACGGTCAGGATCACAGAGGACCTGGTAAGCTTCTACCATTACCAAGAAAAGATTTTGGTGTACGATATTCCCAAAGGCAAAAGATACAGGTTTACAACCAAAAATAACTTACTCTGTAAAACTGAAAATAATCCTACAGGGGGAAAATGGTCCTTTGATGGAATTGGGGACATTCAAGCATTTTTGATGAAAAGACCAGAGTTGGGTAGGACCTCTAAAATGCAAAGGTCAAAGACAGAAAGAAAGGCCAAATATACTAAAATATTTACCGTAACCTTTATTTTTTGTGGTAACAAAAAAACTAGAAACAAAGTATATGCCCACAGACTGAGAAATGTCTAAACATATTACAGTATGTGAATTTAACGGACTATTGCTCTAGCATAGGAAGTGATGGACACAATGAATTCACAGAAGTGGGAAGATATATTTAGCTCGTTAAATTTTATATAATAAACACTCTTCTTCCAAAACAAATACAAGTTCAGTTTATTACACAGTCTCTTTTTTGTTCTTTATTGTATACTTGAATATTAGTTTGTTGCTGATTAAGTTCACAATTTAAAAGATAATTTTAATTAAAAAACCTCACATGAGCTGAAATAAGAATTACCACCCATTGTTTGTCCATCAGTTTTTGAAAAGGACCAAATATATTATGGGGTGATGTCTTGACTTGCACTTGGACTGGATTTAACCAAGGCAGAGTTGCACAAAGTCATCAGCCTCACTCTCTCTTCCAGAGTCATCGAAGTGCAAAATCAGGATGACTGGCCAGAATGCGGCGCATGACCTTGGAATCTTTGACGTCTGATCAAGCTCTAAGTACTCCACAGCTGCTGCTGCAGCTGCCTTCATGACCCCTTTTGAACAAATAGTCCTCATGCACTCATTCCCCCAGGACTAAGATACTCATATAGAACTAATTCACATAATGAAAATAACATAGAAAACACTGCGTACACTAGTACACGCAGTACTAGTGTACTGGAGTCAAAGAAGTCGAGTTCAGATTTCTCCTATGAGAACTTGGGAAGCCACAATCTCCCTGGGCCTCTACTTCCTTGCTTATAAAAGAAGTGGGCTGGATAAAAAGTCTCTGGGATCCCTTTCAGCTACAAAGCCATGATCCTAAATGGGAAAAAAACCCAACCAAATACAATATGCTATGTAGTTATAATGGCCAAGCTTGGCCCAAGAAGAGATGAGACAATGCATCTCACTCATTTGCTTCATTGTAGAAATGGTGGACAATGGATGTAGAATACAGCATGCACATTGAGACTCAAGTTACTTTTATTAAACTATTTTTAACTTTTTCTTTCTTTTAAAAATCTTTGTTACAAGAAATGGCTCAGTTAGAAGGGAGAGAGATAAAGTAAAAAATCAGCATAACAGAAAATCACAAGGCCAAGATTTTTTTTTTTCTTTATTTTTGACATGTTTGGTTTTCAGCATTGATTTTCACAGGCGTTTGAATTACAAATTTTCTCCCC
>CM053623.1:146204644-146269784 GCA_028646595.1 Phalanger gymnotis
ATCAGGTGGGCCTGGGGCCAGAAGCAGCTGCAGCCTAGTTCTAAAGCTGCCCCACCTCTGCTGCCCCAGGGGCAAATGGCCGGAACCGCAAACTCAGTCACACAGCTTTTCCCACTAACCTTCTCTGCTGTCTTTGCTCTTTGTGGGTTGAGAGGTCTGGTACATGCCACGGCTGGGTATTTCGGGATGCCAGGGCACTTTCCGCTCATCTCCTGGTCTGGTAGGTCCGCGTCTGGTCTGTTCGCGCCGTGCGCCTGCGCTCAGCTCCGCTCCCCTCGGCTGGGGGCTGGGAGGTCCGTGTGGGACCGACCTTACCCAGGGACCATCCAGGCTGTCCTGCGGTGAAGCCCTGCTTCCCTCTGCCACTTTGTGGGTTCTGCAGCTCTAAAATTGGTTCAGAGCCATTGTTTTATAGGTTTTTGGAGGAACTTGGTGGGGAGCTCACGCCAGTCACTGCTTCCCGGCCACCATGACACAAGGCCAAGATTTAATTGGTATGGGATACTCTCAATGAAGAAACTCCCTCTACCTATGAAGATTCACAACTGCTCTGTAACTTACAGTCTTAGATTTCATCAACTAAAAAATTGTTAGCATGCTACACATACATAGATATTTACTTATTTATAAATACTTATAAATTATATACATAGTATAATATAATATAAATATATAACATATAAATATTTATTAAATGTTTATTAAAGCATAACTTCCATTGAAAAGGTTTACACAGAAGTAGAAGATTAAAAAGGATGAGACAAAAATAAAATAACACTTGTTCCTAGAATCAATGAGGAGGCACTAGGCTTTACTCAGTAAAAGCCTGACAAGGTTAGACTCGCATGCAAGTTTGGCATCAGTTTGGCAGCTCTGGGGAGGCTAGATTAGAGAACGGTGAGATTAAGGCTAGAAGATCAATTAGAAGGCTCCTGGAATGGGGCAGGTAAAAGGTAATGAGGGTCAGGGAGTAGAAAGAAGGAGGCAGACGTGAGAAACGCTATGGAGGTAGAATCTTTGAGATTCGAAAACTTGACGGGATTTGTGGAGTGAGTGAGAGGAAGAAATCAAGGATGCCACTGAGTTGGGGAACATGGGTAACTGGAAAAATGGTGGCATCTTCCATATAAATAAGGCAAGTTCAGAAGAAAGGCAGGTTGGTGGCAGGGAATGTAATAAGATCTGTGATACAGATTACGATCTATCCATAACTACTAATCTTATGGGACTCACTCTGTTCCACCAAAAAACGACAAGGAAGGTAAAACTTCTCACAGGTTCCTACTCGCTGCAGAAATAAGGGAGGAATGAGTGTGGATACACTAGAGGTAGAGGGAGTTTCACGTGAATAAACTGTTGATGTGAGTGCCCTGGTGGGAGTTAGGTTATAATTGTCCTCAGGGGTCTACACCTAAAGCAGAAGGAGAGGGAATGGGTTAGGGAACTCGCATACCCATGGGAGGCCAATGGCAAGAAGAGGCAGAGTTGGTAAATACTGGATGATAGTGGGGGAAATGGAGGTAGGGCTGTACTGAGGACAAATCCCCACTGATTGTGGGGAGGGTGAAATGTGAATTCTGCCTTAGAGGGTTGCCTGGAGCATTAAGAGATGATGTGACTAGCCCAGTGTTAGTTATCTAGTCAGTGCTATCTGAGGTGGGATGTAAACCCTCAGGTCTTCCTTGATTGGGAGGCCAGGCCTCTGGCATCATGCTGTCTCTCAAAAAAAAAAATAGTAATAATAAGATAACATAAAGAGATGTCCGGAGAATAGTTCAATTTGAAGGGAGAGTAAATATCTCTTTGAAAAGAAATTTTAAAAAGTTAGTTCTAGTAAGAGCGTGGCACAATTTTTATTCATCTTAAAATTTCTTTTTATTTATTATTTCTCATCCCTGGAAGTATTTTTCCATTGGAGACTATTAATCAAGACTTAATTCACTAATAATGACATTAATTAATAATAACTTACTTATGAGCTCACTTGTTTACCTTACTACTTAGAGTTATTTGTTAACCAGTGTGAATAATGCCAAAATGTAGTAAATTTAATTACATCAATTCTATAACCAGAATTCAGTTAACTGCCATTTTGTCTCCTTTTCAGTACAATAATAATTCCTGTTTATGTAAAGAACTATCCTTTTAAGGTATTGCTTTTTTTAAATATAAAATAGTACTGGTTTTGCAAATAAAAGTTTTGTATGAGGGAAAAAGAATTTTGGCCTAAAGAAGAATCAAAACAACTGGTAAAGGGTATGAGATATTTCCTTTTTTATAAATGAACAGTTTAATGCTTTAAAGGAAGAAGAAAGGAAAGTTTTTTTTATTATTATTAGTTTATATTATATATTTATATTATTTTATTAAGTTTAATAAGTTTAACAAAAACTTAAAATATCCATGAAAGAAACAGTTATTAGACAGTACCTGAGCAGTTTAGGACAGAAAATGAACTGTGGGATAAGCATGAAATGTAACAACTTCAAGGATGGTAGCATGATGCTTCATTTGTATGTGAAGGTGTGATAGTTTAAAGAGGCAGAGAAAAAACTATCTTTAATGAATGAAAACTGAGAGTATATAGCTAATGCAGAACTTTGTTTTGTACCTATTTGTAATGTGGGGTTTTTTTGCCTTCTCAATGGGTAGAGAAGGGGAATATGGAATTGATAAAAGCAAAATAATAACTGACGAAGAACAGATGAAAAAACATGGACTGATATGAAAGAGAAGTTCTTGAGAACTTAGAACTTCAGAGACTTATGGTCCCTTAGTTCATCTGACTAAAACTGTTTTACAGCCAAAAAAGGTGAAACCAAAAAATTATAATTATGGAACTATTTTGAGGAGAGATGATTAAATAAGGGCTGTTGAATTCACAGGGAAAATTTAGTGAGTTTTCACCTCATTGATGAAAGGTGGTATTTTAGGTTCAAGTTCTGTTAAACCACTGAAGATTTATGAAGCTGAGGCTAAGTAGGTACTTTGGCAGAAGGACAATAAAACCTCTCTGGTGAAGCAGACTCAGCAGACATTAGAAATGCAGCTTTGTCAAGGCAGATGTAAACACAATCAGATGATAAGAAAGTTTCGGATGCTAGTTCCTTATTGGTTAAACAAAGATTTTAAGCACATTGGAAGAAAACTCCAATTTCAGCAGCTATTGCTCTACAATTAGAAAAAAAAGTTTAAAAGACATGAATCCTTTCAAGAAGGGCCTGTTACTATTTTAAGATAGGTTATGCAGCTGCTCTGTTGTTGGAGATGCTGAGATTTAACTGGATTACAATGGATCTTAGAGAGTGAAGCCAGGGTTGTTTTTCTTGCTTAGAAATTCAACCTGAGATGTTTTTGCTCTGAGGCTTATTTGCTACAAATTAATAAGACTGCACATGACAATGTAAGACAATCCCTGTTGCATGAGTAGCTGGTTGGGCTAGCCTGGATTGCCTTTAGAGTCAGTCTGATGAGTTTTAGAGTTATTTGACTTAAAAATCAGAACTGCCATCCAATTCAATGCCATTAACACATTTCCAATGCCATTTTATGGGTGACTTTAAGTTGAAAGAACTTGTCAATCCCATATATTGATTTGAGAATAAAAGAAGGTTTGCTCAGGTGAGGAATAGAAGCAGCTTTATGTAGTGCAGATGTTCCTGAATGAACCAATGATATCTCAACCTATAGGTCAGATTTATGAGTTTTCCCCTCTTATGTTCTTTCTTTCCAGTTTCTTTTAACTGTGTGTGTCTACATTGCCCCGCAGGTCATAAGGTAATTGGTGGTAGAGTATGACCCAGGTTTATGTGAAGATTATAATGTATTTGTTATTCCTGCATTTCCTTTAACATATGATGTTATTATTTCTTTTTGCCTAATTGCTAAGTAAACGGTTCTGTTTAAGACCTAAAAATGTCATCATCGTGATTAGCTGGTTTATATAAACGGAAATGATTTGGTAGGGGTTCAAGAACTAAAATGGTGGGTAGGAAATGCCCACAAAAGAACATTCCTTAGGTTGTTGCTGTTCAGTCATTCAGTCATTTTAGACTCTTTGTGTCCCCACAGATCATAAAATAGGCCCTCCTGTCCTCCACTATCTCCCAAAGTCTGCCCAAGTTCATGGTCATCACTTTCATGACACTATCTCATTCTGTGCTACCCCATTCTCCTTTTGCCTTCAATCTTTCCCAGCATCAGTCTTTTCCAATGAGTCGTGTCTTCTCGTCATGTGGCCAAAGTATTTAAGCTTCAGCTTCAATATTTGTCTGTCCAATGAATAGAAAGAGTTAATTTCTTTAAGAACTGATTGATTTGACCTCCTTGCTGTCCAAAGGACTCTCAAAAGTCTCCTCCAGCACCACAATTCAAGAGTCAGTTCTGTGGCTTAGGTACCCTGAGAGAATTTAGTCCTTCTCTGAGAAACTAGACCTGCTGGTCTGAGAGTAGGTTGGAATGAATAAGGCAACCTAAAAAACAAGTAGGTATCTACGTGTACATATGAAAGGTGTGAGGCATTACACCACAGGCAAGTACCATTTGTATCTATTACATTTAATAGCAAACCTGAATAAAGGCAAGATCTTAAAGTGCCTTCCAAATCATCAAGGAAAAATTATGTTAAAAAGTTTGGCATCAAAAGTATTTTGTAGTACTTTAATCGTTTGATAATTATACAACCATGGAGGCAGTATGCCATAGTAGACAGATGACCTCAGAATGAAGAAGATCTGGTTCTAGGCTCAACTCTGACATCCTAATAGGTATCAAAAATATTTGCAGTATTTTAATTGTTTGATAATGACAAAGCCATGGAGGCAGTCTGATATAGTACAGAGCTGACCTCAGAATGAAGATGTGCTTCTAGGCTTAAGTTTGACATCCTGGCTGTGGGGCTCTGAGTCAGTCACAGCCTTTCAGGGCCCTGGGGAACTCCCCTAAGACTGTAAGTAATGGAGAAGAATGTGGAAATATACTGGTAGAAGGAAGTTCCTCACAGACAGTTCCCTGTAAAGAAACCACAGGGACAGACAAAAGGAGAAGGGGTAGGGTTTTGGGAGAAGATGATATCAATGGATATGTGTATGACAAATTATTATTGACTAGAACATCTAATTAACTATGCCAGCCTAATCACCATCATGCCAAATAACATAGGATTCATGTTAATACTATTGTTACAGGAAGCAAAAATGAATAATTTATGAAAAATGCCTAAAAGGCATCAATCAGTTAAGTGAAGCCACCCCAGGCACTGTTGTTGACGTTTCTGTTGTTACTGGTGGTGACATATGTTTGTGTGTGTAAACATGAATGTGTGCGTGCGTGTTTGGGCATGAGGAAGCAGAAGGGAAGTAAGGAGGAAAAATTTTGTAACTTATTTCCAAGAAAATACTTCAGAGTAGTTTTATAGTACAAATCTAACTAAGGAAAAACAGGGATGCCACATACCAATAAGCATTAGAATATACTAAGATAAGACTGGCCTCTGCATTAAAATGACAACTAACTTGGGATAAAAACTATGCAGTCATACAAATCTCTGGGTAGACTCCGAATGATAACATGGTACAAGAGCCTCCTTTTGAACCAAATTTTCAGTCACCTATGTTTGTTTTCTATGAAATTGAATCTATGACTAGAATATTTAAAGTCTGCCAATAAGGTGCTAGTGTCTCCTGATTTTATTCTCTGAAGTAACACAGTGGATTAATGAACCTGTAATAAGCAAATCTACCCTTCTGCATAATTAGCCCTCTATGTCCAAATCTTCCTCCAAGCCAAAGCTTGCCAAATCCTCTTCTTTCATTAAAAATTTTCCTAAAATCCCACATACATCATGAAAACATCTTTATTTGGAAGCAATGTGGGACGTTTCTTCTGAGCCTACCTTAGGTAAACTTTCAATTCCTATCATTTCCCACTACCTATCACCCCATAAAAGTATGTATCTTCTTGTTATATTCTATCGAGATTTTGCACTTGCTCACTTTTCTATACCTTTTCTAAGTCTGTTCTCATTATCTGTACTCAAGTTATAGGCTGTAAAGGCCAGGGACAATTTTCTATTCATTTTGAATAATGCCTCACATGGCATGACACAGAGAGAAATGATTAAGAATGCCTTTAACAATGACAATGACCACTTTTTCTCAACCGTCTGCTTGGTGGACAGGAGAGAATGCATTAATAAACACAGTTAGGATGGCAGGAGTGGAAGACTATCTGATACCTGAAAACTTCTCCTTTAAAAATGAGTTCAAGATTTCTTTCAGATGGTAGAAAATGTCACATAATGTGTACAACAAGCTTAAAGAATGATCTCTGGGCAATCAATAAACATGTAGGAAAACATTTCACCTTGCTATCATTTAAAGGCAAGTTTGAATGTTGGATGTTCCTTCCTCAAACCTTGTAGAAGATTATATTTTTCTTTAATTTACTTAACACAAATTTATCATTCAAAGGGACCAGAGAGATCAATCCACTCATTTATAGATGAATATACTATAACATACTATAGTAACATATATAATGTAATATGTAATAAATGCTAGCTACTATTTTTTCCTAGGATCATAGCAAAGTGGGCTAAAAGGTATGGATAATTTAATCACTTTTCTTTTTACTCAATTGACATTCAGAAGAATGTAGATGATAGCAGCATATTTTAATGGATAGGGAACAAGGTTAAGAATTGGAAAGACTTGGGTTCAAATCCTGCCTCAGTTGCTCTCAAGCTGTGTAAACTTTGGGAGAAGAACAACCTTTCTGTGCCTCAGTTTACTCTGAGTTCAAATCTGGTCTAAGACACTTACTAGCTGTGTGACCCTGGTTGAGTCTCTTAACCCTGTTTACCTCAATTTCCTCATCTATAAAAGGAGCTGGAGAAGGAAATGACAAATCACTCCAGTATCTTTGCCCAAGAAAACCCCAATTGGGGTCACAAAGAGTCAGACACTATTGGAATGACTGAACAATAATAACAAAACATATAATGATATATGGTATGTACTATAAAGCAAAATTCAATTCAACAAAAACTTAAGAAGTAACTGTTAATGTGCAAGGTACTATGCATGATGTTTGGGATACAAAACTTAAGAATGCACAGTCCCTGCCCCCAAGGAGCTTACAGTCTTACAGAAGGGAATACAGCATATAAACAAGTAAGTATAAGATAAAAATGTGTTATGTGCAAAGGAAAAAGCCAAAGTACTCCATGAAAATTCAGGAAGCTAGTAATCATTTTTAGCAGTGGGGTAGTGAGAGGAATAACACAATACTTCAAAGAAGAGATAGGCCTTGAAGGAAGAGAAGGATTTCAGCAGGCATTAGTGAGGAGGTAACAAATTCCCCAGGCATAGGGAAGGTCTGGGTGAATGCAAAGATGGAAAAGCACTGGGTTTTGATGTAGAGTAGAAGATGTAAAGGAAAGTGGTAAGAACTGAGGCTGGAAAGATAAGAGGAAGCTGTCTCATGATGGGTCTGAAATGCCAGGCTACGGTATCTGTATTTTATCCTACAGACAATAAAGAATCACTAAAGGTTTGTGAGCAGGAGAGCAACATGCACACACCTATGCATTATTCACATTATTTTGGCAGCTGTGTGAATGATAGACTGGAACGGAAGATACTGGGAGGTAGAAGAAGACTTAAGAAGCTGTCACGATAACACAGGATAAAAGTAATAAGGACCTGAAATGTGTGAAGGCAGAGGAGGGGGCAGATGAAAGGGATATTGTGAAATAATATCGAAGGACCTGGCAAGTGATCGGTGGAGGGCAGTGAAGGAGAAGAAACAGTCAAAGATGGCGTCAAACCTGAGAGGGTATTGGTGCCAGCAACAATCACAACAACAACAACAACAAAAGAAGGAAACTGAGAAAAGGGGCAAGTTTCAGTAGAAATATGAGGAGTTCAATTTTCAACAGAGAGTCTGAAGTACCAAAGACATACCCAGGTAAAGCTGTCCAGCAAGCAGTATTTGACCAAATCATAGTAATGTTTTTAGATTTCAGAAAACTGATGTATTCATTCAAAATGACAATAATTAAGGACCTGCACTGCTTGCCAATGTTAGCTGGAAGATATGGCTAAGGCAATAAGATGGTATAATATTTCCCTTTGGGAAGCTTGTGTTCCAATGGGCATTCAGTAGTCACCTAAAATAATAGCATTCTATCCCCAACAATTATTGAATGCTATCATGTTTGTATAATGTCCTATGCTAGATGGTGGAAGGGATACAAAGATGAATAAGACATCAGTCTCTACCTTCAAGAAGCTAACAATTTGGTAAGTAGAGGCAAGGCGTACAAAATACTATGCTATCACTATTGATAGGAAGGATCAGAGAAGACCTCATGGAGAAGATTCTGTTTGAACTAGACCTCTGAAGGATTTTAATAGACAGATGTAGGGACACCGATTTTCCCCAGAGATATCTTCTCTGCAATACCTATGATGAAAGCAGACAATTTTGTAATTCTGTAATTTATTATACATTTTAAGTCAGTCTTGCAAAGTACTAATGGCTACTATCATGAAGATGCAAATTTTCTCAGTTTACTATTTTTGTCCCTAATTCTGTATTCTATGTAGGGAAGGGAACAATTGGCCTAAGCAACCCTGAAAACCCATATACATAAGTTTCAAAATGTTAGCTACTACCAATTAAAAAAAAACAGCTTGGGAATATGTCCACTAAAAACAAAACAAAAAACATTACAGAGGCATAACACATTTTTCCCAACTAGAAAATTTTATGTGTGTTTAGTTTGTGTGTGATGGGGGATACTTGTTTGATCAGAATTGAATATGCCTTGAGAGAGCACTTCTACAAACCAAACCAATGAGTAAATGAATTTCCACTAAGTGTAGGCTATTCAGAAGTAGCATGGTTTATTCCATGCTGTAAAACTTCCTAATAGAAAATAACTTTCTATTCTGACCAATTAATGTAACAGCCCAAACAACATAAGAAAGTGACTTGGACTAGTTTTTTTTCCCATACCTGGTTTCTCTTTCTTCATGCTGTAAAATTAGGTTGCTGTAGAAATTCTCCAATGTGAGTTTAGCTACAGTCACTCTTTCCCGGGTGTGGTTGCTCATGGGAAAAGTTGTTGTAGTCCCCGCAGTCATTGCCATAGTAACAGATACTGAAATAGAATATATTATAACAAATTACTCAATAGAAGAAACTTTCTTGACAAACTCCAAATGTTTTAATTTCATTGGAAGAGGGATCTACACTGAACAGTTAAGCAAATCTAAGCATTTCATACCATAACATTACATCAAACTAGTAGAGAAGATTGTGCTATCCACTCACCTAAAATAATAAAGATGAATGATCTACAACAAAACAAAGCAAAAATTGCAACAAAGCGATAAGGAGAATACAGGAATTATTACATGTATTCTACAGACATACATACATACATACATACACATGGATGTTTCCTTGCAAATAGCCAGATAATAATTTAGCTTCCTGAATTCCAAAAAACATATACCAGGCAAAGCAGAAAACTGTACTGCTTTCAAATAAAACTTACCTGCTATAATAAAACAAAGGTCCAAAATAATTTGTCTCACACCCAAAACAGAAAAACAAATGAAACAAAGACCAGTAAGGTAGCGCAGAAAATAAATTCATCAAACCACCTAACATGTATTTATATAATGGTTTACATACATTATTTCATTTGCTTTTCACATCTCAGGGAAGGGAAAGTTGGACAGAAAAGACACTATATCTATTTTTCAGATGAGGTAATAGTGTTAGAAAAGTTTAAGTGACATATCCAGAGTCACAAATCTGATACGTGGGTGGAGCAAAAACAAGAAACTTGACCTACTGTCTCAATCAATAAGCACCATCCATGTGGCCAGGCATTATAATAAGAGCTAAGAATACAAAGACATAAATGAAATAGTCCAAGCTCTCATGGAGCAGGGGATACACACACACACACACACACACAGACAATTTTAAGCTTTAATAGCTATTAAAACTTTCTATGTTTGGAAAGATGATATTTGTAACTCATGAGACTGTTGCAACAATCTGCTAGCAGCTGCTAAAGGGGTGTAAGACCTACCAACAACCAGCACACAGAAAGCTGCCAACGCAGGTTCTTTTGATCTGCTTTACTAAGGAAAGCAACGTTAAGGGATTAACAATCTTGCTTTAATCCAGCATACAAATATCATTCACTTAGTTCAGGGGAAAAAGCCAGCACCCTGAACTTCAGAGCAAATACAAACAAATTACAAACATCAACAGACAGAACTTGTCTGATTCAAATCTCAATGCACAGTTACCAGAGTTTTACCAACTTAATTGATATTACAGAGACCTTTCTCAGTATTAGGGTAGTTGAAGGGAATATACATATATATAGACAGAGGGCACAGGGTGAGTTGAATATGAAGGGAAGATATCTAAAAAAATAAAATTAAGGGGTGAGAGAGAAATACATTGGGAGAGGGAGAAAGGGAGAGATAGAATGGGGTAAATTATCTCACATAAAAGTGGAAAGAAAAAGGGAAGAGGGGGTAGGTGAAAGGGAATGAGTGAATCTTGCTTTCAATGGGCTTGGCTTGGAGGGAATAACTACACACTCAATTGGGTATCTTACTCTACGGAAAAGTAGGGGGGAAGGGGATAAGAGAGAGGGGATGACAGAAGGGAGAGCAGAGCAGGGAAGGAGGTAATCAAAAGCAAACAATTTTGAAAAGGGCCAGGGTCAAGTGGATAAAACTGAATAAAGGGGTATAGGATAGGATGGAGGGAAATATAGTTAGTCTTTAACAACATGACTATTATGGAAGTGTTTTGCATGCATAACAATACATGTATAACCTATATCGAGTTGCTTGCTTCTCAAGGAGGGTGGGTGAGGAGCGAAGGAGAGAGTGAATTTGGAACTCAAAGTTCTAAAAACAAATGTTAAAAAAATGTTTTTTTACATGCAACTGGGAAATAAGACATACAGGCAATGAGGTATAGAAACCTATCTTGCCCTGTAAGAAAGTAAGGGGAAGGGGGATGGGGTGGGAGTGGGGTGATAGAGGGGAGGGCAGACTGAGGAAAGGGGCAATCAGAATACATGCCATCTTGGGGTGGGAGGGAGGGTAGAGATAGGGAGAAAATTTGTAATTCAAAATCTTGTGGAAATCAATGTTGAAAACTAAAAATAAATTTTAAAAAATTCTCTATGTTTGAGAAACAAATACCATGATAGCAAGAATAACATCTTCTTAAATGAAAACTGTGCTGATGAAGCATGGTATAATGGAAACATCATTAGACTAGGAGCCTCATACAGGGTGTCCCCAAGATCTTTGCATAGTTTTAAGTTTTTTTTTTTTAGGGTTTGTCTGTACTGATAGGTCTATACTATAGGAAGATATTATAGTCCAATGATCAGCAAGCATTTGTAAAGGACTTAACAAGTACCAGGCACTGTATGAGGTGATCAGAATATATAACAAATTCTCCCTTTGAGTTGCCTTATATTGAGGGAGGTATAGGAGGTAGGACACATTGTATTGCTAATGTTTTGGCTCAATTTCTTCCCAAAATCTTACTTTTTTGATGGCTTAATATTGAGAAAGGCATGGTTTTTATAAGGAATTTGAAAAAAGAGAGGATAGCTGGGATAACTAAGTGAGCAAGCAAAAAGCCAGGATGATAATGAAGAAGGTAACATAGCCTAGAGCATTCATCATATCAGGGCTGTCCAAAATGCAGCCGGAGCAGTGTGATTTATGTGGCCGCCTACAAGAATAGAAATTTACATAAATGCTTTAGTAAAAGAAGCCCAGCTACCACAGAGCTCTCACTAAAATGGCAAATCAAAATATATTGTCTATTGTTTTAATAAAAACCTAAGGTTGGACAGCTCTGCATTACATTCTCATCAAGCTAGTGGAGTCAAGATGGTGTAAGGGAAAAAGCTATGGACTTTGATTAGACAACCTGGGTTGAAGTCTCATCTATATCACTTATTAGCTATATGACCTTATGCAAGTCATTTAACTTGTCTTAAATCTCCTTACATGTCAATGAAGGTAATAGTTGTACTATCCTCCTCACAAATCTGTTATTGTAAGAGTTAACAATACTCACCACAGGCCCAATCCCACCACACTGTATTCCAGTCATACAATTGCTCACAAACACACCACTTCTTCCTTCCTATTTCTTCCTATCATGCTATTTTGATTTCTTGGACCAAAACGCCCTTCACTCTGAACACCTCTCCTTGTATGTTTTCTTTCCCAATTACAATATAAGCTACTTGAGGGCAACTTTTTGTATTTGTATCTCTAGTGATTAACACAAGTACCTATCAGATAGTAAGCACTTAGTAAATGTTTTGTCATTTACATATATTTGAGTCATTATTAATAATAGATTGTTTTAGGAGCGGGTATGCACAACATTGAAGATTGAGTCCAGATAAATCATAGGTCATCAAAAATAGTTCAGGCTATCTTTAGTCCAGAAGGATTTTTAAAAATATCACAAATGAAAAAAAAATGTGGTTATTCTTGGCAAAACACACTTATGTGCACCTCAAATAGATTCGAACCCCACCCATGCTTCTAGAGTCCTTTAGACTAAAACCTAAGATTTCTTCTTGTCTAGAATTCCCCAGGAGAGGATGCAACAAAAGTGACTAAAATTGAAACTCAAAGGTAGTAGGTAGACACAGTAAGAGAGTATACGTTCAGAGGAAATTGTACCAGAGGACAAAGTATACCTGACCCTGTCAGAGAAGAACCCAAAGTTTAACTACCTCAGAAATGCAGTTGCCAAATTCTAGAACATCAAAATGAATCTTGCAAACAACAGAGGCTCTCACAAATCAAGGGAAATCAGTTAGAACCATGCAAAACTATATGCTAATTATGAGAAATGAAAGAAAACAGAGTTGAGTAAGACATTTGGCAATATAAATTCATCAAGCAAAAGAAAACTTAAAAAAAGTAAACAAGTCTAGGTAGGAAAAAAATAAATCAAGGAGATATGTTAATATCAGCAAACAGCAAGGAAAAGACAAAACTATTTTGTCTTCCAGAAATTCTACCATATCTGAAGGTGATAGCAAGAACAAAGAGAAAATAATTATGAACAAGTCATGTTCTCCATAAAAAGTAAAACAGATAAAATTATCCTATATGAGGCAAGAAGTAAGAAGAAGAAGTGAATTGAAATTTTTAATAACAATAAAGGACATATGACGATCATTAAAACGAAGTAGGAAAATGAAGAGGGAGGAGATCCAGAACCACATTCCTATCTCTATTGGGGAAAGGAGGAAATGGAAATAAGACAACTGTCTTTTAGAAGTCTTACCTTAAGATCATCAAGAAAACAAGTAAGGGGAGATTTATGTGCAAACCCCATAAAGATAGGCACTATATGTGTCAGTAAGTACTTACTTATTATGTCCCAATCACTGTGGTAAGCACTGGGATACTGACCTAAATGTATACTAAAGGACAATAATCTTATCTAAATAAAAAACAGGTAAAAGGACAAATCATAGAATCAATAAATAAATCACACTGAAGTAAATGAAAACAGGAAGACAAAGTACCAATATTTATGAGATTAAAGAAATTCTTAAAATAAAATTTACATCTCTATTAATAAAGGGGGAAAGGAGATAATGAATTGAGCTTGTAATTAAAAACTGGAAAATCAACAAATTAATAATCTTAAAAGAAGCATAAAAGAAAAATGTAAAAAACCACAGGGGAAATTAATTGAAAACAAAAAGACTATTGAGCTGATGTACTAAACAAAGAGCTATTCTCTAAAAAGCCTAACTAAATTGACAAACCATTAGCAAATTTAACTTAAAAATTAAATGGACAAAATGAAAAATTAGAACAAATTCACAATGAATGGAGTAGAAATAAAGAAAATTATTAGAAAATTGTGTAATCAATTATTTGCCAATGAAGCTGATAACTTAATGGTAACAGATGAATATTTAAAAAAATGATCCTAAACAATTCAATCTCAGAAAAAGAGACTGAAAGAACCATAAACTCCCAAAGGAAGGATGACAGAACAACTGAACTAAATAGATTTATAACTCAATTGCATCAAATATTTTAAGATCAATCCTTTTCAAAAAGTAGAAAAAGAAGGCACTCTACCAAACTCCTTTTCTAAAGCAAATATTCTTCAGATAGTCAAATTAAGGAGAAATAAAACTGAAGCAATAGATACCTATCACTCACAAATATTGATACAGTATTTAAAACAAAATATTAGCAAAACAACTACATTAACATATGCATTAAAATATTATGGGAAAACGATATTAAGAGTTTGACATAAGAAAAACAATTAGCAGAATCAATCATATATATTTTCGTATCAACTAACTTAGGAAAAAATAAAATATGGCCCTCGTTTGTATTAAAAAATGCTTTTTCAAAAAAGGCATTAAAATGGAAATTCCTTTACTTAAGATCATCAAAAGCATTTATCTAAACCAATAGCTAATGTTATTTGTAATTGAGAAACACTGGAAGCTTTCCCAATTAGGATGAAGCAAAGATTTCCCCCCTACCACTATTGTAGAGAAACAGAAATGCTAACTATAATGATAAGAAAAAAGAAATTAAGGGGATAAGAACTGGCAAAACAGAGGCAAGGTTATCCCTACTGGTAGATTACATAATAGCTCACTTGGAAAATCCTACAAGAGGATTTTTTTTAAACCTTTTTTTGTGTCACAGATCCCTTTAGAAGTCTGGTAAAGCCTGGGAAAACTCAGTACATTTTTAAATGCATGAAACAAAATTAACACAGCATTACAAAGTAAACCAATTATATTGAAATAATTATAATAAAATATTTTTGAAAAGTGCCTGGATGAGGAACAGCTAGATGGCACATGCAGTACCAACTCTGGAGTCAGGAGGACCTGAGTTCAAATCCTGCTCCAGACACTTACTAGCTGTGTGACCCTGGGCAAACCACTTATCCCCCCATTGCCTAAAAAAAAAAAAAGATTGCCAAAAAAATGCATGGATGACTGACTGCCTAAGAACCTTGGAGAATAAACAGAACACTGAGATGATTAACAGCATCAAAAAAGAAGTAAGATACAAAATAAATCCATACAACCAAGCTATTAATGGATGCAGGATTGATATGAATATAGCCATAAAATAAGATCTACAGAAGTAAAGGAGGTCTAAATAACTAAAGATGTAATTCAGTGTTCATGACTGATGTATGCTAATATAATAAAAATGAAACTACATATATTAATTACTCTACAGATTTAGTGTAATCTCAATCAAATTATCAAGGGGATACTTTGTGGGGCCAGAAGAAAAATTAATAATAACAAAACTTAAAACAAAAATTAATAACAAAATTAATAAGAAGGAACAAAAGGTCAACGATATATTAGGAGGGAAATTATGATAAAAAAACAGGAATGAAATGAGACTAGCATATTATAAAATGATAATTGTAAAAATTATCTAGTACTAGATTTAAAAAAGAAAATATTAAATAAGTGCAATGCATAGAAGTAAATGAAATCTAGTGTTTGATAAATTCAAGAACACACAGTATTATTTGGGGAGGATTTCTTGATTTGTAAATATTTTTTAAAAAAATACCATAAAAATGAAGAGAAAAAAAAAAGGTAAAGGTTTTACAATTGCAAATGAGGAAAGATTCACAGCTAGACATGAGGAGAATAGAAAACCAAAATAACGAAGAGGCCATATGTTACAGTTGAAAGAACCCTGGCTATAGAGTCTGAAGTCCTAGATCCTAATCCCATTTCTGATGCTGACCAGTTTCTTTGACTTTAGGTCAATTATTTAAGTTCCTTGGGCCTCAAGTTTTCTCCTTTGTAAAATATGAGAGACTTGGATTAGACAACCTCGGTGGTCCCTTTCAGCTCTAAATCTATGGTCTTGGAATATGAAAAATCGAAATATGATAGAAAGAAAAAATACAATTAGAGAGGAAAAAACCTTTGTTATCACATAGACAAGCATTCAGAGGATGAATAGCTTTCTAAAAAAAAATGCTAATTCTTACTGCCAGCTGAAAAACTTTTCAAAATCACTAGCACTAAGATAAATGCAAATTAAGACAACTTTGAACTATCACCCTGACACACCCATCAAGTTGGCAAGGAAGACAGAAGAAGCCAATGCTATGGGAAGGTAAAGGTGCTAATTTGCTGCTGGTAGAATTGTAAATTGTTTTATCATCTAAAACATGACTTAGAAATCATGTGAGAAAAGTTTCTAAATTATTCATACTCTTTGATGTGGTAATCCTGCTACAAGGTTTATCCTCAATCTCCCAAGGAGGTCGACAGAAAAACAAAATCCAATATGTAACAAAATATTGATAACAGCGCTTATACTAGCAAAAAGACGGAAACAAATTATGTGCTTATCAATGGAGGAGTAGTTGGATAAAATATTACATGAATATAATGGAATAGCCTTATGCTACAAGTAATGAAGAATATGAGAAATTCAAAGAAATATGGGAAGATTTGTATGACCTAATACAGAACAAAAAAAGCAGAATCAAAGGAAAAACATACACAATTTAAATGAAGACAATGCTAAAAAGGTCATTAATTTCAAGTCAAATTCAAGAGGCAATTTTGACTTTATTAAAATTAAAGCATAGCAAGCAACAAAAAAAAATGGAAATTATATACTTTCACTTTTGATCACTATATCATGGAAGAGGGAAGGGAAGGATTCATATAGTGCTCCTATTATGTACTAGGCACTCTTAAGTATTTTACAGATATTAGCTCATTGATCCTTACAACAACCCAGCAAAATAGGTGCTACTGTTTTCCCCATTTTATAGAGGGGAAATTGAGGCAAACAGAGGTTAAGTAACTTGCCCAGAGTCACACAACTATTAACCATCACATTGCTTGGCACATAGTGGGCACTTAATGTTTATTAAGGACACATTTGAACTCAGCTCTCCCTGACACTAGCCCCAGAGCTTTATCCATTACACCACCTAGGTGCCTCATATTATATCATCTTACTGTTGTTGTTTTTTTTTTTAAATGGGAAAATACCATGGAGGGAACTGAATTGTTTATAGGAAATGCCTATATCAAAACAAAATTTATAAATAACAATCCTACAATCAATAAAAAAAGAACACGGCAAACCCAAGTTTCCAAACTAGAAGTATCTGCCAAATGGTTACATTTGTAGATGCAGCACAATGTGCAGGCACAAGGTTCCTTATTTATCCCATGGGCATTATACATATTTAAGGCAATTCACTCTGGAGCTCATAGACTGGACAATAGGTCCCTGCCCTCCTAGTGAATGGAAATACCAAATAATAACTGTTTCTCTTTTGGCCAGGAACCCTGAGGGTCTTCCCCTCCCAGTTTGATTTTTTTTTTTTTTTGAGTTTTGATTAAAGGGGCCATCCCTTGATTAACTTCTTAAAGTGGCCTATTCACTGAATGGGCATTACCTCACTCAAAGTGAGAACCTGAAAAGACCTTAGCCTGAAAGGGCCAGGGTCATGCAATGCATCCCAGGCCATCTCCAGTCCTCCTGGTGAATATCAGGCCACTGGACCTAGATGGCTCTGGAGGAGAAAGTGAGGCTGGTGGCCTTGCACAGCCCTCCCTCACTCAAAGTCAACTGCAAAGTCATGTCATCATTTCCCTGATGTCATGGTCCTCTTTGAGAACGAAGGACAAACAAAACAAGAACAACGATTATACGTATGAGAGAAAGAAATGGCAAACCACTCCAGTATTTGTGACCAAAAAAACCAAAAAACGAACAAAAAAACCCAAACTCAAATGGGGTCATGGAGAGTCAGACATAACTGAAACAACTGAATGATAAAAATCATACATGTACGTGAACCTGCTTTATATAAACCAATCTCAGTGGCTGATTTTCCTGTGAAACTAGACTCATTGGTTTCAAATCTGGATATACTGAGTTCACTTTAGGGCAGTAAAATTACATTGAATGATTAAAACTATAGACTTTCAGGAGCAAAATTCATCTTGAGATGCAAATACGCAAGAAAAATCCCAACTCTTCAAAATAGTTTTGGCCAAATGGTGTTTTGGGAATTTAAGCAAAAAACAAACAAAAAACCGTATGCACACAGATGTATACCAACACACTCAGTTGTTTACGATCAAGTTATAGTGCAACTGAACCTATGAGGACCCTAGTAATGAATTCCAAAGAATGAAACAATAGGACCTAACAAACCACAGATCCAGTCAGCTGAGTGACACTTATTATATTGCAAATTCATTCCCCTAATGGATTTAACATTGTACTTGCCTTAATAAAGGCTTTTCTGTAGCCAGAAAAGAACAGGATACAATTTGCAAGTCTAGTGTTCCTGAACTGATAAAAACAGCTCTGGGTACTCTTGAATTTCCTGCTCAAGTGTTTTCTCCAGACTTTCCTATTCACCAGAGGAGACATTACCAGGGGTTAAGTCCAAAATTTTTTGATTTTATTATGCCTGAAGAAAGGCGATAACAAACCTGGCACTAAAGCAGTGACCTATAAATAGAAGTGGTAACTCCAAAGGTTTACTGGTGAGCCTCTAAGGCAGAAAAATAGAACAGAAGAGTAGTGAAATGCTTTGTTTGGCTCTGGGCCAGTCAGGTGGTACAGTGGATAGAGCTCTGGGTCCAGCCTCAGACACTAGCTGTGTGACCCTCGGCAAGTCACTTCCTCTCAGCGTCATTTTCTTCAACTGTAAAAGTGGTTTTAAGAATAAGCGGGGTTGTTGTGAGGAGTTTAATAGGTAACAATGTACTTAATAGGTACTAAATTTTTAAAAAAATCTTTTTTCTTGATCTTTAAAACAAGAGTGTGGGTATTATGTGTAAATTGCTTTAAAGCTCGTAGCATAGTTCCTGGCACATGCTAAGTGCTACATAAATGTTAGCTAATAGCATTGTAGTCTTAGAAATTTGGATAGGGCAGGGAGGGAAGTCACACTGTCAGCATGTATCGGCTAGGATTTGAACTCAGATCTTTATGACTCACACCCATTCTTCATCTACCATACAATATTACCTCTTCATGCTTAATACTGGATCAGTTAACTTTTTTGTTCCTCTTTTTCATCATCTGTAGCTGTCCATTTTATAAGATGAGAAAAATTAGGGACAAAAAATGTTAAATGGCTGTAATAGCAATTTAGATTTGAAGATCTTTGTCACCAATTAATAGGCCGTGTGACCCGCTTACATCACAGGAAACCTAAGTCACATGTGGTGGGAGGAACTTGCTAAGAGGAAAAGAAAGTGTATCACAGGAAATGCTGAGAGCGCAGTTATGGCAGTTATGGCAGTTAGAGCTGAGGGAAAGAGAGCCGACCTGTGATGGCTGTACTCTGAGTTTTGCTTGTTTTGGGGAAGGCCCAAGCTGGGGGCAGATGGTTTTGGGATGGTGAGACTCCATGTTGTGATATTATGTATCAAATTCTTTGCTGCTGTGATGGACTGTGCAGATGGCTTACAGGATGTGGTTCTCTGGTGAATGAAAAAATGGTTTACTTCTACCTTCTACGTGGAGAGTCTCATATATTTTGCAATACAGAACCACACAGGCATTTTGACAATTATCATCTATATTGTCATTATTGCCTTGCTGATACAGTGGCTCACCGAGCCCCCCACACCTTGTAAAGCAGAGTTAAGCTTCAAACCCAGGATGTCTTGACTACAGGCCTAGCCTTTTTTCCATGACTGGATACACTGGCTCTAACCTAACTGTCTGGTGAGATAGGTAAGATAAGGATTATTATCCTTATTTTATACATAAGGAAACTACTGTTAAGAGAGGTTAGGTGGTTGAGAACAAGAGGGTATTGTGTTATCATTTGAAATAAATAACTTATCAATGCTTAGATTTGACACTGAGGTTTTGTATACACTTGAAAATAGTTCAGGGGAGATTTACACATTAGGGATGAATTCTGTATTGCCACCATCATTATGTCCACCGTTTCAAGGAACTATCTTTCCATTTGGGGCATGACCTGTGACTAGTTTAGAGAAAGGAATATCCTAGTCTTTGCTGCCTTAAAAAATATACACTTAAAGGTAGAGGGCACAGTGAGTCCTGAAATGATCACTTCAAATCCTTTTGGAATGTGTCACATCCTCTTGCTATAAATATTTCCATGGGTTGGAGCCTCAAATGTGTACTTAGTTATAGAAATGTTATGTTGTTGATGGAAGAACAATTTATTACATTGATCCAAATAATCATTTTTTAAAAAAAAAACCTTCTAAATATTCCTAAATCTTCTAATTGGGAAAAAAGCAGCCATCAATCAAATATAAACAACTAAGTTGAAAAAATAAATGCCCTTTTAAGACTCAGTTCAGGACTCTGACTAAAAATAGTCTTTGCTGACCTCAACATATTACTGTGAATGTTTAGGTAAGGTGCCACCCCATGCTTCTTGGAAATGACCAGAAAAGAATCCACCCAACAACATACTATTTACATAATGGAATCATTCTATTTCTGCACCCTTAATCAGTAACACATTTGATTTATGGGTCTTTGTAGACTACCCGGGTGAAATCATCAAGTCATATTTGGTTAAAAAATCTCCTGGTCAAACTTGTCAGACTTTTTACAATATCTCCACACTTAGGGGTGGGGGTGGGGAGCAGGGATGACACAAATAGCAAGTCAGAAACATCTCTAAAACCTCTTTATGTTAATTATGCAGTGAACAGAGCAAGACCTTAGGAGTCAGAAAGACCTGAATTTGAAACCTTTCTTAGACACTAGCTAGCACTGTCAGTGAGGAGACAGTCACACCCTCTCTGCTTCAATTTCCTTATTTGTAAAATAATGATAATAACAGCCCTTACTTCACAGGGTTATTGGGAGAATAAGTTAATGAGTTAACACATGTATAAAGTGCTTTGTAAGTCTTAAAGCACCATATAAATACCAGCTATTATTATACTAGTGATGTTGTAGTAGTAGTAGTAGTAGTAGTAGTAGTAGTAGTAGTAGTAGTAGTAGTAGTAGTAGTAGTACTAAAAAAAAACACTACCAAAAACTATGATATTGGAACTCAGAATTGGAAAGATGGTGGAAAAGAAGTTGTCCAATCTTTAATTTTGAAACCAAAGCCCAAACAGTTTCAATGACTCATCTAAGGTCATTGGATGAGTTTATCATTATTAATTATTATTTATTATTAATTATATTAAAAAGAATAAATAACAGAGTTTAGAAATCAAACTCAAGTTCTCTGACCCCAAATGCAATGACTTTTCCACTATATTCTATGTTGGCCTATACCACTTCCTTACTCCCCCCAAAAAGAAGACAAAATCTATAGAGAATCTTAGAACTTTGACCACCAGATAGTGGCATTGGTTAATAATCTGACACTATTTGACAAGTCCGTACTAACTGACCCTGGCACTTACTTATCACAAAAGTATTCACTGGGCAATAGCGCTGAAGAACGGCTGATGATTTAGACTTCTGCATGAACCTTTCTGTCCACCAGAAAGAGGCCTGGGATTTAGAATCAGAGGGCCTGTGTTCGGATCCTGACTTTGTTTTTACTGAGGGAGCAAGTCACTTGATTTCTCTAGGCTTCAATTTCTTAAACTATAAAATGAGGACGTTGGATCATATGACTTTGAAGGTGTCTTCCTTCTGTAAAATTTGTGGCCCTACGACCTTCTCTATGGTACTCGGAGTATACTTGACTTTGTTTCCCACAGTTTCTCTTTCCCTAGGTAGCCATCTTCTATTTGATACCTTGGGGGTGTGCATTATAACATATTTGTCCCCCAGGAGGATCAGTTCTCAATCCTCCACTTGACAAACCCCACCTCTTCCCTGGCCTTGCCATATTTTGCTAATGCGACTTTAGCATGATGGAGTTTCTTCCCAGAGAAACAAAACTTTTTCAACTATGTATAATTGTTTTACTTTTAACATACTATCAATAAAAGCAATAAATGCACAATAAAACCTCTACCGCCCCAAAGGACCTTGGTGGTTCCCAGATTGTATATAAGTTGCTCCAAATTGAGAAATTCTAGGAAATGAATAACTTAATTGTTTATTCAGCCTGGGCCATTGTCCTGCCAGTTAGCAAAGATTAGTGAACGTAACAGTTTACAACTGATCCATGCTGCCACGAGGATTTGTGCGTCATGGACCCCTTTTGTCAGGCAGGTGAAGACTATGTATAGATCTCTTCCCTCCTCAGAATGTTTTATCGCCAACATTCATAATGGAGGGAAATGCTGAATTTTAGTTAGAAGTTAACGAAAATGAAGACTATGCATAGTGTGTACACATATATGTAGACATGTACATATGTAAGCAGGGACCACCTGAAAATCATGGACCTGTGGACCCCTTGGAGGCCTGGGGTCCCCAGGTTAGGAACTCTTCCTTTTTAAGTGAAGGTTGAGGAACTCTGGTCACAGAACATGGATCTGCTATTTGGTGCTAGGAGATCCTCCTGACTGATGCTTCTTTGGTCACTGTCCCATTGCTAGCAGGGATCTCTCTCTGATCATTTTTTGCCATGATTAGCTCATGAGGGAGCAGAGGGAGTGGATTCAGTGCCAGAAAGGAAGGCTTGTCACCATGCTACTTCAGGGTCATGGTTAAAGTCAAAGAACATTATCTCTTGTGCTACACCATGTTGCCTCACTTTCTGTTAATTACAGACCTTCTGTCTCTCTCCCCTACTGGGGCAAAGTCCCACTTCTCTTTGCATCAGAAGAAAGTGCAGAAAGTGAAAGTGATGCTATTAAGCGCTAGAGTTAAAAGAGACCTTAGATATATCACCTAACCTACCCTTCTCTCTCTCTCTCTCTCTCTCTCTCTCTCTCTCTCTCTCTCTCTCTAACAGATGAGGAAAACAAGGCCCAGGGAAGTAAAATGATTTGTCCAATGTCACACAGCTAGTCAGGGAAGAGTTACGGCTTGAACCAGAACTTGTCCTCCAGTCCAGTAGTTTTTCTATTATATCCCAATATCTTTTGGTGTAGTAGAGGGAAGCATGAGAGCTTTTCCCACTCATGTAGAAGAATGAGTCAAGGATACCCTCTTTTTCCCCCATTAATAATATAAACATTCCATTAGAATCCAAGTTCCTTGAGAGTAGAGATTATGTAATTTTTGTATTTGTATCTTCAGGTGAGAACTAAATTTATCAATATAAGAAAACATTTCCTAACGACCAGAACAATCCAAAAAAGGAATGGACTCTCTTGGGAGATAAGAAGTTCTAGAACATCAGATATGTTCAAACAGAGATTCAAATGATTATCAGCCAGGAATGTTTCAAGTGGGATACTGTTCCAGAACTCAACTATGAGATTTTATGATTCTATTACTTATGTCTGTAGGACAGACATATTGCTGCATTTCACAATTCTAACCCATAAGCAAAAAACACATTTAGTTCACAGGTATAGTTATACCATTATAGGTATTTACTATATAGGACTTTTTGTTGCCTTTCTATCCAATAATTTTTCCAAAATGTTCTGGGGGTGATTATATTTTACCTCTATTAAAATAAAATTACTTCTACAACTGTTAACTGTCCCAAATCACTAAGCATAGACCTAAAAACAATAAACAGAGTACATGTCCCTTATTCAGTGCCCTGAAACTATTCTACTAAGTTAGCACCTTTGTAGATCACCCAAAATCCTCTTTCTACTTAATACAGAACTAAACTTCTCAGTCTGGGGCAGGGGGGGAAGGTAACCAAATACCCGGGACACTGAATGTCCTCAAAGCCATTACCCAACTTTGTATATCATAGACAAGAGAGTAAGAATTACAAAATGAAAATGGTTTGGGCTAAGTTTAATTTGCTGCTTCTGAAAACAAGGTAAACTTAAAAATTCTTTTCCTTATTTATGAACATAATCATCAACAAACACAAATGTTTCAAAATGATACTAGCAAATTCCATTAGTCACTGACTGCTAATCGATAATAATAATAGTTAGCATTTATACAGTACCTATAATATGCCAGGTACTGGGCGAAGCACTTTACAAACATTATCTCATTTAATCTTCACAACAACCCTGGGTAACAGGTGCTAACATAATCCCCATTTTACAGATGGAGAAACTGAAACAAACAGAGGTGAAGTGACTGAGTAGTGTATGAGGCCAGATTTAAACTAAGGTCTTCTTGACTCCAGGCCTAGCACTACCAAGCTGCCTAAGGGCGCACTTTAGCATTTTTGCCTTAGGCAATAAGAAGGTATCTAAGGAAACTTTTAAATTCACAAACCTTTATTAAATACTTACTATGGGCAAATACTGTACTAAGGGCTGGAGAAATAGACAAAAACTAAGATGGTCCCTCTCCAAGGTACCATCTTCTTGGTGCAGGGCTAAAGCAATGGACTCTAAAATGGGTACCAGACTATGACCCCAAGGAGTAATAATGATCCTCTATAGCATAGCCAATCCCTGGACACATCTCCAGCACAACCACACTACTCCCTTCACCCAATATTGTCAAATTTCCTTCACTCTCCGCTTATGCTCTTGCTAAGCCCTACTCTTTGGCAGTACAAACTCCTTGCCTTTCGCCTTCTCCACTGAGAGGGGTGTCCTCAGGAAATTATAACCTAAGTGAGACAAGAGCACCTGCACTTGCGGCTGCACAAGCAAAATCCTCCCTCCCCACAGTAGCCTCATGGCTTGAGCAAGTGCTAGGGAGGGCAGTGTGCTACAATCTATGGCAGTTGTTAGGGACAGTGAGCATAACCCTGCCCCTTCCCTGTTTTCATTTTGGTTGGTACAGTGAATCATACAGAATGAGCATGCATGGCTAGGCTGCAATCTTCTTTGCCTTACCTTTCTCCTCCAAAACTCGTCCTGCTAAACTTTCCTTTTTCTGGCAATGGCATGACCATCCTTCAAGTTACATAGTTTCAAAACATTGGTATCATCCTCAATTTCTCCCTCTTATTCACATCATTTATCAGTTGTCCAATCTCTCATCTCTATACTCTTGTCTCTACTTAGGTAACCACCTGAAGCCATAGCTTCCTTCTCAGTCTTCCAGCCTCAAGTCTCTACCTTCTCCAAACATTCCTCTGCACAGCTGCTGCAGTACGTTTCCTTAAGTAGATTCCCTACTCAAATCATGCCACTCCCCTCCGCAAACTCCATTGGCTTCCTATTGACTCTAGGATTTATTTCATCTTTAATCCTTTTTAATGTTTACTTTGCATAGCTATAAAGTACATTATAAAATGTACATAATTACATGTACACTGATACAAAAATAACTTGTAAACAAACTGGAGGTAGCTAACTTTTTTTTTAAACTTACAGGAGTGTGAGATCAAAAAAATTTAAAGAGATCATGGCTCAAGGGCACTGGACTTGAAAGCAGGAGTTCTAGCTTCTTAATACTGGATCACTACAACGCTGAAAATGGATCAATAATTGGAGTGGTTAAATATTCAGAATTCCAGGGGAAATGCTAGTATACAGAAGAGTAACCTTATCAAAGATAAAGTCCCCAGAGGACACTGCTGAATAAAAGAACCAATTCCTATGGCTGTTACCTCTGTTCTTATCAACATCAAAGTCAGTCTTTAGAGACAGAATCTCTTTGGTGTAGGGAGGATTGTGGAGAAAGGTTGCCAGGTGGAGTTTCCAGTTGTACCACAAGTTAATAATGCATAAGACCTCTGTAACTTTATGGATCCAGTCTGCTGTAATTCCAAAGACCAAACTGTATCAGAAGAGATAAGGATATAGGCCAGGCCACATAATGCCAGGTGAAGCTCTGAAAACCCACTGACTGTTGTACTGGTAGGGGTAACAATCTAAAATCTTATTGGCAGGATACTAGCGTGCTTAGGAACACAGAACAGTGCAGGCATTTTCTAGCCCATCTCCTACCTCCATCCACCCTTAAAATACAAAACCATAACCCCATTCCAACTTTCCACTTTCAAGATAAACATTTCTCAAAATATTGCTAAGCTCAAGAAAGGGGGAAAAGATTTAAAAACTATATAGAATGTAATATAATGTAGAACATAATACAGGCAACTGCCAAAAGCCATTATGGTGATCCTGTCATCTGTCATAAAACTAAGGACTATTTTCTTTGATTAAGAATTTGGGGGGGGGGGCGCTAGGTAGAGCAGTGAGTAGAGCACCGGCCCTGGAGTCAGGAGGATCTGAGTTTAAATCCAGCCTCAGACACTTGACACAAGTACTAGCTGTGTGACCTTGAGCAAGTCACTTAACCCCAATTGCCCTGCCAAAAAATAAAGAAGTTTTTGTAGCCACACACACATAAGCTGATTATATATACTTCTCCTTATACTTGCTTATATTAAAAATGTTAAAAGAAAAACTAGCAAATCACCTTAACCCAAGATGCTGATGTACAGTCTGTTTTCCTAGGAACATCTGAAAAGTACTTACCAAATATAAGTTGCACTTCCAGCATAAAGTGTGCTGGTGGACATCACTGTGCCTAGGCTTTTCCCCTGGAACCAAATCCTTAGTTTCTATTTAGTGGATTATGGCAAATAACAGTAGAATAACCATGATGTCATGGTGTTGAACTAAGGGAAAACAGGAAGAACAGCTTAAGAAGGGGAATTCTGAAGGAAGTTTCAGTCTTAGCCCAATGTATACCCGGCAAAAGCAAAAACAAAAACACAAAACACAAAAACAACTGTTTTGAAGCACAATCTCTCATCTCTGCTAAGTTTACACCCACACACACACCTATTACATACATACATGCATATATATGTGTGTATATATGTATGTATATCTATTAGGGGGCGCAGTTTTAAGTTATTAAAACTTAAAACAGAACTAAAAACTTTTGGATCACCCCATATTTCGTGTTTGGCTTTTTTGGGGGGGGGGTCATAGAGAGGAATGTCCTCACATCAAAACAAATGGCAAAGCAGAGAATCAAAGCCGGCTACATACACTGAAGGTCAAATTGCATCCAAACTTTATACACCACAGGAAGTGCTACCTCTCCCCATCCCTCCCAAAAAGACAACAGAGAAGGAAGGGACAAAACTGGAGCTTGGTAGCTTTAAATTAAAAGATCCCCACCCTTTACTCCTTCAGTGTCTAACAGTTCTGCCCATGAAATGATGCCAGAAGCAAGAAACCAGGAAGCCAAAAAGAATGGTTTTTATACCAATTGGCGGAGGGGTCAGGGTGATCAGAACTACCAATGAATGGACAAGGCGACCACAAATAGGCCAGTGGTATGAGGTGGTGTGACATGCTAGTAAAGGAAAGGGGAGGAGCTAGCTTTTGGAGAAACTGCAGAAGCAACTTGAAAACATAAATCACTTAGTTGCCCAAATATAAAAAATTTTACCATCTGAAAGACTTGCTTTACAAACCAGGGGGGAAACAGAGAGAGATTTAGAGAAAGTGGGGAATTCACAGAGAGTGATGTTATAAAATTGTAGTTTAATAGAAGAGGGTAAGAGGGAAATTATAAAATTCACACAGAAACTTTAGATGATATTTGTAAAGCACTTTAACATAGTGTCTGGCAAATAGTACGCACCATATACATATATTAGCTTTTTTTCTTCACTGGTAAAATATACTTCAATTTTAGCATACAACAAAAAATAATATTAGGAACTAATAGTTGTGCGAAATAGTCATTTATTTTTCTTCTGCTTAAAGGGAAAAGAAAGAAAATATGTACACTCTCTAAAATGACATACTCATTTCAATTTTTAATTTTTTTTATTTTAGGTTATGTTAATACATTCACTCTTTGCCTTCAAATAAAGCCCAATGAATGAAACTAATCAAATTTATTTGCTTATAGAATAGGATTAGTTTTATTCTTAGTAAAAGTCAGGCATCTTTAAATGATATCAATAGGCTTATAATTTAAGATGTAGGAGGCTATGGGTTTCTTTTGGCTATTTCAGGGTCATTTATTCCTCTCTCTCAGAGATGACTGACCATCACGTGTCTCTGGAGAAAACTACTCACAACCAGAAGCAGACACAGCTATATGACTCATTGTTTGCCCTAAATGCTGTGCAAACCACCTGACTTTAAAAAGCATGGGGAATTTTCAGAAAATTATCCATCTCAGTCATGACAAAAGAATACAAAATACATTTATCTTACAACTCTAACAAAGCAATACATATTAAGATCTACTACTATTAATACCTGAATGACAAGTCTGATTGAGTACACTATCTTACTATCTAAAACTCTTTAGAACACCCAGATTTACTTAGGAAGTAAGAACGTGAGAAAAAAGAAAAAAACCACACACACAGACATGGAATAAAAGTTGAATATTTTATTTCAGTGTCTAAGCATACAGGCAAATTTTCCTATAAATTCTGTGACTGAACTCTATTCAGTTTTTCCTAGGCAGCCCACTGGAGGATTTCAAAATTCAACTTTAGTTTAACTAATAGGAAAAGGAGGTTGAGAAGTATAGTTTCTAAAAATAGAAAGCTACTTTCTATTTGATCTAGTGAAGACCACAGTTTGACTCAGGAAACTCTTAGAGTTTGCTCCTGTGAAAAGTCTTGTCATTTGACTTCTAAGAACCATGAAACCATCAATGAAGTGCTTCCTGTTCTCATGACTTAAGAAAGCAGGCTTCATTTCGATGTTGTTCACCGTAAGTTCCAACAATGTCAGTAACACTTTTCTCTAGAAATCAATGGAGGTATAGCCACAAAAGGCAGAAATGGCAGGGAGAAACCAAAACTATAGAAGGAATTTTTTAATAAGTAGGGAATGAGGTAGCATGGCACAGTAGATGGAGGACCAACATAGCTTGGTAAAGCCTAAGTGTTTTTGATTGTACAACACCATCATTAAAAAAATTAGGGGCAGGCACACATCTGATAATTATATTTATTATAAATTTACTTATATATTAAACATATAGTGCTGCATTAGATATTATATGTTATAGAACATACACAAAAAGAAATCTAAAAAGGATGAAATAAAGATAAACAGTATTTTAAAAATGTTTTCTTTTATTTATTAATGGTACAGAAACACTTTTGTTCTTACTAAAATTATGAATGGAGGGGCAGAGTAGTGGGTATAACGGATAGAGATATAGCCTCAAAGCTCAGAAAATCTGGGTTCAAGTCCTGCCTCTGAGATATGCTAGCTGTGTGACCCAACTTAACCTATCTGTGTGCTAGCCAACTTTCTAAGACTGTAAGGTACAGAGAGGGTTGTATCTCATATTGGAAGAGTTATCTCACCTGGGAATTCTCTATACCAGAAGTATCCTAAGACCTTTTCAGTGGGTCGGTGAGGTCAAAATTATTACAGTAATAATAAAATTAATTTTGAAAACTAGTTTATACATATTAATCTCTAATACAGTAAATATCAATTGATATAAACCCACCTAAAAAGCTTTTGAGGATATCCTCAATAAATGGTAAGAGTTATAAAAGAGTTCTGAGACCAAAAAGTTTGAAAATTGAAGCCCTATAACAATGAAATTACAGCTTCAGGTTCTATACCTAAAAACAAATATAATTATATTTTTAGAAAGAACAATGCAATTGAACATGTTTAATTACTTTAAAAAATCTGTATGTTTGGGGAATAGAATGGACTGCTAAATAATAACTGTTAATTCTTCTTTTGCTCAATGTAGCTTGCCAAATGAGTAATTTTTTAAAATATTTTTTAATTAAGAGATATACAATGTAACAATCAAATAATAGGTTCTAACAGCCATTGAACTCTAGGTTTTCTACAGGAATCTTATTTCTATGTGTACACATGTTCATCACATATAATACAAAACAGCAAAGGAAAGTAAACTGATTTCAACTCGGCTAAGTTTCCATTGTCAATAAACACTTTTTAAGCAGCTGCTGTAGATCAGATGCTACGCTAAGTACTGGCAATGTACGTAAGTACTAGCCAGTAAGTACTGGCCAGGAGGCCAGTGTCACTGAATCACAGTAGTTCTGCTAAATGGATGGTACAATACCTTAATATCCTAGCCACATTTGAATATTTTAGTTGCATTTTTGTATGAGTGTGAACAACAAGAAGGCCTATTTGGCTGGACCATAAAGTAAAGGAAGGGAAGTAATGTATATGATAAAGCTGGAAAGGTAGGCTGGGGCCAGGCTATGCAGGTATTTAAATGCCAAATAGAGGAGTTTAGTTTTGACTGTAGAGTCAACAAGAAGCTGATGGAGTTTATTGACTAAGGGGGGAGTGATACGCTCAGATGACCTTTTAGAAAATCACCTGGGCTTCTATGTGGAAGACAGATTGGAGTGGGGAGAGGTAATGGAAGGGGATTAATTCGAAGGTCACTGAAATAGGCCAGGTGAGAACTAAAGCAGTCCTGAACAAGGGATGATGGCTGTGTGAATGGAAAGAAGGGGAAAGACGTGAAAGATGGGGAGATAGAGAACATAAGATCTGGTAACTACATGGATATATTGGGTGAGGAAGAGAAGGTAGCTGACTAGAAGAATGAGGTCTCTCTCAACGGAAGAAGAAAATTCAGAAGAGGGGCAAGATTTTGGGGAAGGAGATGTGCAGGACAAATTGTTATCTGATCCACACTCTGATCCATTCGAAACAAAAAGGAGGTTGGGGAGAAAAGTTCTTACAGATCAATCTGCCTTCTGAAAAGCACCTGGCCTAGGAGATAGAGGGCTAGCCTTAGAAACAAGTAACCTCTGATGAAGTCCTGTCTTAGACACACACTGTCTATGTGACAAACCCTCAGTTGCTTGGGCAATTCTCCAAGACTCTAAATTTCTGAGGTATTCCAAAGGGAATTCCCTAGGCAGATTAAATCACAAGGCCCAACAAAAAATAAGAAAAAAATATAAATTGATGGCTTTATTAATTGATTTAATCATCAGTCATAGCCTGGTGCATTGAGAAAATGGCTGGATTTGGAGCCAGAGGGCTAAAGATTCAAATTCCATCTTTGCCACTTGCCACTTATTCATAAAGCATTATTAAACAAGTACTATGAGTTAAGTAAGTACCATGCTAGGTCCTAGGGATACAAGTCTCAATTCTAAAGAACTTCACATTCTCTTGGGGGAAACATGTTCACATAATATGTACAACTGCAATCCATACAAAACGAATACCAGAATTTGGCGGAGTTAAGAATGTCCTTGTGTAGAAGGAGCATTTAACATGGTCTTTAAAGGAACTTAGGGATACTAGGTTCTTTCAAGAGACGGAGGTATGAAGAAAGTACATACATTCCAGGCATCAGAGACAGCCATGGAGATAAGAGATGTTATGTCTTATGCAGGGAACTGGAAATAGGCCCATTTGGCTAGACAGTTGAGTGTATGTGTGGAAGAAAATAATTATCCCACTTATTGGTCTTGAAATTTAGGCCTAAAGCCAGATGGGGTAGGACTTTAAATACCAAACAGAGGAGTTTATATTTTATCCTAGAGAGAACAGGGGCCATTGGATCAGGGAATTGACAGTCAGACCTGTGGTTTAGGAAAATTACACTGGCAGGTTCATGGAGAAAAGAACGGAATAGAGTGAGACTTCAGACATGGAAACCCTTTAGAAAAGTCCAGGCAAGAGGTGATAAAGAGTCTGAACTAGAGTGGGGGCTGTGTGAGTAGAGAGAAGGGGACGGATGTCAGAAATGTAGTGGAAGGGATGACAAGATGGGGCAACTCATGCAAGAGCGAATGAAGATTCCAAGATGATACTACTTTGGTAAACCTGGATGACTTAGAAGACTGCTAATAAGTGCTAAGAAGGAAATTCAGGAGAGTGGTAGATGTGGGAAAAAATATAGGGAGTTCTGTACCTGCAGGACATACGGTTTGGTGATATCAAACCAAAACCCAGGGAGAATGAGGCCGAATACATGCATCTAGGAGTCATCTGAATAGAGAAAATAAGTGCACCCACCGTAGCGGACAAGATTGTAGAGGAGGGGGTGCTGAACAAAACTTTGGGGATACCCAGAGCTAGGGGACAGGATTTGGATAATGATCCAGTAAAGGACACTAAGAACCAGTAGTCAGATCGGCTGGAGGAAAATCAAGAGAGAAAAGCGTAACAAAAATCCCAAAAGGAAAAATGTCAAAGAGGAGAGGATAGTTAACCCTGCAAGGATCAGAAATGTCAAATGTAAATCAGAAAAAATGAGAAGTGAGAAAAAGCCATTGGATCTGGAAATCAGGAAAACAGTGTTATATAAATATATATAATGTATATACATATATATATATCTACACATACAGATATATGAAATGATAAATGAGAGAATTCAGAAAAGCATGAATTTTTATGAAATGATACAGAATGAAGCAAGTAAAACCAGAAAGTAGTATATGTAACAACAATCTTAAATGGAAAGGTCAATAAAATAAAATTGAATGCTATGAAAATATAATGACCAAACTTGGCCAGAGAGGAATTGAAAAAAAAAATCTCTTGGTTCAGTGCAGAGGTGTGGAACATCACATCTGCCATCAAAATCAATTGATGTATTAGTTGGTTTTGCTGAACTTTTTTCTTTCTAAATCTTTGTTAAATGAGATGGCTTGGTGGGTTAGGGAGGAGGCAGGGATATATTTGAAAATGAATGTGATGCAACAACAAGTTATCAATAAAATAACTTTAAAAAAATGTGTTAACTTTGGAGAAAGCCATTTCAATTGAATGAAGACTAAAGCAGATTGCAGGAAGTTTCAAAGTGACTGGTGAAAAAAAGTTAAGGTGATGAGCACAGAAAGTTTTTTTTTTAAAGGAATTTGGTTGTCAAAGTGAGATGAAATTATCAAATAATAGCTTTAGGGATTGATAGGGCAAAGTGAGGGATCTTTAAAAATTTTTTATTTTATTTTTAATTTATAAACCATTCCCATAACATGATATAATTTTAAAAAGATGATTGCACACGAAACTGCAAATCATAGTAAATCAACAACTCGCTAGTCTTATAAAATAAAGCTATTGTGGAAATGTAGGGAATGCAGCAGGGAAAAAGTCAAAAGACAGGAAAGAGTTGAAACTGATAATGAGAGGGACTGATCACAACAAACCAGAGGAGAGAAAATGGAATAAGATGAAGGGTACAGGCACAGAAGTTGACCTTGGCTAAGACATCTTTGTCAGAGATTACAGTAAAGGGAGGAGAAAGTGTGTGACAAGTCAATTATATTGCCTAGGCTTTATTAGTTTCCTCATCTATAAAATGAGGGCACTAAACAAGATGACCTCTAAGGCTCCTTTCAACTTCAATGACCCTATATTTTCGCAAGACATCAACTTAATCTTCAACGGAAAACTTCACAGTTCAGATAGCTTCCCCTAGAAAACAGCAATTAACTCCTCCAACATTTCATTAAACAAAGCTAAAGCCAAAGAGAGATCAGTAACTTTCTAAAGACAAATACAGAGAATTATTATTTTTTCTCATTGATCTTTTGGAACCAAAAAGGGAGTAGAAAAACCTCCTCTCTATTGAGGCTCGCATACACTATTTATTCCTAAGGATAGGGCTGGAATTGATTTCAGCGTCTTAGAGAACTCCTTATACCCATGCAGGTTGGTACTTTTTCTATAATTTATATACAGCCTTAGACAACTGTCTAGAACAATGCTGTTAAACAAGAGCCATAAAACCCTATGTAAAGATCCCTGCAGGCTGCATACTGACTGAGAAAACTATACATGTTTATGTATTTCTTTTTTTATTTATTTAGTTAAATATTTCCAAATTACATTTTAATCTGGTTCTGCCACACTCTGGCATAACCATAGGCTGCATACAGCCCCAGGCTGCATGTTTGACAGCTCTGCTCTAGAACCCTGAGAGGTTAAGTCAGTCAATAAATATTTATTAAGTTCTTATTATGTGCCAGGCACTAGGCTAAGTGCTGAGAATACCAAAAAAAAAAAAAAAAAAGGCAAAAAAAAACAGTCCCTGCTCTTAAGAAGCTCATAGTCTAAATGGGAGAAACAATGTATAAAAACTATGTACAAACAAGATACGTAGAGTAAAACTAGAGACAATCAACAGAGGGAAAGAAATGGAATTAAGAGATATCAGGAAAGGCTTCTTGTAGGGTTATTTTCAGCTGGCAAAGGTCACACAGCCAATATGTGTCGAAGGCAAGAATTGAACCTAGATTTTCTTTGCTTTGAGGTCAGATCTACATCCATTACTCATGATGTCTTATAACTATACCCAATGACTCGCTCAAAATTACACAGTTCTTAGACTCAAAATAAATTTAATGGATCGATTAATACTTCTTCCTATCTAAACTTTACTTAAATCATCACGGATTGATGGTTCATAGATCTAACTCTGCCCCTTGATTTTAAGAGACCTGTCCAATGTCATACTTCGACCTCTTATTAAAAAAAGATAATCAAGGAGTTCTACAACCTACTTGGGCAACGTTTGAAGCAATTTTGGTAAACAGTTTTAAAATATTTCTTGAGAGCCCAGTTAAAAGAATTTTTGAACAAAAAGGAAAATTAATGGATACTAAATGCGAGTCAGAGATCCTAAAAAAGATGCTCATAAAGAGTCACATTTAGGATTGAGGCCATGCTACCATGGTGGTGTCACAAGAGTCCAGAAATAGCCATGGAAGTCCAGGAGGGGAAAGTTCCTCTGGCATTGTCTCTGCGTAAAAGCAAATGAATGCCTCATCTGCCTGGCTGCCTTACAATCAGAAAATTCTCCTCATATCTACCCTAAATCTCTCTTGCTGAAATTAAAACTTAATTCTTTCTTTTTCTTTTTCCATTTTTCAGTGGATATAAGAGCTCAGTATGGTACTTTGAGGGGGAAAAGTAAATTAATTGCTCAAGTTCTCACACCAGTAAAGGCAGAAACCAGAACTTGTCTTTGACCTTGTTCCTCTTGAATGAATAATTACCTTTTGGAATCACTTTCATTGAGCACTTGTTTCTATAAATAAAACCGTGAGATGGATCTACAAATAAATGTGGCCCTCTGCTACCTCCATGACTCGTGCATAACATGAGCTGTGAAAAGAACTTTCAAATAAACATAATAACCTTGTATTTGACAAGTGAAAAGACTTAAGATGTTGGGATAAGAATTCATTATTTGGTAAAAATTTTGGGGAAAACTGGAAAGCAGTACGGCAGAAACAGGCATAGACCAATATCTTACACCATTTATCAAGAAAAGGTCAAAATGGATACATGACCTAGATATAAAAAGAGATTTTACAAGAAAATTAGAAGAACATAGAACATATTACTTATCAGACTTATGGATAGGTTAACAATTTATGAATAAACAAGAGATAGAGAACAAAGTTAGGTGTAAAATGGATAATTTTGATTACAGTAAAAAAGTTTTTGTACAAATAAAACAAATGTAGCCAAGCAAAAAATTGGGGAAAAATTTTTTATAGATAGTTTCTACAAAACTTCCAAAGAGAGTTCTTTTTGATTCCGATTACCTGTTAAGGTACATGTCACTGTGTAGAATAGACATGGCCTGTGAGCGAACTCTATCACGTTTGCTTATTAACCTCCATGACAAAATTGGAAGTTTACTCTAATAGGAAAAAAAATATCACCAAGATATAATAAAAATGAAGAATGCAACAAGTGTTTGAAATTGCAGAGAAGGAAATTAATTTTAACATTAATATTACTCAAATGAAGGTCAAGTACAAACGTTGCTCTCAAATTTAAGATACACCAAAAACTGTACATCCTTTAGATTAGATCCCTGTAGTAAATGAGATGCTTAGAGTGCTGCTGTAACAGGGTAAATAATCTTCTGTGATCTTCTTTTATCATCTGGCTACTTAACATGGCTTTATTTAAGGCTGTTAGTGGCCCAACTGTGTTATCTAGTATCTTTTTTTTTTTTTTGCATAGGCAGGGCTAAAGGATAACCACAACAACAAATTTCTTTTATGTAGCCCTTTTTCCTAACAAAAACCCTGCAAAGTACGTGGCTGTTGTTGTTCAGTAGTGTCTGACTCTACGTGACCCCATGGACAAAGTCCATGGGATTTTCCTGACAAAGATGCTGGAGTGGTTTGCCATTTCTTTCTCCACTGTGCCCCTACTTCACAGATGAAGAACTGAGGCAAATAAGGGGTTAAGTGACTTGCCCAGGATCACATAGCTGGTAAGTATCTGATGCTGAATTTAAACAGGTCTTCCTGACTCCAGGCTTGGTGCTCTAACTACTGGACCACTTACGGACAAAGTAGGCAGTGCCAACTATTTTTCCTATTTTTCCATATGAGGAAAGTAAAGCTCAGAGGTCACACAGCAAATGTCAGAGTCAGAATTTGAATCCAGTTTTTTTCTGACTCCAGTATCATCAATGCCCAAATTATTTCTTCTAGTACTGATTCCTCCATAAAAGATTTCCTGTCTTAGATGCTCTAGAGTTTGAAGGGGCTTCAGAGGACATTTATTTCAATCTGCATATGCAGAATTCCTTCTATTACATACTAGACAAATAGTCATCCAGCCTTTTCCTGAAAACTCCCAGGGAAAGGGAACCCATGCAGATAGACTGTCTATTTCACTTCTGTGTGGCTCAGTTGGGAAGCTTTCCTTTGACCAAACCACAAAACTTTTTCTACAACTTCTACCCCAATTGCTGGGGTCCTGCCCTCTTGGGTCTAAAAGTTGGGTAAGATAAATTCCTCTCCCAGATATTAACCCATCAAATACCTGAAGAGAGGTGTTATGTCTTCTCCAGTCTAAACAGCCTAATTTTCTTCAAATGAAATTTAAATCCATATGGCATGATATGGAAGCCCTGCACTATCACAATAACCTTTCTCTGGATGTTTTTCCATCTTATGAATGTCTTTCCTATGTGTGGCACCAGAACTGAAAATAATACTCCAGATATGGTCTGAGCTTTCTAGGACTATCGCTTCCCTTGTTAAAGATACTGATATCTCTGAATGCACCTTAATATCAAGTTAGCTCCTTTCAATTGGTGAGGAGGAGGGCGTTAGAAGAGGGAAAGGAGATTAGAGAAAGAGAAGGAAGGGGAGGGGAGGAGATGGGAGAGGAGTGTGAATTAATGTTCTTCCTTCCCCACTGTCTAATGATCTCCCTGACTGCCATTAAGTCAAAACTAAAATCCCACAAGAAGCCTTCCCCAACCCCTCTTAATTCCAAAGCTTTCCCTCTGTTAATTATTTCCTATTTATCCTATATGTTGCTTGCTTTGTATATATTTGTTTGCATGCTGTATCCTCCTTTATATTAACTCCTTGAGAGTAGGAGCTGTCTTTTGCCTCTTTTTGTATCCCTAGAGCTTAGCACAGTGCCTGGCACACAATAAGCACCTAATAAATGTTTATTGATTAACCGACTAATTTCAAGGACAATCCTTTTATGTTCAACTTTAAATATGGAAATGTTCATTTAACTTAGTGCTTGGTAAGTTCAAAAATTGTTTTGAATTCAAGTTAGTTGTTTTGGATGCCATATTCCACTGCTGATCATTAATGAGCTTCCAGACCAATAAAATCCCCGCATCTACCACTCAAGAATTAGAATAAAAACTAATTTGAGGAAACTGAAGATTAATTCATTCAGCAAATATGTATCAGACCCCTACAGTGTAGAGAATGCTGTCCTAGGCCCAGCGGAAGAAATCTGTCACCGAATTCCAAACCATGGCTACCTAAGTAATACTTTAAATAAAGTGCCAAAATTCTTGAAATATAATGGCAAATTAAAATCCAAAATTACTTTTGATAAGCTCACAGTTCAAAATGTTCAAAGTTTAGTATGTATCACTATGTGACTAACCATGGACAAAACATTGAGACTCAAGTTTTTTCATCTGTAAAATAAAAATTTTGAACTACAAAAATAATCCCCAAATCCTCTCCAAGCAAACTACTAATTTGCCTCCTCCATCTTTGTACTTGATATTAACATATTTTCAACTGCACAAGAGTTTACATTTGTCCCTACTACTGACTCATTCACCTAGAATTTAGTATGCATACCTTATCCAAGGCACTGTATTAGGTTCGAGTGATTTAAAAACAAGGTGAAAATCACTCCCTACCCTCAAGGAGCACACATTCTACTTGGGTATACAACATTTATACAGATCAGTAAATATAAGATAATTTGAGGAGAGAAAAAAAAAACTTCTAGTAACTAGAGAAGGCAAAGAAAGGCTTCCTATAAGAGATAGGTCCTGCATGCAGCTCTGAAGGAAGCAAAGGACTCCAGGAGGCTGAGGTAGAGAGTGAATTCTATGCATGTGGGACAGGATGTGAAATGCCATAAAGGCAGGAAATGGAAGACTTTATTCTTAGACCAGGAAAACCAGGACCATTGGAATACAGACTATGTGAAAGGGAATAATATAAAATAAGTCTGGTAAGGAAGACTGAAGATAGCCCTTCAAAGATCCTTCCCTCTTAGATTACCTCCCATTTTCACTATATACAGCTTATATGTACAGTTGTTTGCATGTAGTCAGGCTCCCATCCCCCTATATTAGAATGTATGCTCCTGAGGACAGGGACTATTTTTGCCTTTCTTTGTGTCTCTAGCACTTTGAACAGAATATGGCATGCAGTAAGTACTTAATAAATGCTTCCTGCCTATTTTATCCTAGAGTCAAAAAGTGAGCCACTGGAACTTCTTGAAAATCTGCTTTAAGAAAGTTGTTGTGGCAGCTTCTAGAAAGATTAACTGAAGATGAGAAAAATTGGAAACAGGGAAAGCAAATAGGTTATTTCAATTGTCTCGGTGAGAAATAATGAGACCTTGAACTTGGGTGGGAGCCCAGTGAGTACTGAGAAGAGGAGAAATTTAAATATTCTCCCCAAAGCTAAAGCCTGCCCAGATTTCTTTGCTGTCACCCAGCATGCTACCTATCTCTCTTACCTTTGTCCAAGTACAGCACACAGCCAAGCACAGATCCCTAGGGCCCTCTACCCCAGACCTTTTCTTTTCCAAGGAGTCATCAAATCATTAATGACAACTCTTTGGGCCAATTCATCTGGCCAAATCCATTTAACTATAATAGTAACTAGCCCACATCTATAACTTTTAATTAACAACAACAATAATAATGATAATAATAGCTAGCATTTATACAGTACTTTAAGATTTTTACCTAGCACTTTGCAAATACTATTTCATTTTATTATCACAAAAACCCTGGGATACTATTACTATCCTTATTTTATATATGAGGAAATCATGAAAGACAGTATTAAAATTATTTGCCCAGGGTCAGACAGATAGTAAAGGTCTGAGGCCAAATTTGAACTTGGATCCTTCAGATTACAGGTCAATATTCACCGCAACATCTAGCTCTTGTCCATAAGAATAAATACATAACCTGATCAATAAATACAGTGATCGAAGAAAATTCCAAAGGACTCACTCAGGATGAAAAAACAATGTACCTTCAGGAAGAGATCTGATAAACTCTGAGTGCAAATTGAAGCATAATTTCCTCATTTCATTTTTTTTTGCTTAAAAAATGGCTAACATGGAAATGTTTTACATGATATCATATGTATAATTGATATCATATTGCTTGCCTTCTCAGTGGGTGAAGGAGGGGGTGAGGAGGGAAAGAATTTAGAACTCAAAATTTAAAAAGGTTAAAAACAAATAATAAATTAGATTTAAAAAAATATAAAAACTTTGCTAATATTTACATAAGTAACACTTTAAAACAAAATCAAGGCATCTACAATATCCCCCAATCTATGTGTCTAGTAATCCTGTCAAAAAAGGAAATTAGGTTAGGCTGGCATAAGCCATTTGTGATAAAACCATGCTGCTTCTATGATCTCTTTTTTTCTAGATGTTCATCTAGCAATAATGTAGACTTTTTTTTCAGGAATCTAAAATAAAGTACATTTATCTTCAACTTGTAAACTCCATTCTTGTCCTTTTTTTTTTTGAATCTGGAAAACATTCGCCCCTCTCCAGTCCAGCAGTACTGTTACCATTCTCCCTGATTTCTGACAGGGATTCAGGGCAGCTTGGTGGCAATGTGGATAGAGCACTGGGCTTGAAATCAGGAAGACTCATCTTTCTCTGAGTTCAAATCCAGCCTCAGACACTTAACTAGCTATGTGACCCTGGACAAGTCTCTTAACCCTGTTTGCCTCAGTCTTCATCTGTAAATTGAGCTGGAAAAGGAAATGGAAAACCACTCCAGTATCCTTGCCAAGAAAACCCCAAATGAGGCCATCATGGAAAGTTGGACATGATTGAACAAGGACTTAGCAATCATATCTGGAGGTTGTTTCTGTACCCTGGAATATGGTTTATCTGATCCTTCTGAACTGATCTAGAGAACTTCTATTCCTATTTATCCTACAGCATAGTGTAATGGTTTGAAAGCCAACACAGTTTCGGTCCCTATCCTTATAAACATCCTATTAAGACTTTTTTTTTTTTTGGTTATACTTTTTCTGGTCCAAAGATCATTCTTGGCAGGAAAAGAAAAAAAGCGAAAAACAAAATAAGACTCGAGAAGCTCTACCATCTATACATCAGATGTTACTTTTCCATCCTTCCTAAGCATCAGTTCTTAGTCTTTTCATTCTCCCCTTTCCCTGCTATAGCTAAAAAACCAAAGCTCATTTATTATCTTCTCCCCAGTCTCAGCTCATTTTGAGATTAAGTGATTCTGACTCTATTCTTACGACACTGTCATGCTTTGTGTTCATTCTTCTCTACCTATGTTTGTTTCCATCTTCAGTACTTTTTGTTTCTTTATTAAACTCAGGGAGTACCCTGTGCATTCATATCAGTCTTTTTAAAGAAATTCCATTTTTGCTCTTCATCAAAATGGCTTCTCTTTGAATATTCAGAATTTCATTCTTGAGGGCTTCTTATTCCTTCTTAACTGACTTCTGTAGAATTTTAGTCAGCAGGATCCTACCTGCCTTATCTCTGAACCCTTTGAAATTTCTCACCAAAAATCTAGGATACATGTTAAATATGTCCAGTTTTCCTTACTTCTTCTAGTAAGTCAGTAACATATACATTCCTTTTTTTTTCTCCATTTGAGTGATGAGAAATCTTAATAACTCATTGAGTTCAATGTTCTAGTTCATTTATATGTGTAAAGGGTTGGAAAATTATTTAAAACCAAGTTCTTTATTCATTTCCCTATCAGTAATTAACAGATCAAGCAAGCTACAAAATGAAATCATTTAAAATCACCAACTTAAAACTCTTGCTCAAAATATCCTGCTTTATAAAAGAAATACAGAATTTTTCTTATGTAAGGTTCCAAAGAATTTTCCTGTTGAGGCAGTTTGTAATGTTGCAAAGTGTTGCTAAAGCAACTTGGCTGAAATCTATTAAGAAGTTAAGAATTGCACTACTTTTTAAAAACTACTGAGTTAGACATTAGAAGGTATTGTTTCATTTTTCTTTATGAGAAACTGTAAAAAATTATCGCCTTCAAATTGGGAGAAAAAAAGGCTCAGGGGGCTTTATGCTGTCTGTGGCAAGATGCCTCATACAGCTGTCTCATCTACCAGATGAGAGGAGAGTATTAGGAGTAAGGAAGGGGTATTAGAGATATTGTGTGCTCTTTTCCTTCCTGGCACTTTAAGAGCAGAGACATGGAGACACTATGAAATCAAGGATTCTCTGAGGTGTTGGAAGCAACATAGAGGCACTTTGATACCAAACTACTCACACAGTATAGAAAAGGGCAGCAGCTAATGGTGAAGCAAAGAAAATCTCAGCTCTCTAATAGCTCCTAAAGGGGAATCCCTGAAGAGAAAGCTGATTTACCAACCAGAATATTAGTTCAATTTGGGCAGCTTTGGTGAATGAGTCAGTTAATTTTTACAGAGATGGATAGTTCTTAAAGTGATCATGACATTGTAGTAAAAAAAAAAACCCAACCCTAATATTTATATTAATGACCCTGAGTAATCAATAAACAGTGAAAATAAATTAACTATACTATTTATAAAAGCAGAAAAATATGCAACACATTTTAGAAAAGTGTTACTCAATTTTTTTCAATCTTTTTTACTGAAGGATAAGTAATGCATAGAGTGAGCTGAAAAAATCACTTGATCTAGAATTAGGGGACTTGGGTAGGAATTGTGGCTCGTCTTCTTGTCACCTGTGAGATCTTGGTAAAGACTTCTCTGTACCTCAGTATATTAGTCTATAAAATGGGGGATTTACTCTGGCTCTCTTAAGATTATTTGGGGATTTTAAGTTGTATGATTCTCTGGTTTAGATTTTTTAATTAGTTAGAAACATCACTTACTCAGAACATATGGGTTCAAGAAGCATTTATTAAGAATCTACTATTTACCAGGCACTATGCTAAAGAGATACAAAAATGAAAAAGTCCCCTGTCCTCAAGGAACATTTTTTTTTCAGGAGAAACATGTACACATAATTTACAAGAGGGTGAATCTGAGCTGAGTTCTGAAGCTTGAGTTTCTAGGAGGCAGAAAGAACATTCCAGGCATTGAGAAAGGTACAGAGGATATGGAAAGTAACACACTGGGAACAAGTAAGGCAGTTATGCCAAAATGTAGAGTATGTAAAATCAGACTAGGCTGGAGAGAGATTGTAAAAGGCTTATGCATCCAAACAAGGATTTTGTATTTTATCTTAGAGACAAAAGGGAATCACTGGACCTTCTTGAGCAAGTAAGTAACATGGTTAGACCTGGGCAAGAAAAGAGGTGGGCTAGGTAGGCCTTCCCTTAGTCTAACCTTTCAATCCAGAATAAAAGAGATAAAGACAAAGTCATTTAGGTGATAATTATGGTTTATTTTATAATTAATTATAAATTATAATTATATAATATATAAATTATATAACTATATAAATTATATAAATATATAATACATAAATATAATATAAAATATATAATATATAAATTATAATTATAAATTAATTATAATTAAGAGTATAAAACTCCCAACCAGAGACTTACCCTCACAATCCTGAAACAAAGATGAGTATACAAATATGGAGGTATGGGGAGGGCTCATGATCCTCATTCTAAACTGAACCGAACAAAGGAAGGCTGAATGCACAAACACATGTATAGATAGATTTTGATATAGAGCTATTCATTGATGATTAAGTGGGGTGAGAGAAAGAGGAGAGGAAGGTTTAAAAGGGAGGGTAGACAGAGAGAACCAGTCACAAGTAAAACAAACCTCAACTTTGGAAATTAGATCAGAAGTGGGAATGAGGGAGGCAAAAAGAAAGAAAGAAAATGTAAGAAGTAGATAGAAATGCAGGATCTGGAAGAGAGGCAGAGGAGAAATAGGAAAAGACTAATTATAAATACGAATACTCATTAAATTCCTTCTTTTTTCTACCTCTTTTGCGAAGAAGGCAATGCGGAGAAAATAGAAAAAAGTATAAGAAGATAGGCTGAATGAAACATAATTAACAGTCATAACTGTGGATGGATGATGAACTCACACAAAATGGAAGTGGGTAGCAGAATAGATTAGAAAGTAGAATCAAACAATATACAAGAAACACATGAAATATTCATAAGAGTTAAAATAAAATCTGGATCAGAATTTATTATGCTTCGTGTAAATTTTCAAAAGTAGGTGTAGGAATCATGGTCTGAGACAAGGCAACAGTAAAAATGGACATGATTAAAAGAGATAAGCAGGGTAACCATATTATATTTGAAGGCACTGAAGATCATGAAATAATATTTAATTTGCATTCTTTAAATAGCATAATATCTAAATGCTAAAGGGAAAAACCAAAATTCAGGGAGAAATTGACAGCAAAAGTATAATTATTCAACCAGGAATAATTTACAGAACTAGACAAATCTAAGAAAAAGATAAAATGAAAGACTTTAAGGATGTGAATATAATTTTAGAAAAGTTTAATACAATAGCTCTCTGGGAATTACAGAATGGGAATATACATATTTCTCAGCTGTACATGGCACCTTGCAAAAATTGATCATGTGGATCATATGATAATGCATAAAAATCTCATAAACAAATACAGAAAAGTAGAGATATTGAATTCATTCTACGATGACCTCAATATAATAAAAATTATATATTCAATAAAGAACATTTAGAGAAAGAATTCAAACTTAGATAGAGATTAAATAATTTAACCCTAAAGAGTTGGTGAGTCACAGAATAAATTATAGAAACAATAGATAATTTCATCCAAGAAACTTAAAAAAATGAGACAACACAGCAAAAATTTTGAGATGTAGCCAAAGCAATGCTTAGAAGAAAATGTATATATCTACACATTTTTGTCGCTGAAAGAGAAAGAACATATAAATGAATTGGGTATGCAATTTAAAAAATAGAAAAACAACAAATAAACTCTAAATGAAAAAGGACTTACAACAAAATGAAGAAGAAATAAGGAAATTATTAGAAATTGTTTTGCCAGATTAAATGCCAAAAAACTGATAACTTCAGTGAAACAGTTGAATATTTACAAAACACAAAAAAAAACCCACATTAATGGAACAAGAAATACAAAATTAAAATATCTTAATGGCAGAGAAAAATTGAATTAGGCATAAAGAAAAACAATAAAAAAAATCAAGGACCAAGTGAATTTATAAGCAAATTCTATCAAGCACTGAAAGAACAAATAATTCCATTATCGAAAAAATTATTTGTACTCCTAACAAATTTCTTCTATGAGACAAAAAGAGTTCTAATCCCCAAAACAAGGAATAATAAAGCAGTCAAATTCATTTGTATATCACTCACTGAATTATATTTTCTCCCGTAATATCAATGTATGTACTATTTTATAACAAAATTGTGATTTTGATGTATAAAAATGAATTTTTATAAGTTAAATCCTATTTTAAATGCAAATAGAGGAAGAAGATACTTAAAAGAATACTGCTATCAACGCTTTTATAATGCAGATAATTCACCTCCTAATTTATGTGTTCCATATGTTCATATTTTCATAATCTCATAAAGCAGAGCACATTTGTAAAAATCATTTCATGACAGCTGCTACGGAAATTGCCTACAAGAAAGAGTGCACTTTGAGAACGAAAAGAAACAAGAGGATGCACTTTTAATAGTATCCATATAATGAATGATACTTGAGCATATCTAAGGAACATACACAGTGGCATTCTCCAATGATCTCAGCTTAGAGACATTCTAAAGGTAGACACATAATCAAGGAAGAAAACAGAAGAGTGATGGTACAAAATATAGTGCAAGAATACTACCAGAAAGGAATTTATCTTAAGTATTACTTCCCTGTTACTTATTTTTGTTTTGTCAAGCTCCTTGGCTAAGAAAACAGATGTAATATAGAAATTAACCAGCCCTGACTTTAAATCTGTTCTCAGTTACCTTTTCCCCATCTGCCTTAAGCAAGGCAAAAGTCCCACTCCCTTCTCTGTTCCTCCTTGGATACCCTATGGTTCCTATGATTTCCACTCCTGTGACCTCCTTGTGAGTAAGAATCAGATGCAGAATAGAATTCACTCTTGTTGGCGTTAGTGTTGTTGTTATTGGTCAGGGACTGTTCTACTCAGTTTGTTTCCTGGATTTTGTTTCCTGTGAACTTCTGTGTTTCAACTTCTCTTCTTTCACTGTAACTACTCTCTATGGCATCTTGCTTGGGAGACATATATACATACATGTATACACATATATATGTATAGGCAGTCTTCTTTTTTGGAATTACAGGTCTTTTGATTTTTTTTTTAGATTAATGGTCTTTCAACTAGTCAGGCACTAAATATTTATTAAGCACCTACTATGTGCCAGGCCTTTGCTAAACCTTAGTGATACAAAGAAAGGAAAATTATAGTCCCCTGCTCACAGTCTAATGGAGGAGACAATTGTGTAAACTCTATAGAAACAAGATGTATACAAGATAAATTGAAGATAATCCATCGAAGGAAGACAATAGAATTAAGGGGGATCAAAAAGTCTTCCTGTAGAAGGTGGGATTTTTGCTAGGACTTGAGGAAAGCCAGGAGCAGAGATGAAGTGGGAGAGTATTCCAAGCATGGAGCGCACCCAGTGAAAATGCCAGGAACTGAGAAATGGAGTGAGTGTCTCATCTGAGGAACAAAGAGGCCAGCGTTACTGGGTTTCGTAGTATGTGTGAAGCCTAAGGAGACCGGAAAGGTTGCACAGTTTATAAAGAACTTTAAAAGGCAAAATGAAGACATTTGATCCTGGAGGCAATAGGGAGCCAGTGAAGTTTATTAAGTAGGAGGTGCAGATCAGAACCGCACTTAGGAAGATCATTTTGAAGCTGAGTGGAAGATGAACAGGAAAGGGGAGATACCTGTAGCAGGAAGGCCCACCAGCAGGCTATGACAACCGTCCCGGTGTGACGTAATGAGAACCTGGCAGCATAAGAGAAAGGGGCATATACGAGAAACTTTACAAAGGCAAAATCACAGACACTGGCAACAGATTACATATGGAGAGTAAAAAAAAAATGAGGTATCAAGGATGATACCTAAGTTGACCAGATTTGTAGGAAAATTCATTCTCACCAGCATTCTTAGCGATTAAGTATACTTCATCTCTGGCCAGGAATCTGTTGTCTCTCTATTTTAAGCCCCATCATCCAGAAGTCCAAATTACATTCTTGGAAATCATCTTCTTTTTCAGTTGATCATTTCCCAAAATTATTATTTTCCTGCCTTGTCTTCACTAGACAACAGCTGAGGAAAATACAACCTATGCCTTTGTTCTCTTCAACTTATTATCCGCGACTCTGTAATATTTAATGGCAATACATTGTAGGCATTTTCTGGAAGTATCATCGGTGCCCACATGAATCACCAAAAGGGAGTAGCTGTTATCCATTTGGACAAGTCTTGGGGGGTTCTCTGCCAAAGATCTGAGTCAACCTTAGAGGAAAGTCTCTAGTAAGTGCCTTAAAGGCTGTATCTTCAGCTCTATCTACCTTGTTCAACAGTTCTACCAATGACTTAATTGAAACTATTGATGTGATGGTTTTCGAATGTGGATGACAAGTCTACTAGGGAGAAACGAGATGGATAATGGAATATAGATCTAGAAAGAGCTCAGAAAGCTAGAATTATAGGTTAAATCTAACAGAGAGAAATTTCAGAGGGAGAAATCTAAGGCTCTGCACTTAGTTTCAATATAGTCATTTGACAATCTGAATAGTAATTTCTGTGAAAAAAAATCCCCAAGTAATTTTAGTTAATTGTAAGCTCAATATGAACCTACAGGGTCAAGTAACTACCAACAAAGCTAATTCAAGTTCAGGCTACATTAAAAGAAGTAGGGGCAGCTAGGTGGTGCAGTGAGTAGAGCACCAGCCCTGGAGTCAGGAGGACCTGAGTTCAAATCCAGCCTCAGACACTTGATGCACTTACTAGCTGTGTGACCTTGTGCAAGTCACTTAACCCCAATTGCCCTGCCTTCCCCCCTCCAAAAAAAAGTATAGTATACAGAACAAAAAAATAATAGCAGCATTATGTTTTTTATTTGTTCAACGACATTGTGGTATTACTTTCAGGTCTGGACATCATATTTTAAAGAGAATATTTGCAAACTTGAGGATCCTCAGAGAAGTGTCATTAGTTTAGTCAAAGGACTCTACACAATGCCTTATAAAGAACAGTTATGTAACCCCTATCCCAAGGCCCATTGGCGTGGGACTATCCTTATTGGTGGAGATGAATGTTCTGCCTTGTGTGAGGGGTGGGTGGGGCAGAATTAGAGAGAGAGCTCTGTTCTTGTTCAGTTTCCCTCTGGGAATTCTCCAAGAGAGTCTTCTTCAAGACCCAAGATTCAAGGGAGAAAATGGAAGAAGCCAATTTCACTTCAGGGTGCTGAAGGAAAAGATTCTAGAAAGATCTGAATGGAGCTGGCAGTCTCCATTATGTTCCTATTCCCAGCTTGCTATTCTAGATACTTCAGAGACTTTCCCCTGGTGTGAGATCTCTTGGTTGGGCTGAGTTATTTCGTTCCCAATGGGAGACCTCCTTCACTTTTGTGGTTGTCTGGTATTGTTTGACATATATTCTCCTATGTATACCTTTTTGGATTTCTGTTTTGCTACTGATTTGGATAAATGGATTTCTTTGCTCTTCATGATGTGTGTTCATTGTGGAATGGGTATTTGGTGGGAAAAGGGTAAAAGCCTTGGATACAGAGCTTGTGATCCCCTTCCCCCCAAAAATGACACAGCAATCAACAGAACCCAATTGTATCCCCCAGACAATAATATTTAATGGAGCAGATAGATATAATTCTAGTCTAGTACTCCCTCTCCTTCTGAGGAAAGTAAAATGGTAGTCTCTGACCCAAACCTCCTGTTTCCCCTCCTGGCAGGAATGAAAAGCCCCTTTGGAGAAGAGTGGGGGAAGAAGAAGCAAGACATGTCTATCTTGCCTCCCTTTGAGCCACACACAACGACAGGCCCCTTGCCACAGGTGGGTCTTACCACACATGTGGGGCTCTCCACTTGTATCACTGCAGTTAAATGAACTAGATATATGTAATCCAGAGAATAAAAGGCTTAGGGATGATAAGATAGCTGACTCCAAATATTTGAAGGACTCGATGTCATGTGGAGGAATGATTAGATTTATTCTGTTTGGCTCCAGGTTGAAAGACTTGGAGCAATGGGTAGAAATTACAGAGTGATAGATTTTTGCTCAATGAAAGGAAGAAAATTCTAATAATTAGGGCTGTCCAGTAATGGGACTGGTTGCTTTGTTAGGCTGTGAATTCCCAACAGTAAATTCCCAAGAGCTCAACAGGCTAGAATGACAAGTCAGATATAACAATTTAATATGGCTAGATATAAAGCCTTGCATATAGGTTTAAAAAAACTGCAATAAGTCAGTCAGTAAACAAGCATTTATTATGTGCTTACTGTGTGCTAGACACTGTGCTAAGCACTGGGGATCCAAAGAAAAACAAAACACAGTACCTGCCCTCAAGGAGCTCACAATCTAATGAAGGAATACAATGCATAAAAAGCAACTGAAAAGCTGGAGACACTCAATGCAAGGACATGATGAAGTCCTGATTATTGGAGCAATCAAGCAGTCTGGATGAAGATCTGCCAGACATGTTGTAAAGGAGACTCCTGACCTAAGGTAAGACTAGATGAATAGTAAGGTCTCTTCAAGCTCTGAGACTCAATGGCTCTTTATATGAAGATTTACTGGTGGGACAGGACAGCTAAAGATGTCATTACCATAACATACTCAGCATTGGACCGACCCAGTGAGAAATCAGTAAATTCCTCATGGCCCACAAGTTAGCTAATACTGGGGAGTAGCCACTCAAACACTAACCTCATTCTCTAAATTTATTGTTTAAAATGTCTCATTCCTCAGAAGTCCCATCCCTAAAAGATCCACCCGATTCTTCAGAGTCATGGAAATTTACCCAGTTTGCTCATAGGACTGAATATGTAAATCTACTTGTGGGAAGAGGATGTTTTCTCCAGAGCTACTAAGAAATTTTTTTTTTTTACAGAGCTAGATTTATTTTTGAAGGAAAAAATGTAATAACACTCTTTTAAGATGAAAAAAAAGAAATATTTTCTGTGGAAGGTCAATGAAAATTGTGAAATTTCACCAGGCAGCATTGAAATAAGAAGAAAGGATTAAGCAGAAATTGAAAGTTAAGCAAAACCTAAATGAAAGATTCTTTTTTAAATGCCAGGGTATCTCACCTATTCTTTTGCACATCTGAGATACCAGAAAGGCTTACCAGGGAAGTCTAACACTTTCCTCAAACAGTTTTTAAAGAACAAAGCAGCCTTTTCTGAGTAGTTTTAGATGCAGTCCTACTAATCCGTGGAAGGACAAAATGATAATCTAAACTGTTTTCAGTCTTAAAGTTGTATATTCGGAATTCTTTTCAAAGGTAATTATCAATATTTTTAATTGGTGGAGAAACATGGCTAGATGGGACAAGACCTTGGAAAATAAAAAGACAGATAAAATACTCAGAAAAAGTGCTCTGATTTAAGACTATAAATTTTGAAACAATACTAATTTCATTTTTTAAAAAAAGTATACATTGTACATTTTTAATCAAGATTTACTTAATATATGTTCACAAGAAGGTACCATATTTGAGGATAACTTTTGACCAAAGAATAGTTATAGAAAGGCCACCTAGAATGAAGGGGAAAAAAATGAATGCAGAATTAGAGAGTAGAGGCTTAAAACCTACTGATACTTCGTACTAACTTATGAATTTAAATTCATATCCTTCTAGGACTCAGTTTCAACTATAAAATAAGGGGGCTAGACTTGATCTTGGTCTCTTCCAGCCCTATACCCTATGATCCTACACATCAAAATGAAAAATTAAGGAAACGTCATTGTGTAACAAGGGAACTGGCCAAAGGGGGCTTAGTCTTTGAGAATGCCCAGCGTTCTCTGTCCTGTTTATCCATGAGGAGGCTTCTTAGCCTACTTCTGGAAATATATGATGATGTTTAATGGAGCATCCCTGTCCTTCAGCGATTCAGACCATGTGCATACACTCTGCGACTGTTTCTTATAGGCTTACCCCAGAACTCAGAGTATATATAAAAAGTATGAACAGATGAAAGCTTTTTTTCTCCCCAGCTGCTTCTGAGTGAGGTGGAGGAAGAAGAATGGATCTGGGCTAATGAGTAGAAGAGGGGCCTTGGCCCTTTATCTTTCCACTTGGACTTGAAAATATCATGTTGTCGCTTTTGTCTCTGTTGTCTTTCTTCTTTCTTGATCTTAGGTGAATGAAAGACAGAAAGGATCGGGTCATGAGTTGGTGAGCTTTAAACGAACTCAAGAATCCTTTGAAGTACAACAACAGGAGTCTTCGGGTAAATATGGCCACCAACCCCAGTGAGAAGCCAGCATCGAGGAGTAACTTCTCGATCTAGGCTAGAATGGACTGATCAACCTGGCAGCATCAGGTCCTGCGACCAAGGGGGCAGCTTATCCATCTGCCTATGCCTTAACCAGAAGTGAATGTGGTGGAGAGAAGTCCTTGAAGACAGAGAAGGGGTCCCAGAGCCAGGAAGTACTCCCTCACCAGGCTGGAGTGGGGGGATGTTTTATAGCCATCACCCTAAGTTTGAACCAGCTCTCTCCAAGGACCGAGGACCAAGGCAGAGGGGACAGTGATGGTCACGTCACGTGTTTGTTGTTTTAGTTCTTGCTATAGCTTCTTGGTAAATATTCCTTTATAAAAGCTAATTGAGGTTATTTGGTTAATAGATATTAAGGAGAAAGTAAATGGTCAAAGCTGATATTGGAGAAAAAAAACCACTGATTAGATGACATTAGGAAGATATTAACTGGTCCAATAATAGTAGGAGGAATATACTAAAATGAGGGCTTAGAAGAATATTAAAATAATAGTAATACATACTATTTATATAGTGCTTTAATGTTTGAAAAACACTGCACATGAAGAACCCCAAATCCCTTAGAAGGACCCCCAGAATCCTAAAAGGGAAATACAACCAACTATATTCCAGGAACCTAACCTGCCAGTATGACTATGAGTGAATATCATGTGTTTAAAACAAATGTTTCTTAAATGTTTTAAGAAATCTTAAGATATCTTTACAAAGAGATTTATTTAATCCCTCCCAACCAAGGGAGTCAATTCTCTTATATAACAGATCTTGCTCTAAAACCAGAGGCTCTTAAACTGGGATCTATAAACTTGATGTGTTTTTTTTAACATTTTGATAACTGCATATTAATATAATTGGTTTCCTTTGTAATCCTATATATTTTGTTGTATTTAAAAACATTATTCTGAGAAGACTATAGGCCTCTACAGAAATGTCAAAAGAGACCAAAACACCAAAAGAGAGTGACATTCTTTCTCTCTCTCACTTGCTTTTTCTCTATCTCTCTCTGTCTTTCTTTCTCCTTCTGTCTCTCTCTCCACCCCCTGCCCCTCCCCCTTCCTTCATATGGTGGTCAAACTAATATTCCTGAATCACATGTCTGAACACAACACTCCTGTGCTCAAGATGCTCCATCTGCTTCCAGATATAACTTCTTTTATTTGACTTTCAAATTCCTTCAGAGTCTGGCTCTAACCTTCCTTTCTAGAATGATTTTTCATTACTCCCCATCATAAAGTGTATGTTGCCAACAAAATGGCCTACTCAAGACATTCCATCTCCCACCTCTGTGCCTTTACTCAGGCTGTTTGCCATGCCAAGCAAGCTTTCCCTCTTTCCTTCGCCTCCTAGAATACCTTCAAGAAAGCACTACTTCCCACAAGAGGCCTTTTGGATCCCCTTACTCTTTAGTTCTTTAACTTCCCCCCTGTGACATTACATCTACTTATTTCTCCTGGGAGAATGTAAGCTCCTCAAGGGCAGGTACTTTTGCCATTTTTCTCTTAAGGAGGTAGCAGAGGCTAACAACATATCCATTATTTCATTTGGTTTTCCCAGTAGCCTTACAAGATGGATATCGTAGGTCCTATTACACCATTTTACGGATAAGGAGAATAATGCTCAAAGAGTTTATATAAGGTGAAAGACATGTAAGTAAGCAAGGAGATATGGAACAATGCTGTGACTCTAGCTTCACTTCCTCAGTGCCAATGTTCCCATGCACCCTGCTTTTCTTTAAAGACCAAAATGGTACCCTGGACACACAGGATCACACAGCTCCAGCCTTGGTAATTTTCTGCTGAGACTTCCTGTGTCCCTGAACAACCCAGCCCAATACTGGAGGCCAGCCCTTTTGAGAGGCAATATCATTTTTCAATATTTGGATGGAGAAAAGTATGTAATATCCACTCTTCTTGGCACCAAGGAGTGCAGAGTTCATAAATGGAAGATTTCTGTGGATTTTTAAGATATAAAAACCACAGGTGACACTCTAAATGTCCTTCCCAGAGCACTGTATATAATTATTCAAGTTCTGTTTTGTGATAACTTAGAAAAAGAGAACAGTGTAGTACAACAGTACCACTTTCTTCTCTGCTCTAATAATCTATCAGGGAATAGGGAGAGAATAGAAAGAGTGAAAGGGTTGTAGAAATTGGGAGAGAGAAAGAAAATATAAATGAAATGAAAGATAGAGTCCTAACCCCAAAGTCTAAGTTTTGGGAGTATGGAGGTTGAAAGGACCTATGACTTTTATACTGTAGGATTTTGAGCTGTAAGGGACCTCAGGGGACAGCTATGTGGTTCGGTGGATAGGAGGGCCAGGCCTGGAGTCAAGAAGACTCATGTTCCTGAGTTCAAAGTTCACAGTTCACTAGCTGTGTGACCCTGGGCAAGTCGCTTAATCCTGTCTGCTTCAGTTTCCTCATTTGTAAAATGAGCTGGAGAAGGGAATGGCAAACCGCTCCAGTGTGTTTGTCAAGAAAACTCCAAGTGGGGTCACAGAGTCAGACACAAGTGGAAAACGACTAAACAAAGAAACCTTAAAGATCGTTTAGTCCGATGTTCTAATTATGCAGATAAGGAAATAAAGTCTGTAAAAGACAATCAGTCTTTTCTTTTCCCCCATAAAGTGAAGGTATGACCATGTGAACACCCCACATTCCATACTCACTGTACTCCTTTGGCTCCTTATTACCTCAAAGACAGCATATAAAATGCTTTGTGTGGCTTGTAAAGCCCTTTTAGAACCCAGCCCCTTCCTACCTTTCCAGTCTTGTTACACTCTCCTCTCCTCCAGATGCTTTAGGATCCAACACCACATGCCTTCTTAATACTCCTCCCACAGAGTCTCCATTTCTAGACTCTGCATTTTCTACGGCTGCGGCCCGTGCTTGGAATGCTCTCCCTCGGCCTCCTCTCCTACCTTATACACGAGGCCCTTCCTAGTCTTCTCCCTAGTGCCTTCCATTTTAGACTTCCTCCAATTTACAATGCATATCTTCTATATTCAGAGTTATTTGCATGCTATCTCTCCCATTAAAATATGAGCTCCTTCAGGCTCAGGTTGGTACCATGTTTTTTTTTTTTCCTTTCCGTAGTGCTTAGCTCAGCACCCGACATCTACTTAGCACTTATAATGAATGTTTCCTGATGATTGATTGTTCATTTATCCAAGGTCAGCCAGGCAGCAAGGGGTGGAGCAGGGACCTAACTCAAGGACTTCTGATTCCAAGTCCAATGATTTTTAAATATTAAGCCATGTAACATCTCTCATCTTGTGGTTAATACGAATAATCTTAAAATGATAACGTAAAACAAGAGTAGCACAGCCGTGCCAATAACAGGTACTGGTTAACTTCTGATTAGTCCAGCATGGTAGCTCTTATACTTCTTCCATTTGGCCAACCTGTGGTCCTTGCTCTGTGATTATTTCTTACTGATGACCTGATGACAAGCACAAAGGAAGGGAGACCACAGAAGCACACGTGGGTGTGATGGATAAATACACTTTGATGTTCTGTAACCCAAAATCAACCTTGAGAGCACCTATTAGCATGGATTCTTGTTGGTAATCCCCAAGAAAGTACAAAAAAGCCAGATAGCTACATTTTGGTTACTTGGACTTTTTATTGTGCCTCCCAACCATATATACCAAAGTAGAAATTAGTAATCTTTCATGGTATCTCCCATCCAAAGTACCTCAAATTATTTTTCTAATAATAACAGCTGGTTGGTGCCTACATAGCATTTTAAGGTTTGTAAAGTGCTCTACACAAGCCATCCCATTTGGTCCTCACGATAAGCCTAAAAGGTTGATACTAATATAGCTTACAAATAGAGAGAGTTTTAAGAAGCACAAATCACTTTCCCTTACAACAACCTTGTAGAGTAAGTAAATAATGCAAACATTGTTCTCCCTATATCTCAAACAGGGTAGGGCATATTAAGTGGTTTTCTCAAGATAGTAAGTGTTAGAACTGGCACTCAAATTCCAGCTTAAAGTCAATTCAATAACCTTCGAACCTTTGAATTTATTGTATGTCTACTATTACACTTGCTAAGCACTGGTATAGTAATTGAGGCCTTTGAAATCTTGAGGACTGTGACTCTGAAGTCCCTTATTACTTTTCCCAGGTTCCTAATGCGTCTTTTTTTTTAAAGTAATAAATCACAAACATCATAACCAGACCCCCCATTTAGCACAACATTATCTTAAGACCTGATCATACAAGAAAAATAAATATATCAAAAGAATTTAAGAGATAAAAGAACTGCAAAAAATGTAGAGGAAATCAAGTTGTACAATCATTCTGTCCCACCTACAAATGAAAGCAATCTTCTATACCTCACCATATAGCATCATTTGATTTCATGTTTCTCTGAATTCCTCATATTTATTGTTTCTTATTGATGTTTCTCTGAATTCCTCATATTTATTGTTTCTTATTCAAATGGAGCTGCGATTTTATCAATGTGGATGTTCCATCCAATGGTGGAGAATGAAACATATCTGTTTGCCCATCCCATGTGAGTTTTGTCCAGGTTCACTTACAGGTTCACCACACAGAGGGCCACCCATCGTGTCGGCAGCCTTCATTTTCCCCTGATATTTCAAGGATGTTTAGTGAAGCATGCGGGCTGTCTGTCTTCTATCCCTTGCTCTTGGCCTAGGATCAGTCTTATGTTCTATTTTGATCACATATATCCCTGATGACATCTTTTACTCAGGCTCTTCCTTGAAATTCCTTATCTGTTTTATGCACACACTCACCATTCACCTCTTCATTACTCTCTTTGTGATACTGATTTTTAATTCTTTGGAGACTATAAAGTTCTAAGACTCATGGCCACATGATGTTTGGGTGAACAGTGCTATTACAAAGAAAGCATTTGTTTCCAAGAAAAACTTGGGATCACGAAAGTTTTGTGAAGGTAATCTAACCTATTTTCACTTTCTTCTTTAAATCAAGGCCATTAACATCAAACTTTGGCCTACTAACTGTTGAAGATAGAGATAGCAATGGAAAACTCTATAGCTCTTCCGTCTAATGGCGTGTCATAATGTTCACAGCAGACTTCCTTTACCTACTTCATTCCTTCTTTCTCTGTGAAGGGTTAGGCCAAACACTTCTGAGTGATTATGGACTCTACAATGTTTCAGGGCTTAATGCATCCAGCAGGATGTCACTCACAAACATGAGGACTGTACCAAGCTCCCTAACTTAATGTTACTCCTTAAAATTACTATTAGTGATACTTCCATTTTGTCAAGAGACACTAAAAGAATTTGTTGTGCTAGGCTTCTGTGTAACAATAGAAAAATTGAGTGAATTATTCTTCATACTCATCATGTCCATTTTCTGATGAAGACCTAAGCAGAGAGAGGTTAATAACCAACTTAAAGGTATACTACAAATTAGTGTTAATCTGAAATTAAAAATGCTTATCCAAGGTCTCTTTTTGGACATTCCCATAATGAAACAAAGGTACACGACCATATATAAAGCAAAAAGTCCCAACTGTATTTTACTTACAGTTTTGTATTCAGTCTATAAGTAATTCTGAGAAACACAAGAAAATGCATAAGTTGACACAAAACCAATTAAGCAGAACCAAGAGAACAATGTACATAATGATTACAGTAATTTAAATAAAAACAACACTAAAAAAGCAGCTAAACTCAGATAAACTTTAAGAACTATTTTGGTTCTGGGGAACAGATAATAAAAGAAACATTTCCCTCTTCTCTGGAGAGAGGTGAGAGACTGCGGGTGTGGAAATGTTCCAACTACTGTCAGATGAAGTCATTTTGGGGGTCACTTTTGCTCAACGATTTTTGCAGTTATAAAGGAGGTTTCTATGTTGGTCGTTCCATGTACTAGTCTGGTGTATGAAAAAGATAAGGCATCAATAAAACTTCGAAAAACTATATTCATTCCTCAGTGATTTCATAACCTTCACAAAAAGCTTTCACATATATTCTTTAATTTAACCCTTAGAACAATCTTATAAAACAGCCAGGGCAAATATTATAAGCATTTTATAGACTTGAAAACTGAGGCTCAGTAAGATTAACAATAAGTGCTCACGCACACACGCACATCACTTCATGTATATTGCCCAATTTGATCCTCACAAACACTCCATGAGGTTTTATTAATTCCATTTACTGAGACTCAGAGATACTAAATGACTTGTCCGTATCTCACAACTTGTCCGTATCTCCTGGCACTGAATGTAGTCCTCTTTCCACTACATAACAAAGTGACTCACCCAAATGAGTGGCAGCACTGGAACCAGAGCCCAGATAACTGCCTTCCAAGCTCCTTCATCATTCACACTTCATTTACAAAACACTGCTATGCATATTCCATAAAGTAAATTGTATCCGTCCTAAGGCTCTTGTTGTTCAGTCATTTTTCAGTCTTTTCTGACTCTTTGTGACCCTATTTGGAGTTTTCTTGGCAAAGATGCTGGCATGGTTTGCCATTTCTTTCCCCAACTCATTTTACAGATGAGAAACTGAGGCAAACAGGGTTAAGTGACTCGCCCAGGGTCACACAGCTAGCATGTGTCTGAGGCCAAATTAGAACTCAGGAAGATGAGTCTTACTTATTTCAGGCCTGGCACTCTATCCACTATGCTGCCTAGTTGCCCTTGAAGAAAGCATAAAAACCCCAACTTTTTTCTTTGCTTAATAAAAAAAAAGCCACATGCAAACAAAGAATAAGGAAATTAAATACAAAATGCTTTTGTCAATGAAAACACAAAGCAGGAAGTTCAAAAGCTACATTGGCTCAAATCATTTAAATTCTACCCCTTCAAAATTCTTTCTCTCTGATTACCAGATTATACCTTAAATACAAAAATATAAGATGGAGCTTAACTACTCTGGTAAACAAAAATTGGGAGTTTTGTAGTCTATGGGTATTTCATTAGTCTTACCCCACCCCAATTCTTTATCCTCTTTGCCCCTACCTTCAACCTTTATTTGCATGCAAAACTTTCCTTTGCCAATCAGTGACTTGCAACATTGACATGCATTTAAAGGGTTAAAGAGGAGACCAACCCACAGAGACAAGGGTGTTTACAAGGAGTCCTCAGACTTAATAGCAGGCAGGTGCAAGGCACCAGCCCCACCATCTTGTGGAGTAAGAGGGGAGAGAAGTGTTTAAAAACAAAACCACATATGAGGGGGAAGGGGTTTCGTTTCTTTCAAGTGACCTCATCTTTTAAAGCAAATGACTGTTGACAAGATGATCCCGCCCCTGAATAGAAGGAAGTTGCACCCAGTCTTACAAAGTACAGATTCAATCACCCCAGACAGAAATCTCAACTTCAGTCCAAGACAAATATGGAATTCAATCTGCAAGATGATCTAAACACAAACTTTTAATGCAACCCTCTTTAAAAAATGTTATCCAAAGGGGGGAAAAGCAACCAAATAGCCTTTCATTGTGAGTAAAAGAGAAAATGCAATATGCCAAAGCTATGATAAAGCTGGAAAACTTTTCTGTTAATTTACCCACTCTAATTATAAGTCATAGTATCATGGAAAAAATATTGGATTTGGAGTCGTAGAGACTCAGCCTCAATCTTGACTGCCATTTACCACATGTGTCACTTTGGCCAAGTCACTTAATGTCTCTGGGCTTCAGTTTCTTCATCTATGGTAGAGGTGATAACCTCCAAGGTCACAGAGGATCATAGGATCCTATGATTTACTTTGTAACCTGAAAAACGTACAGTAAGTCCAGGACACACAAGAAACATTCAGGTGTGGAATGCTAAGTGAACAACATTCCAGATGGGCTAAAGTCTTTCTAATCACAACAATATAATGAACAATCGCTGAAGGAAATGTGATAGTTACTAAAGATACAATGGTATTTCCTTTACAGACATATGTAGTAACCTCTTCTAAAATAATGGACAAAAAACTATTCATGGTTATTTTCTACCCATAGGTGAATGTTTTTGTACAAAATAATGGGTAATCTACTTAGCATCTTTAAAGTTATAAGAACATAAAGAGGAAAAGAAAATAGGGACCTAAGGTAAAATCCAGCAAAGCCCCACAGTCCAGCAGCCATATATATGAAGCTCCAAAGGGAGTCCTTGCTGAAAGAGTATAAGAAAAATGTACTTGATAGTTACCCAAAATCAATTATAATCTGTTCCTAAAAAATGGTAAGCTAATTGATGTACACCTGAACCAAATGTGAATAGTCATTTAACCTACAAGAAGAGCCTACATACTCAATTCAGTGAAAACAATTATTTTAGATTTTAAATCATTGGAATTAGAAAACTACTACTTGTGAATACAAATTTTAAAAGAATTTTTATTTTTTACTGATTCGTTTGGCCAATTCTAATATCAAAGCCATGAGTACTTCACGCTGTTTATGTTTTCCAGTATCACAGGTAAGCAAAGGGTGGATGGGTTCCCATTAACCAAAAACAAAGTAAGGCTCCTAGACTTAATTGATTTGAATTCCCCCAAAATATCAAGGCGGTTGTTCAATATGCATCATGTCATGCATCACAAATGTAGAAGCTGTTCATTTCTGAGGACGGTCCATGTTCTAACCCAAACTTCCAGGTCACCCTGGCTCCTGAAAGACGAACCAAAGGTAAAATCCAGGGAAGTTCTCTCTCTCTCTGTGTGTGTGTGTGTGTGTGTGTGTGTGTGTGTATATAGATATAGATATAGATATGGATATATATACATCTATATCTATATATATACATCTATATATATATACATATATATACATAAAACAAAAATCTTAATCTCTTTCCTAGCCCCTCTCTATTTATTACCTAAGTCTGTAGAGAATACTCTCTTTGCATGTATTTCCCCTCAGAGTCTAGCTTCCCCCACTACTCCAGTTTTCTAACCTCACTTGCCTTCATTTTCTACAGCATAGTACTACTATCTACACGTAGAGCTCAATGATCATGAATATAAAAGAAAAATTTACTTCTCTAATTTTTAATCCATCAGTGCTGTCCAGAAAACTGACAGAGGGATGATTCCAGACTTGATTTTGTTGCAGCCTATCAAGAAATTCTGAAAAAAAAAAGTTAAACCAAAACTAGTTTAAATAACTTTAATTTTAAAATAATACCTACTATATGGCTTTTTTTTGAGACATCAGGGAGATCTCTAAGTAAACCAAAGATTGATTATAAAAGACTAGAAATGGATTACAGCTGTAGGCACAAAAGACCACCATAGAGAATGAAATCCATTTTAAAAAATATATCAGAAAATAAAGATAACCTTGTATGGAGCTGGAAAAATCTGGTGCTGGCCACACGAGCTTGGAGAAGAGGCACCAGCCTCCTTTCAAAGCCTATTCACTTTCACCAGCCTGTTTTCAAATATTGCAAGTCTGTCACATGGAAGAAGCATTAGGATTGTTCGGCTTGGCCCAGAGAGCAAAGTGGAGAACAATGGATGGAAATTGTATCTCTCCTTATTTGGCCTTGATATAAGGACAAACTTTCTAACAAATAGAACTAACCAAAAGGGAAATGAGTTGTCTCACAAAGTTGTGTGTTCTCCCCTCAGTTGGAAGGCTTCAACAAAAAGAGTAACTTTGTGCAAGATAATACATATCCAGGTAATTTAGGGGAGATCTTACTGAGACATACATATACGTACACACAGATGCAAAACCTTGAAACTTTTTTTTCATGAGTCAAAAAGAAACTAATCTACCAGTGGGAAAAAGCCAAAGAATTATATAAATCATTTGAATAACTATCAGACCTTTAAGTATCAGATCTTTAAAAAAAAAATCGAGTAAGATTAAGCTCATCCAAACAGCTGGTACTCCACAGAAAGGGACCAAGACAGACAAGCCCACAGCAGGCCTACTTGCACAACACAAATATGCCATTTCTATGGATTATATAATAGCCAGTCAGGATCAATATCTATGAACATTTGAAAGCATTTGGAGGAGTGAACAAAATACAGTTTTATATATTAGCAGGGAGCTTGACTATCGGCTGTCCTTCCACTCAGCTATGGTCTAAATAAGAGGAAATGAGCTTAAGGTGAAAGAGATGAGGTTTAGGTTAGATACAAAGCAGAATTTCATAAATTTGATGGCTATGAGTCAGAAGAACAGTCTATAAAATAGATTATTCAATTCTTTCATTGGATGGCTTATTACACACACACACACACACACACAGAGTTTATCTGTCTAGTTCAGGAATAGATACCAGAAATTAATGAACTTTTGCTTCCCTCTTGACAAATGAATATTGTTAATTCATTTATCTGGAAATAACTTATTTTTATCATAATTTACTTCATTACCTCCCCAAAATTAACAGATACTTTTTCATCCCAGATAAGTTTCTGAATTATAGACAGTATATGAAAACATGTAAAGATCTATCTTCCCACGGTACAAACTATAAATCTTATTTTGCCTCCCTCTAAAATGTTATCTATGTCATAAATATTTACTATATGGGATTGATTGCAGTATATTCAGCAATAAAACTAGCAAATATTGCACTGTTCTCATAAGGGAGAACAGGACGGAATGAGTTATTCATTGTTCACACTATCCATTAAAAAAGAAAAAAGACCAAAATCCAAGATCAAAGATCCTTTCCATCAACTTTCTTCCCCACCATTATCTTATACCAAAGTAATTAGATTGCTTTATTTGAGTTTCAATTCTCTTTGCTGCTGTAAGCTTCTGGAAAAAGAAACAACCCTTAATGTGCAATGAAACATCCGAAGAGGTAAAAGCAGCAAGATGGCAGAGATTTAGAAAAAAACATAAAATGGATGATCGGTCCCTTAAATAATGAAATGTTTTCATATTTTATGTTGATGTCAGTCTTACATTATCTTAAGTAACCAAAAGAGACTACGTATTATTTCTGGGGAAAGTCTGAGTATTGTTTTCAGGCGTAGGTGCCATATTTTAGAAAGGATATTGGCAAACTAGAGCATATCCCCAGGAAGGCAATTGGAATAAGAAGGTAACTCAAAACACGTTGTAAAGAAATGAATTGAAGGAACTAATCACGTTTAGCCTAGCGCAAAAGACAACTTGGAGGTGGAGCAAGGTAAAGGTGATAGGCAGAGAGACAGAATAAATGTCTAAACTATTTGAAGAAGTATCTTGTGGAGTTTTGATTAAATTTATTTTGATTGGTTTCAGGTGTCAAAACTAGAAGCAACGATGGAGGCCAATTTTAGTTCAATATAAACAGGAAATTCTTTAACAATCAGATGTGTCCAAAAATGAAATTTTTGGCTTTAGAATGACTTTAGAAATCTCCACCAATGAAGTCCTTCAAATGAGAGTTGGATGATTACTTGTTGGATATGTCAATCAATCAATATTTTTTAAATCCTTATTGTCTGTCAGGCACTGTGCTAATAAGTACTGGGGGATATAAATATAATAAATGATACAATGCTACTTCCAATGAGTTTATGCTCTAAAGAAATATCCTAGAGTTAAAATTCTAGAAGAAAATAATTTCATAATAACTAAACTAGATCAAAGATTTAGAGCTTGGTCATAAAGACCAACACCCTCATTAATAGCTAAATAAACTGAGGCTCAGATAAATCAAGTGATTTGTTCAAGGCCACACAATTAGTATGTGGCAGTCATAATTTGAACAGAGATCCTGACTCTAAAGTCAGTTACCTTTCTACTTTACCATGCTGGCGCCCCACAGAATGAAATCATTCTTTGTGTGTATAAATTGGAGTTGGACTAAATGATCTTCTAGTTCCTCTTCCTCTTTAAGATTTTATTATTCTGAGCAAACAAAAATAAGTGGCATAGGTGAAATATTGGCCAAACAAAGGCAAGCAATCCTATATCTCATTCTAGCCATGTCGATTTAAGGTCAAATTAGACAATGAGCCACTAAGTTCATTACATTAAGTTCATTGATAGATTACGTTCATACTCCCAAGAGAAAAGTATTTTAGAAACTGTTAGGAAGTGCACACATGAATTTGTTTGGAACTAAAAATGTACTTGTTATACGTACTTTGGGTTTTTTAGTAATTACATTTTAAAAATTACCTTATTTGACAATTTTGTATTTAAAAATCCTACTATAATTTTACTAAGCATTTTCTATTTTTCCTTCCACTTATAACTGACCTATACCCCCCACAGAGGAGGTATATATATAGATGAGACTGAAGTTCCAGAGAAAATATAATTGGGTGGTGGTAAATAAATGGCTCTTTAGAAAACAATGACTTTATATTTAACTCTCTTTGGAGTTGGAAATAACTGAGTCAAATTCTTCTCTTGAAATTCTGTGAGCTACCTTTCGAGAATCAATGGTAAAATAACCAATACTCTCCTGTCACATCAAAATTTCAAAATTATTTGACACACACGTCATCTAGAAAATTATTCTTTGAAAGATTATCAACAAAGTCATTTAACTTTAAGACATATGAGAAAGTGACTTCCTCTCACTACAAGTGAGACTGTCAATACAGCAAGATTTCATAAGTGTGGGAATTCCTCTGTTATGGCAGAGTAGTCCAAACAATAACTTAAGAAATGTCATATAGAATGGCCTGCAGCTAGAAAGGCTTTGTGACTGCCCATGATTATGCATCTAGCAAAAGTCAGAGGAAGGATTTGAATCCAGGTCATAGGTTCAGAGATCACAGGTCTTGAGGTCATTGAGTCCAACCTCTTCATTTTACAGATAAGGATACTGAGGCAGAGAAGTTTAAGTGTGTTTAAAAGTTAGGGATTATATATGTTGTTCTCACTAGTACAAATGACTAATATAGTCCAGTGTCCATTCTCCACATGAGTTAATGATTTTTTCTCTTTTTTCACGACCACAAACTGGTTCCACTAATCCTGTCTACTTCACTCTGTAAATTCAATTCAATTTACTGGGTTCTTACTTGGGACACTGTACTGGACTAGGTGCTTAAGCCACGGACTTTTAACCTTTTTTTGTGTCATGGACCCCATATGGATCCCTTTTCAGAATAATGTATGGAAAAGCATAAAATACATAGGATTACAAAGGAAAACAATTATACTGAAATGCGGTTATCAAAATGTTTTATTTTTTATAAAATAACAACCAAATTACTGATGGCAGGTTGTACTGAAGGGAATATAAAAATATAGAAGAAAAAATCCCTGCCCTCAAGGAGCTTAGTCTTGTAGGGCTACAGTAAACAAAAGTGGAGAATTTACAGAAAAAAAAAGTTTGATTAAATTATTCTCAACTGATTATTTAAAACTTGGTATGTATGAATTTTTATAAATCACCAATTCTCTTGGATCATCATGTTCTATAACAGGCTTTCAAATCATGGATGCTTAAACAAAGATGAATGAAAAACAAGCCTTTTTCCGAACTTATAAAGAAGCTATTACAACTTCTAAGCAAGAAGATTACCTGAATGGAGTCAGGTGGCACAACTCTCATACCTACTCCTAGAAAAAGTTTAAATATTAATCAAGAAATCCAATGATGACCTACAGTACTTCCACTTTGGAATTGCGAACACACACACAGAGGCAATTCCATGGGCAATAGGAAAGGGGGCTGCCAGCAAAGCCACAATCCACACAAACAAAACAGTATCAACCCAGCCAGACCAGAGTCTGGAAAAGGAAAGGGCTTAGAAGAGGACAAAGAATGGCAACAACCAGTGTGGTGGGCTTATGGTTAAGTAATGGATGTAGCTCTCAGAGAGGGACACCCTCAAAGACCCTCGATATTCAACACTCTGAAACTCAAAGACTGGGAGGAGGAGCATACAATGTAATTCTGAGAAGGTGGAGATCAGCCGAAGAACTCAAGTGACATACCCCACCCAAAAGTAAAGTAGGAGGCAGAGCCAGGCCTGGAATAAAAGCCGAAATGATAGATAAGCACATGAAGATATAGAGCACTATAAAGATGTATAATAGACCCAGATACCCAAAAATCCAACTCAGAAGAAAAAAGTAAGAAATCTCCTAGGAATATTGTCGCCAAGTTCCAGAGTTTCCAGGTCAAGGAGAAAATACTACAAGCAGCCAGAAAGAAACAATTTGAGTATTGTGGAAACACAATCAGAATAACCCAAGATCTAGCAGCTTCTACATTAAGAGA
>CM053623.1:146279962-146311683 GCA_028646595.1 Phalanger gymnotis
ACTCCAGGGTGGTTGAGCTATCCACTGAGCCACCTAGCTACCGCCATAGAGCCTTTTAAAAGACTGAATCAACATGCTGAAATGGTCAGAAGACCTAAGTCCTACTTTCCGATGACTATATGAAACTTCCTTTAATTCCCCTTAGCTAGAGATGATCTCTAATATCTCAAATCTTTTATATCACCTCTTCTAGACACTTAGGCTCTAGTTTATATTATAGTTATTTGTCATCCTCTATACTAGAATATTAGCTTTTTGAAAGAAAAAATTCATAATTCATATCATAATTCATCCTCTCCCACTAACTTGTCTCTTGAAATCCAGGCTCCCTCATACCTCTTCAGTTTCTCCATTTCCAGTAGGATGATAAAATCTGCACCTTACAAAGATGTTTAGAATTTGAGCCTTCATAACCTGGATGTTGTTGTTCAGTCATGTCCAACTTTTCATGATCCCACTTTGGGGAATTTTCTTGGCAAAGATACTGGAGTGGTTTGCCATTTTCTTCTCCAACTCATTTTACAGATGAGGAGCTGTGGCAAACGTGGTTAAGTGACTTGTCCAGGGTCAGACGGCTAGTCTGAGGCTGTATTTGAACTCATGAATATTATGTCTTCCTGATCCCAAGTCCAGTGCTCTATCCACTGCTCCACCTACTGCCCTTCATAACCTTGTTATCATATACCATTCCAGTCTTATTTCATATTACTCCTCTTCATGTACTCTTTTATTCCAGTCAAATTTGCCTGTCCATGATATTCCAAGTCCTACATTCCTGTCTTTGCACAAATAATCCCCCAAGTCTAGAATGTACTTCCTTCTCACCTGCACCTCATACTCTCTAGCTTCCTTCAAGGCATGACTTCTGGTGCCTCCTCCAGAAGGTTTTCCTGATTTCCTCCCCATCCCATCTGCATCCTAGGTGTTACCTATCTCCCTCTTGAAATTACTATATATATTGTTTTGTAAGATCCTTGCAAACAGAGACTTTGAGTCTTTTATATTTTTATATCCAGAGCCAAGTATAGTGCATTATACATTGTAGGCATTTAATAAATGCTTACTGAGAAGTAAGCAGAACCAGGAAAACACTGTACAGAGTAACAGCAACATTGTATGATGACTGACTTTGTTAGACTTAGCTCCTCTGAGCAATGCAATGATCTAAGCCAATTTCAAAAGACTTAGCTTTTCTGAGCAATGCAATAATCTAAGACAATCCAAAAAAACTCATGATGGAAAATGCTATCCACATCCAGAGAAAGAACTATGGAATCTGAATGCAGATCGAAGCATACTAGTTTCTCTTTTTTTGTTGCTTTTTTCTTTTCACTATCTCGCGGTTTTTCCCTTTTGTTCTGATTTTTCTTTCACAACATAGCTAACGTGGAAATGTTTAATATGATCATATATGTATAGCCTATGTCAAATTGCATGCTGTCTTGAGGAGGGGGGTGGAATTTAGAACTTGAAATCTCATAACAGCGATTGCTGAAAACTAAAAATAAATCTAAAAAATAAACACTGAATTTGATTAATCAAGATAAGAAACACAGGGCTGTGTCTAGGCCTTCTTCAGCATAAGAAACATAATAAATGCTTGTTCGAGTCAACAAACATTTATTAAACACCTACTGTGTGTCAGGCACTATTCTAAGTGCTGGGGATACAAAGACAGGAAAAAATCAGATCACAGTCTAATGAGGGAAGACAATAGGCAAACCACTATGTACCTACAAGTTCTATACAGGATAAATGTGAGCTAATCTCAGAAGGAAAGTACTAGCATTAAGGGGGATTGGGAAAGGCTTCTTGACTGTCTAATTATCTCCCAAATGCTTGCTAATGGTCACAAGAAGCTACCTGAATGGATCATAAGAATTCTAACCAAGTAGGAAAGAAAACAGTTCAAAATATATAAGAAGAGAAATGGATCATCATAGACTTAAAACTGGGACTTTAAAGTCTACCTTATTTAATCCCCTCACTTTACAATCAAGGAAACCAAAACTCAGAGAAATGAAATGACTTTCCTAAAGTTAGGTAATAGGTAACCAAGGTAGGATTTGAACCCAGGTCCTTTGACTCCCATTCCAGTGTTCTTTCTAATGGATCATAGTCCTCTCTGATGGAAAATACATTTGAACAGAAGTGATTAAATTGGAGTTTTAAATTCCAGACCTGGGACTAATTTATATGTTCATCAGCAAGTCTCTCTATGTCTCCATTTCATCTGTAAAATGGGTATATGGCCACTTGCCCCACAGGGTTGTTGTGAAGATTAACTCAGATTAAGAGAGTCGATTTCATTCTACAAACATTTACTGGGGCTATACTGTGTGCAAACACCATTCTAGGAAGCAAGGAAAATAAGAGATAAATAAGACCCCTTACCAAGTTCCCAGAAACTTATATTTAAACGGGGAGATATGAAGCTATTTTATAAGCATTTAAAACTTCTATCTCTATATGAGGAGGGAGAAGGTTGGAGAAAAGGAGGAAAAGAATATGGTAACATGCAAATCATAACACATCTGAGCCTGAAAGATGATTATATTAATTAAAGAGAGTGGAAAAAGTCCTGGTTTGGGAAGCAAGACCCTGACACTGACAAGCTGTGTGACAAATGTACAACTCAAAACTTTCAGGGGTCTCAGCTTCATCTATAAAATAAGGTGATGTTGCTTTTAAAATCTAGCCAAGGGGTTCCTAGCATTTTCGTCATGAGCTGGACTGGCAAAGTTCAGGTTAAGAGCACCTAGGTTAGATCAACCCTGAAGTTGCTTCCAGATTTAAGATTTTTTTTGAAATGAGTATTTATTAAGCACCTACTATGTCACTATGCTAAGTACTTTATAAATATTATCTCATTTTATCCTCACAACAATCCTGAGAGGAAGATGCTATTGTTATCCCCATTTCAGAAATGAGCAAACTGATACCTGTAGAGTTTAAGTGACTTGCCCAAGATCACATAGATAGCAAGTATCCGAGAGGTCACATCTGAACTCAAGTCTTTCTGACTCCAAGTCCAGGGCTCTATCTACTGTGCCACCTAGCAGTAATTAGAAGCAGTAACTCCAAATTAGAAGATACCCCAGAAGTCATCTAAACAAACCCTTGCTATTGAGACGTTAGAGAAAGAAGTAGGAGGTTAATAATCTTACTGCTGAGATCCTTTTCATCTCCATGATTTCCCAACCAGGCTACAAACTCTCTAAAGATCCTCACTGTGTCTTAACACTTCCCATAACAATGGGATTCAACCTAATGGCACACTTTGAGGGATATTTCATTGCTAGTTGCAGAAATGATGACAAGGGTAAGGGATCTATGTCCCAGGAGATGGATTTCTTCCCTTCTCTTTCCACATGCAGCATCCCACATCTCCACTCCAGGCAAGGTTATCTGTAACAACTCAGCCCTTTCTCAGTTTTAGGGAAGCCAAACAAGTCTTCCTTACTCCCTAGTGATCAGGCCATTGGAAGCCTTGACCCATGCACCAAGGCAGAGACTTCATATTATCTCAATGGTTATAAGCCTCTACCTGAGACACTTAAACTTTATCTTCTCCTCAACCTATGCCATAACACACCCAAGGCAGAGCAAACCAGAGCTTTCTTCAAACCCTTCACTCCCCAAGCTGATTTTGTTGAGCCTATTTCCAAAAGACTTATTAATTAAGATATCATTGTATTTCTTTGTATTAGCCAAAAACAATGATGAAAACACAATGATATCTGATTGATGACAGAATCTCTTGTCCCCTTCCTAGGGATGATAAACAATGGCAAATTTTCCAGAATCTACTTACCTTTAGTTCTTTCTATGAATAGTATTAACATTTGGAAGTTTCCTGGAGGAGACATATTTTAGAAGACCTTCCAGTACAGATCTGTGATGCCCTAAGCTCCTAAAAACAACAGATTCATCTGCCTATGACTTTGGATTACTTCAACTCATCGCTGAAAGAACATAGTTAACTACTGTTATAAAAATAACTGATATTTACATAATGATTTGCAAACATTACCTCATTTCTCACAACAACTCAGGGAGATAGATACTAAAGGTATTATTCTAATTTTGTGTAAACTTAGTCTGAGAGAGCTTAAGTTACTTGACTAGTAGTCACATAAAAATAATCGGATTTAAACAGGAGTTTTCTTGATTCCTAGTTCAGAAGGAAAAAAAAAATCACGATTAGCTCCCTCCCCACCCACTCCTAATCACAATTGTGCAATATATTATTCCAACATTACAAATAACAACAAAAATCTCCTATCCTAAAAGCTTTAGAAGTAATTAAAAAATGAAATAATGCTTTTTATACTAGTCTGAAAGGATTTAGAAAAGTTACCAGATGTGAAATATAAATCCACTCCTTTCCCTTTACACTCATTCAATTCTGAAACTATTCAAAACCTTATTTCAGTTCTTTTTAAAATTTTAGCTATTTGTTTAAATAAGAACTAGGAGCATTGCCATACACTTATTAAGAATATTCTAACTTGAGAGTTCAGCTAAAAAATTCTGAAGATTCAATGGTTTGACAAATTGTGAGCCAAAATAATGACTACATTAAGATTTTCATTAGATGTAGGAGAGTTAATACCCAAACAAGTCTAATTTCTTGTTTTAAATCCAAATTGGCAACTGGCAGTAGGGGTTCTCAAAAGTAGGAAGGACTCTATTTACCTGTACTGCAAAGAGCAATATCCAAAATGAATTAACATCTAAAGGTACCTGAAAGATTACTTATCTGGCCTTTCATTGTTTCAAGCTTCTTCCTGGAAAATTAATTCTTTTGTTCCTAAATTTAGTTAGAGCAGTACAACTGCACAAACTAACTCCCTGAAACTACAGACATAAGATTAATCATTGTGAATCTGACCATCCATTTCATCTGTTATCATCTGACTATCCTGAAACAATTTCGTCTGGTCAATTAAAAACTCTCTTCCTATGGAGACTGATTTTAGGTTCTACAAAGACTAAAGTAAGTACCATGAATCCATGTCCTTTATTTTTTTAACTTCTAAAAAAAGAGAAAATAAGACAAAGTAGTGATTCGTATTACATTCTTGAAGTAGTGGCAACACTCTCATTGCAGATACGTTATATTGTATCTAAGGCCTTAGAAGCTTTGTTATCCATTCACAAAATTCAGCCTATTTAAAACGGCAGTACAGTAACAGTTTCTGAAGATGTTAACTCTAACTAAAACATAACTGGTCCTTCCCCGCTATTTTAATGTGATCACAATCACAATTACAATATTATTTGCCTGATTTATACCTTGTCATCTCAGCAAACAAAAGACTCATAAAATAGAAAGTAATTTCAGCATTTGATTTTGCATTACTCTTTATGCTGAAACACTTAACCTAAGACAAATATCAGAACAGAGTCAATCTTTATAAAAAACATAGTTTTCTGAAAAGCACAATTTCTCCTTTGTGCTGAGAACTGGAAACCTGCCCCCTTTCTCTGAAGTAACCTTTCAGCATAAAAAACTGGCAAGGGCAGAAACCCTATGCTTGCACAAATACTCCCAGTCACCTGAGTTTTTATTTGTTTTAACAACAAAAATTACCTATACGAATAACAGCTTCCATTTATATTTGTCTATCACTTTGCTGCACAGTATCTCCTTTGACCTTGGCAATGCTCCTGTGAGGTTGGCAGTGCATCTTCATTTTACAGATATGAAAACTGAGGCTTAGTATTTTAGTGATTTGCCCTGGATCAAGTCAATTCAACAAACATTTTTTTATGTACCTACTATGTACAAGCCACCATGCTAGGCAGAGGAATCTAAATACAAAAACAAACAGACATTCTCCTGGGGAGGAGGGAGTAATCAAATAAGTCAGTGCTAGGGTTAAGGCTAAACTCCAGCTCTTTCATCAGGCACAAAAAATAAGAAAAGAGTAACGGTCCCCCATTTAGTACATAGTTTTATGAAGTCCATGGTTTTCATTCTCCAACACCAGGGCAGTTTTCAAAAATTCAAATAAATCCATGCATAAAACTATGTTCACTTGTTTTTTTGAGAGACAACCTAGTGTAGTGGATATAATGTCGAACTTGAAGTCAGGAAGATCTGTGTTCTAATTCTACCTCAGACATTTTTTTTGACCATGGGAAAGTCAACTAAGGTCTCGAAGCCTTAATTTCTTCAACTGCAAAATGGGGTACTAATACTTCTACTGCCAACTTCAGAAGATTGTTGAGAGGATCACATGAGATAATGTTTGTAAAGTGCTTTGACAAACTTTAAAGCATTATAAAAATGTCTTTTTTTAAAAAATCTTAGACCTATCTTAAACCAATGTGAAAACTACCATCACCCATCTTAACTCCTAACAAGGAAAGCACAAATATGTGCTAAATTAAATTAAAAGTTTTATCAATTATTGCTATTCTAAATGAATAACAGTAAAGTAATTCTATCCACTTTTTAAAAATGGAATTAGATATTGCCAATCCAAGGGCAGATACGTTGTTTTAGGCAAATGTTATACTTCAAACTCACACGAGAGGCTATTTCACCTACAGCAACTGAGCGACTAAGAAAGGTGGAAAGCTGGCTTTAAGGAGGTATAATAAGCTTAATTGTTGTATGTATCCTGAGGCATGCAAAGAGAATGGCTAGCCAAACACAAAGGGTTTCCAGTGTCATGTACAGTTTTTAGACAAAGAACATTCAAAAAACTGCAGCTGGCTAATAAAATTAGGAATTTCAAAAGGACAAGTTTCAAGTGCAGTGACCTGACATGTTAGAGCACAGAAAGAGACAACACTAGAAATCTTTCAGTACATCTCCCACTTTCAAGTTTAGAAAAAAAAAACCATGAATCAGACATGGAAAAGTGACATAGCCAAGCCATTTTCAAATCATTTGTTCCTGTCAACAACTTATCATAAGCTATAAGAAACAGGTAACGATTTGTTTTATGCATGTTTGTAATAAACAATAGCATCATACTTTTATACAATCCACTTTCCCCACCCAAACCTTTTATTTTGTTTTAAATGGTCTAAATACACAAAATTCATAACAACACTGTAAATCAGAGCTGAACATGGCTAACCTGAAGAGCACCTGGCTTTTAGAATACAGTTTGTCCTATAGACATCAATCTGGCAACTTTTTAAAGATGACAGGCTCCCTACACTTCAGGTCCAAGCTTTTCCCCTCGCTTGCCCCAACCAAATGCTTCGATTTCTCCCTTTTACTAAGGGTAAGAAAAGGGGGAAAGGGGACTGGAAAGTGATGTTAAAAAAGAAAAGATAAAGGGCTCCAGGATCAAGGGGTGAATTTTTGAGCTAGGCTTTGACACATCTGCTGCTTTTGGGAGCCCGAGGATTTTTTACTGTGGGTCTATCAGAGAAATGTTTGGCAATCTGACGCATCAGTTTTTAGAAATCATATCAAGCAGCCCCCACAACTGGGAGCTATCCCCAGCATCCGTCCCCTCCAGTAAAACAAACAAACAAACAGCTGGGGGAGGGGGGCAGGGAGCCGGGGAGGTTAGAAGGAAGAAGATACTCTAGTGGGGGACAGAAAATTGTTTATGTTAGGCACTTGAGGGGAATAGGGAGGATGAAGGGGGAGGAGGAAGGAAGGCAAGAGAAGCATTAGAGAAGGACAAAGATATCTCCCTTACCCTTCGGGTTACCTCTCCAGACAGGGAGGAACAATATCAGCCCCAGGGATCTAGAAGGACCATGGCCCTAGCTGCAGCTACAGCTTGGTGGGGATGAGCTAGGCTCTCTCTGGGAGCACCCCCCCACCAAAAACACACCAAAACACAAAGAGAATCTACTGGTTCTTCTTGCCCTGAGCAGAGTTGGGACTAGTAAGGCGGGCATGAGAGAGGCGGCTGTGCGGGGAGCGGGGAGGGTGGGGAACAGAGGGGCCGGAGGACTGGGCGAGGTGGGCATCTCTGCAGGACTCACCTCCTCCTCTTCCTCCTCCTCCTTCCTCCTTCTTCCTCCTCCTGCTGCCGCTGCTGCTGCTGCTGGAGGCTGCTCGGCTGCCGCCGGCTCCTGCCTCCCCTCAGACTGCAGCCGCCAGTGTGTGCGTGCGTGTGTGCGGGTGCTGGTGTGCTTGTGTGTGAGTGTGAGTGTGCGTGTGCCTGCTCGCCTGCCAGTCGGCTCACTTCCTCCCCGGCTCCCCCCTCCTAGCTCTCCCTCTCCCCCTCCCTCGCTCCGCCTCCCCGGGAGGTGGGGACTCGGGAGCCGGAGCCCGAATCTCAGAGCTGCCTCCTCGGAACCAACTCTCGCGAGCTGGAGTAGCCCCCTCCCCGCTGAAGTCACCCCCACCCCTCCATCTCCTCCCCTCGCCCCCACGTCTCCCTCCTCCTCCTCCACTCTGGGGCTGGAAGCCTGTGAACGCATCTCCCCGGCGGCGGCCCTCTCCTGCCGGAGCCGCCAGTCAGTCACCTTGCTCTTGGGGCCTCCCCTTCCACCCGGGGCCACCTGGCTGAGTCCGAAGCTAAGCGGGGTGCCCTGGGGCGGCGCTGCACTCGCTCACCCCGCAGCCCGGCCCACGGATGCCGTGCCTTTCTTTCCCAAAGCTAGTCCAACTACTTTCCTGGGTGTAAAGTTCAAGACAGGTAGACCCTGGAGGTGACGTGACAGCACCGGGACACGCTTGCACACCGTTTTTGTTTGTTTGTTTTTGGTCGGGTTTTTTGTCTGTCTGTCCGGGGTGGGGGTGGAGGGGGGGGGGTTGTTTTGGTTTTTGGTTTCTTGTATTGTAGAATTTCCAAGCCAGAAGGCTCTCTGGAAGGCGGCAAATGGACTCCCTCATTTGATTTCTGAAGAAACATTTATTGATGAGGCAACAAGGTTTAGGGAAGCCTAAAAGTCAGAAGACATAGGTTTTTAAATTACGTTTTATTTTTTTTCCAATTATCTAGCATTTTTTTATCCTTCCTCCCCCCACCAAAACCCCCAAAACAAAAAGAAAACCAAAACTTTGCTACAAGCATAGTAAAGCTTAGCTACTCTGATCAATACAACGATCCAGGTCAATTCCAAAGAACTTATGATAAAAATGCTATCCACTTCCAGAGAGAGAATTGATTAATTCTGAGTGCTTTTCCTTCACTCTATTTTTCTTGCATTCCCCCACCATGGCGAATGTGGAAATATTTTTGCATGATTTCATATGTAATAAGTATTTTCTCTTGCTTTCTCAAGCATGGGTAGGGAAGGGAATGGAAAGAATTCAAAATAGAAATATATTTTTTAAGTTGGAAAAAAAAAACAACCCAAGTATAGTCAAGCAAAATCTTGACCAGGTCCAAAAATGGGTTTCTGATTTTAGATATTTAGTCTGTCAAGTCTCTGGCAGGAAGTGAGCAGCATTCTTTATCATCTGTCCTTTGGAATCACTATTGGTCATTGCACTGATTAGAGTTCTTGAATAGAAGACCATGCTTTTGCTCTGCCATCTATTAGTTATGTGACCTCAGATGTGTGGCCAGGTAAGAGAAGGGAATGAACTCTTATGTAATACCTACTATTTGCCAGACAGTGTGCTAGGCCCTTTCTACAAACATTACCACATTTGATCTTCACAACAGCCCAGCAAAGTATGTCTAACCTCTACAAGTCTCAGTTAGCTTGCCTATAAAATTAACATCTTTTCCTTGCATACATAGGAGGATTTAATCTATCAAAAGCATTTATTAAGCACCTTCATTTTACTGTGCCAGGTGCTGATGATACAAGGACAAAAAATGAAGCAGTCTCTGGGCTTAAAGAGCTTACCATTCCAAAGGAGGAAACGAAGATAAAAATAGGTGTTGAAGCAAAAATGTAAATAAAGACAAGGTAATGAATGGGGCAAGAGTTCGGGAAGGTCCTTATGTGTAATGAAACTCTTGATCTGAACTTTGTAGGAAATCCTAAAAGGCTGAGATGAGGAGGCATGGGGAAACATCCTGCACAAAAGGTGGAAAGTGAAATTTCATGGGAGAACCAAAAGAGCGTTCGGTTGACTAGACTGTAGAGTGGTACAGCTTGTTTTGGGAGAAGACTGGCCTTTGGGCAAGCCAAAAAGGAATGACTCCTAAGGGCTGCTATCTATTCTATCCCTGACCAAGCATTAAAATTCTTGTAAAACACACAGTGTGGCAGGAGCAGAATTTATTCCAAAAAGGGCAGGCAAAATTTTACCTTAAGAAAGCAATGAAGCCATCCTTGATATTTAAGATCCAGGATGCTAAAATTCATCACACACTTCTGACCTGGTGAGGAGAAATGATTCACTATTGTTTGTTGTTCGTTCGTTTTTCACGTCCGACTCATTTGGGGTTTTCTTGGCAAAGACACTGGAGTGGTTTGCTATTTCCTTCACCAGCTCATTTTACAAATGAGGAAATGGAGGTGAATGGAGGTTAAGTAACTTGCTAGAGTCGAGTAGCTAGTATGTGTCTGAGATTAGATTTGAACTCAGATCTTCCTATCTCCAGGCTCAGTGCTGTATTCACCGAACCACCTATCGTTTCCATGCTATCGTTTAGTAATTTTTTGGTAAGATGTTATATTTTCTACCAGTGTCTCATTTAGTTCTGCTACTGAGCCTGAACCAGGCCTGAACCAGAATATATGTCCTCCCACCAAAAAAAAAAAATCCAAACAAACAGAATTTTCACTTTGCCCAAAAGGTCACAATGTATGAAGTTGTCATTGCCCCCAGAGAACCTCATTCGGAGAGTTCAGCTCCAGCATCAAAGGAAGGTTAATGCAAGACCTATCACTTCAGGAAACATACAAAAAATAGAAAAGAGATCTGTTTAATGGGTTTTTTCCCCTCTCTCACTTTTGTCCCTTTTCTCTTCTCTCTATTTTGTAGTATCAGCCCTCCCTCACTCAAATCAAGGTCAACTGATGTCATAGTCCTCTTCAAGAATGAAAGACAAACACAACAACAACAATATTGTAGTGTAATCGGAATCAACTCTGGGGCCTACCATATATCTCCCCAGTAGGATCTCAGCTTCTCAATTACTGTCAGTTTGATTCCACAACAGTACTCCAGTCCACTGGGTGCTACCGTAAGCTTCTGTTGGAGGCCCCATTGCTAATAGCAGGCTGGGAGGTGAAAGAAATCTCTTTCCCTTTTCTTTACTCTGCAAGAGATGAAAGTGTAAGGTGAAGGGCACGTTGAGGTCTTCCTTGAGAGCTGGGTTCTTCCCCCATAATAAACCTTCCTCTTGACTAGCTCAGCCCAATTGTTAACGTAATTGGTCTTTCTGTTTTTAAGCTCTCAATTTCTCCTGTTTGCCAAGATCAGTGAACAGTGAGAGAAAAGAAATATGCAGGGCAAATACATTGTTTCTGTCAAACCTCAAACTAGCTTCCTGAACCTTTTACATAGAAATAGAGTCGTCCTTGTTTCTGCCACTTACCTCTTGATCAAGTGGGTTTGGATGTATCAATTGATCTGATTTCTTCTGATCAGTAAAAGTGTTTGTCCAAAGATATAGTCTCACCTTCTTCATCAAAATCCCATTACTAAACTCCATTCTCCCCTACACATACAGACACTTTCTCTCTCTCTCCCTCTCTCTCTCCCCCTCCCTCTCCCACTCCCTCTCCCTCTCTCCCTCTTCCTCTTTCTCATCAACCGATAACTGGGCAAATTAATGAACCTTCAAGTGTACATCCAAATGAGAGGTGGCAGAAAGGACTAGTACAATGAATGGACTCTGCAGTTTATAAAGTGAGGCTTTTGTACACCAACTCTCCCAACAGGTTTTTGAGGGTGCTTGACCTGTGGGTAACAAAGAGCCTTTATTATGCATGCTTAGACAGGTGATTATTAATGAGACTATTTGAAATAATTATCACTTTCTAAACTTAGAGAACAAAAGTTGAAAATTATTCCCACAGGTACATGACAGAGTCATTTAACACCTGGATTAATTAGGTACTAAAGCTGTAGGAATTCCAACACTGGGGGCAAAATCAGTGAAATATGATGGAAGAGAGAGAAAGGGGCTTCTAAGGTGGAACAGTTCCTGTGCCTTTTTGAAGTAATCTGGAGACAGAAGTCACAGGAGTTATAGGTGAAGCCAAGGAATTATGAGGGAAAAGAGAGTCACATGAAGGTCCATAGACATCAGCAAAGGATCTAGATGAGAAGGAGTCAACTTTAAAAAGGTACCAATTACTAGTTTCCCAATTCAATTTAACTACTTTATATCACTTAGCTTTTCTAAAGTTAGAGGACAAAAGTTGAAAACTATTCCCGCAGGTATGTAATAGAGTCATTTAACACTTGGATTAATTAGGTACTAAAACTGTAGGAATTCCATAAAGATATTTACTTCAAAAAATAGTAAGAACAAATGTACAAATATTTTCCCCCAGCATCTCAAGGGCAGACTCTTCCTCTAAGTAAGTATAACTTTAGCGTCAGGGAAAGAGAACACCCAAAATGCAGCTCAGTTCCTTTATAACGTTGGTCCCATCAAGTTCACATCCAGATGAAGTATAGCTGTTGAATGAATCTTCATCTCAGCTTCTGGCCTGGTGCAGAAAGTCATTCTGTAAAGCCTTTTCTTGGTCTTTGAGGCATCAACATTTCACTGGCTGTAAAGCCAAACTCTGGACCCAGATTCCAGCTTGCTGGTACCTCCTCCAGATCTTTCTAACTTACAAGGTTGTAGACTCCATTCCCTCCACCTAAAATAGGAAAGAACAAACATAGAGCCAAAGACCAAGGCCTTTTTCTCAAAATCAAGTGGCCTCAGAGGAAAGAATACCCCAAGACTTTTCCCTTTACTACATTGTAATCTGTATAACCAGTCTCTGTAGCAAAGGGGTCGCACCAGCAGAGTGCAGTTAAAGAGAGAATGGCCAAAAGCCTTGGCCAAGGCTGACATGCCTTTTTTGAATTCTCCTTTAGCCAATCAAAGAATTTGCTATTCACCACAGTTGACTAGATCTAGTTACAGAATGAAATGCAGGCTCCATAATCTCTCCAGGATACTTCTCTTATTCCTCATTGCTTCACTGGAAACAGACTCCCAGTCTCTCCATATTGTGAGATATTGTATTACCTGAGCGGGCTAATTGGGCCTGTGTATGCACCAGATCCTGGTTATGCAAAAAATGAGAAGATTAGACAAGATCACCCCTAATGTCTCATCCTGAGTAAAATCTATGTTTCCATGATCTTGTACATTCCTCCCCATGGCCATACATGTCAGGGGTAAGGAAAGAAGAAATGTCAGTCTCAAAGAAGGTGCCAACGTGTTACTTGTCTTCAGAAGAAAGGTTTTCATGAAATGTGAGAGGAAGAGATCTAGGATGCAAAAGAATTTGCTAACAATAAAAGGAGGTTTTAGAAGGCAGAGTGGGAAGGGAGTTTAAAAGAGGATAGAAACTAGAAAAAGCTAGGGCCAAATTTACTATGAGGTTTAGGGGATGGCTGGAACACTGCTTTCCCCACGATTGCCTTACTGATATTGCACTTACCCCAAACAACCCTCAAAGCCTGGATCTCTGGGCCAATCAGCTTGTGGAGGGGGGGGGGAGGGGAGGAAATCTGCTCCAGTGGGAGGGCAGGCCTCAAGAAAGGGACATGATAGCCACAAGGCCTCAGTGAGTCCTAAGAGAGCAAGCATAAAGGAAATGTGTAGGGAAAGGGAAGGAACACCTGGACTCCATATGTCAGTGCCTGGACCAGTGCATCTGCTGCCCTGTTAACACGGAACAGTTTGTGTTAACAAAACAGTTAGTGGTAGTTCTGACTGTTCATTACACAACCCTGTTCTGCCACTCGCTCTTCTTTGAGTTAGTATCAAATGGGCAGAACCCCCATTACCTTGGTAAGCTAGACCGAGGAAGGAAGAACTTAGCAAAAATTATGGTGAAAAAACATCAGCTTCATTTGTTAAGAGCACCACCCAACCGCGTGCTGAAAAGTTATAGGTCTAGACCAGGACTGCATTTCCCTCTCTAAAGCTAAGTACATAATAGGTGCTCAAAAACCACTTGATGATAGGAGGAGTTTTATTTATCAATAGTGATATATCTCTTCCAAAGAGCTACTCCAGTGCCTCACCTGTGCAAAGGTAACCTAGTGTTCTGGAAGTACAAGTTTTGGCAGGTTCTACCAAGGAGGAAAAAAAAAATTTAGAATGCAAACCCAGGGCCATATAGGGTCGTTGTGAGCATCAAATGAGATACCATTTATAAAGCACTTAGCACCAGTGTCTGGTACATAGTAGATGTTCTATGAATACTAACTATGATGATGGTGGTGGTGGTGGTGGTAGTGATGGTGATGACTGATGTCTTTTTTTTCTGAGGAAAAAAATCTAAATTCAGGTAGTCTCATTACTTGGTTGGCCTCAGGTTGATGAATTTCCAGCAATTTTCAAAGATCATCTACTGAGCAATAGAGAGGTCAAAATTTCCATTTATGGAGGAGCATCCATATGAATAAAATTACAATTTTGAGAAGTATAAATAATGATGAGAACACCTCTAACTGACAGTTCTCTTCCCTTGAGGTGAGCCCCACAGAATGTGCCATGGGGCATACAATATGGAAAGCACCCTGAGGATAATTTTCAAAAACAAATTCAATGGGAGGGAATGACCCTCAGTAAAAAACTTTAGACCTCAGGACATTATTCTGTGGAAAGGAGATATAAACCTGGAGATACTTCTAGGTCGGTATTGAAGAGGTTGTTACTGAAAGGAGAAAGATGGGCTGGGATGAGGAGTAAATCGCCTGGGACAAGGTAAGAGGAAGAAGTGTGCCGCTTATTTTCTTATTTAACATCATTTTTTGCTAACTAAGTGCTATTCTAATTTGTTTCTACCTGTGAAAGGAGTCCTTATGGGGGTCTCCATTTCTGCTCATAAGCCCCTACCAAATGTGTTTCTCACTAACAATCAGCCAATAGATACAATTAGCATTTAGTAAAGGCACTAAAATGGCATAATAAGATCAGTAGGCATAAAACATTTCCCCATAAACCTGGGGAAACTTCTCACACAAATATGCACAGTATCCATGAAAAGAGTGGTCTCCAACTTACAGTAAATGATAAGTCACGGGTATAAGAAAACAAGCCACTTCCCAAGTCCAACTAAGGATTGACAAAGCTCTCTTGGGAAGGTATGGTCTGGTGACTGCACTGTTAGCAATGTGGAGAGGCCCAATTACTTCTAGATTCTAGTAAGCAAAGGGCTATCCCGGGTTTGCCTTTACCATTGCTCATGCCAGTGCACATTCTGTTGAGCTAACATCCCTGCCTACTCCACTGCCATTGGAGCTCATCACTGCCCATTACCATTGAGGCCACACTGTTGCTTGCTGCTCCTGAAGGCCATGCCAATTCCCATCACTGCTGCTGATGCTAATACTGTGTTACTCTTGTGACAGAGTCTGAAAAATCCCCACCTCTTCACCCCTGGGTCTAGGGATATGCTATTATTCCCCTACCTCCCTGTCCTGGCACTGAATGTTACTATGGGCATAGACACTGACTACCAATGCCTGAGCCTACAGGCACTGATGCTGTATCCCTCTCCTGGGACCTAGTAATGCTCCCTTTTCCCAGAATCTGAGTACTTTCCCCTCAAGCCAGTGGATATCTGATGCCTTGGGTACTGCCACAGCTCTACTATGCTGATGCCTAGTGCTGTCCCCCTGTTCTGGGACCAGAGCACAGTCCCCCTACTCTTATCCCCATCCTGAGGCTTGAGGATTGCCCCTATATCCTGGGGTCTGTGCTGGGGCCCATTCCTTAGGGGCTCTTCACAGGAAATCACAAGGGAAAAGAGAGATAAGAGTTCTAAACAGCAAAAGAGAAGCTGTTTATTTTTTTAACTATTACAGGTACCCTCCTGTCCTCGGCAAAGCAGCTAAGGTGGATTTGGCACATTTGGACATGTTCCCAATGCCAGGAATGTCTCTGGGGTCCTAATGAGGACCAAGCATTATATTCTCAAGCATGTCCCCTAGTGCTTAGCATCGAAGAGTTTCAACAAAGTCCATGTGGCACAGTTCCCAAAGGCCTCCTGAATGTCACATAAAAAAACTCTGAGCATTTATCACAGTTCTTAGATAATCCCCAAATTACAGTCTTTAGGAGGGACTCAGGCCCAGCACAGATGGCTGATCTAAAGATTACTATCATAACCAAAAGCAAAAATTATGCAAATTCAATCTGTTCAGTTATGTCCAATTCTTTGTGACCTCCTGGGATTTTCTTGTCCGAGAGATGGGAATAGTTGGCCATTTCCTTCTACAGTTCATTGTACAGATGAGGAAACTGAGGCAAACAGGGTTAAGTGATTTTTCCAGGATCACTCATCTAATAAGTGTCTGAGGCCAGATTTGTACTCAGGAATATGTCTTCCTGACTCCAGGCCTGGCGGTCTATCCGCTGCATAACCTAGCTGTTTTTCAATAGTTTCTAGTATTTCTTTCTTACCTTCATGACAGAGTTCCCAAAGATGCAGAATACGTTCCTATCTCTCTCAAGTTTACTCTCTCATTCCCTCGGATCAGCGAGGGAATAATTTACAGTGTGCATGCATACAGCATCCCCAGAAGCACCATCAGAAGTCATGGGCCTTCTGGGGTTCACCTTCCTCTGCCCTAGCCTTCTCTCACGTTAACAAAGTCACTGCAATCCGGTTGCGGTCCAATTATTGCCAAATAGCATAGGCTGTGCCTTACCCCTCAGACTGGTCTGGTGGTACAGGCTTAAGAATAGAATGAAATGAGCCACTACAAATCATCTAACATTTAAGAAAAGGAAGTTGAGTTAGCCACAGCATGAAAAGAATATTCAGCAAGTATAAAACTTGGCTTCAGTTGGGTGTGAATTTCCTGCCTCTGTGTTGGCCACGCTGGTCCACTGGGCAGAACCCCGAGGGAGGAACATCTGACTCCTTGTAAGCAATCTTTGGATTTAGGCCACCAGGAGACTATGTCACAAATTTTAATCCTCTGAACCAATTAAATATTGAGTGTGGTTTCAGTACCTTTTAAGGAAAAACTTGATAGACTGTGTGGTGTAGGCCCTCGTGGCAGGGACTTAGGAAATATTGCTCCTACTGCAAGGAATTTTATAAAATTAAAGGCAAGATAAAACAATCAAATTAATAAAGAGTTGGTTTTTAAAAGGTCACCATTAGCTGATTTTATAAAAAGAAAAGCAAAAGCAAAAACCAAAAATGAAAAGAGGGAATTCACAACAAATAAAGAAAGAATAAATAAAAATCTAACAAAATACTACTATACTGGATTATTATGGCAATGAAGTGGGAAACCTAAACAAAATGTATAGATGCCTACAAAAATAGGAAATGCCGAATTCCCCAAATCCCAAATTCCCAAATATCGCAGAAAGAGAAATTGAACTAGTCATAGATAAAGTACCAAAAGAAAAAACTCCAGATCCTGATGGATTTTCAAGGAAATTTTGTCAGACATGTTAAAAATAAAATGATTCCACATAACTCTTTAAAAAAACAGAGAAAGTAGCCATTCTTCTAACCTCTTTCTATGAGTTTTGACTCCTGGAACCCAGAGAGATAAAGCAGAGAAAAACGACTATGTAGAGCAATATCATTAATGAAAATTAATACAACCATTTAAAAAATATTTGCAAAGAGATCACAGTAATACAAATTTTAAAATTATTCATTAAGACCATGCTGAATAATAGCTCCACATTAGGAAAAATTTGTAGAATAAGTCATAAAAAATTTCAAAGATCAAAAAAATGTCAAACTTTAAAAACATTTGAAGGAGAGAACAAGCATTTATTAAGTGCCTACTATGTGCCAGGTACTATACTAAGTGCTTCATAAACACTGTCTCATTTGATCCTCACAACAACCCTGGAAGGTAGGTGCTATTATTATCCCCCATTTTACAGATGGGGAAACTAAGATAGAGATTAAGTAATTTGCTTAAAGTGAAATAAGTAGTAAATGGGTAAGGCCAGATTTAAATTCAGGTCTTCCTGACTCTGGGCCGAGCACTACAGAACTGTGATATAATATTATCAATACATGCAGAAAAGGTCTTCAATAAAATTCAGTATTCATTTATCTAAGCAATGCTAAAAAGCACAGGAATGAGAACATGTTTCTTTAATGTAATCAAAAGCGTTTCTATAAAACCAGAGCTAGTATTATGTGTAATGGAGAAATACTGGAAGCTTTCCCAGAGAGATCAGGAGAGAAACAAGTATGCCCAGTGTCATCATTGTTTGACATAGTACTAGAAATAATACAAGAAAAAGAAATCCAGTGAGTAAGCATTGGCAAAAAGGAGGTAAAATTATATTTGTATGATGCATGATGATATGATTCCCTTGAAAACTAGAAATCAAAAAAAATTAATGAGAGACAATTGCTTCAGCAAAATCCACAAAATCATTGGCATTTCTTTGTATTGCTACTGGAATCCAGGAGGATGAGATAGAGAAATAGCATTTATTTTTTACAGTTTATCATTTTTATTTTTCAGGCAAAAACTATTTTTAACTCATCTGTACCTCCCACTGTCCCTCAACTGGGCAAATTAAAAGAAAAAACAAGCCTGCAAAACAAATCCTTTAACACATAGCTATATAATACCATAAAACAAATTCCTATATTAGTCACGTCTGAAAATGTCTGTTTTTTTCTACATTTCAGCGCATTACCTCTCTTGTCAGTGAAATGACAGTGATGTGAAGATTTCATCTTCATTCGTTTAGATTTGGAGTTTATCCCTGCATTGATCAGGGATTCTAAAGTCTTTCAAAGCTGTTTCTCTCCATAATATTGTTACCATTGTATTCATTATTTTAATTCATTCTGTATCAGTTTATAAAGGTCTACCCAATTTTCACTGAAATTATCCATTTCATTTTTTTATGGCATAATAGCACTCCATTATGCCATTCAACACATATACCACAGTTTGTTTAAGCTATTCCCCAATAGGAGGATATCCACTTAGTTTCCATTTGGGAGCTTCCATGAAAAGAGCTACCATAATATTTTTGTTCTTATCGATCCTTTTCATCTTTCTTTAATTTTTTTAGGGATAAAAGCCTTGTAGTGATAGAGCTGGGTCAAAGGGTATATATGACTTAGGACAAATAAATAGCATTTAAAATAGTAACAAAATGTTTTAAATGTCTAGGAGTTAATCTACAAAAGTATATACAAGACTTTCACAAATACAACTACAAAACAGTTTTCGCCTGTCACTTTGGACCCTGACCATCCTCAATCTCTAAGGACTCTGGACTCAAATGAATGTGTGTCCCATCCTAGGGGCTTACCCTGAACAGAGCCAGTTTCTTTTTGACTTTTTGCTACCACTCTGGATTAAAACTCCCGGAAAATCTTAAAAACAAAGTTTAGGCATGGACCATGTCTAAGTTTCTCCAAAAGTTGGTCACAGGATTTCCAATTCCTGCGTATTTACAACATGGATTTTTGGTATGAGACAGCCTTTATTTTGCCCACCACAGAAAATGCAAAAGATATAAAAGATTCACTGGAAGCCTGAACAGAGAAACACAAAACACTCAAATTGCCCATAAGAATTGTTTGGCTCCTCCCAGATAAAGATAAAGATTCTTTGTGGGACTACTGAACTAATATTCCTTGTTCATCAGAATGAACCACAAAAAAAAAAAAAATCAGTAGAATGGTTTTACATATATATACATATTTTTATCTAATAATAGCCATCTCTGGAGGTGGGGGAGGGGGGAGAAAAAAAAGAAATTTACAGGATAATTTTATCATATATGTAAGAGGAATAGCAAGTTGTACATAATAAATTTGCAGTTTCATGTGCAATCATCTTTTTTAGAAAAAAAATGATACTGTGTTATAGAAATGCTTGTTTTATTCCATAAATAAAAAATTTTAAAGTCCTATGTAGGGGTAGCTAGGTGGCATAGTAGATAGAGTACTAGCCCTAGAGTCAAGAGGACCTGAGTTCAAATCCAGCCTCAGATACTTACTAGCTATGTGACCCTGGGCAAGTCACTTAACTGATTGCCTACAAAAATAATTTTTTTAAAGTTTATATGAAGGAATAAGATGTCAATAATACTTAGGGAAATAATGAAGAAAATCATGAATTAAAGGGTTTAGCATTATTGGATCTCAAATGATAAAGGAGTGATTATTTAAATTCTATGGTACTGGATAAAAAAAAAGTTCATCAGTGGGAAAGATTAGACATTGTCACCCAGCTAGTATGTGTCAGAGGCAGGACTTCAATCCAAGTATTCCTGCCTGAGAGCCTGGTTCTTTATCCATTTCACAAGGATTTCACTCACATACTGGCTGCGTGACCTTGACAAGTCACTTAATTCCCCAGTGCCCCAGGAAACTGTAGAACTGAGAAGGAGATGATCAGGTACCAATCTACATGAATAGAGGGAGTTTCTTCACCAGGATTTTTTTATACCCATGAAATCACAAGTCTGGTCCCAAAAAATACATAGCACACATCTAAAAACATTTTTATCATGACGCTCTTGCTTGCTTGTTATATTCTTTAGTTTTGTCAAAGGCCTCAATGGCCTAGCGGTTTAGAGATCTGTGTGTTTGAGTTAAGGGATCCTGTTAAGCTGTCAATGCAAAGGCCTCATATATGTGCTGCACATGACAATATTTGAGGCTAGCCACAACTGGGGCCAGCTTTGCTTTTGCCTTGCTTGTGAGCAAGAGCTCTGAAGCCCCATTCAGATATAGCAAAGGACAAGACACATCCAGAAGGTAAGCTGAGCATGGAATGACCTACCGTTTAGATGCAATTTCCTTCTGTTTTCATTTATCACAAGATACGGATATTGGTATGATTCAATCCTTCCAACATGGTCATTGGGAAAATATTTAGAGTATTTATATAGTATGTGATCGCAGATAATCTGAGAACTATGATTCTTAATCCTTCCCACTTCCTTTTCTGTTACTCTGCCCTCATTACTGCAAAACCAGAAAGGAGCTGCAGAAGACTTAGGGACATTTTATTTCATACGTAAAAGAACTCCTCATCTATCAATCAGCCTATGCAATGAATATCTTGGTACTTAGCCAGGCTGGTCCTAGGACAGAAGACTTTGTTATAAGTACAATTTTCAAAATTCAGATGTGACAATGGACACAGAGTGCTTTTTAATCCTTAAAGTATGATACAAATTTATCATTACTGTTATCACCACCAGCATCATTATCATTATCATCTCATCCTTTTCATCTTGTTTGATGGAATTCAGATAAAAACTGTTTTGAGCAAATCACTACTCTATTATTATTTATATTTAATGTTCTGTGCACCCTTGTGTGGGTGGATAAAATGACTTTTAAAAAAATTAATAAATGTATTGGGCTGTAGGTTCATGGACAGAACAGTCCCATTAGCAGAAAGGACAATGGAGATGAAATATAACATGGTTTTAATTTCTTCTTTTGGGTTCTTATATTTTGAAAGCTTTTAATTCCATGTAGTTTGGAGATTATTCAATTTCAATACTATGACATCTCTTAAAAACATTGTCCTTTAATTTATTATTTAGTAATAAGAGAAGGAGCAGTACTATTTCCTCCCAGTAGAACCTCTCAGAGCTCACTATTCCACTGTCATAGTCTACAAGATCTTAGGGTCACTGTCATGTTACATTGAAGCATCCTCTACTCTGTAGAGTATGTACACACACATTTACTAGGCATGATTATGTCTTTTTAAAATGACTAGTTGGTCATTTTATTGCAATCATAGAACATACTTCTGGCTAAAATCATCATAGTATTCTGACAATAGGCATGCTATTTTCAATAATAGTATAGATAAACGTTTATATGTGTCCAGTCTATACTCTACTATACACAATTCAAATTTGTCTTATTGAAGCAATGGAGGCTTGGATTGTATAGAAATAAAATAAACTGCATGACTCCTGACTGCAAAGCCCGTGGCCCCAGGTTTCTTCAATTTTATGTAATCACCACCTTTCTATTTAATTTTTTTTGTTACACAGCCACTCTTTACTCCTTATGATGAAAATACATATACATACACATATACACATAGTTTGAAGAGGCCACATTGTTGTCTACTAATTCAGAATGCTATAATTACTAATAGTAGACTTTCCCAAGAAGTGAGAGATTTTTAAAAAGTAGTCACGTAATAATTCTACATTGTCAGTATTAATGGGATCCCACAGGATCCTTCTAAGTACAAGGTTCTTATATAACAAGAATAGTTCCTATAATCCTATAATCCTTACTAGTCATCTAGTGCTTTTATCAGAGGATCCCAGAACAATTTACAAACATTAAGCATCCCAATTTCCTTATGAGCTACTGCACACATTATTACCCTTATTTTAAAGATGACTCAACTGAAGTAATAATGTTAATAAGTAATATGAATGCAAGTTATTATATGAGATGTAAAATTAATTAGAAACCAATTTAAGAATTCTACTTAGCAATTAACCACATAGGTTTGCTTTCTTTGTCTTTGTTATTATCACTCTAGTTTTTGGCCATTCTTCCCTCTCATTTCTAGAAACACAGTAGATTGAATAATCAAATCTTTTTGTTTTAAATATTTATCAATAAAAAACATTAAGCAACCCAAGGGGCTCAGAGGCTGTGCTTGTTCCCACTCCACTAAGGGATCTGTCTCAGCTCTAGACTGAGGCATGTATTGATTGGATTCAGTCCTGAGGAAGTCTGACTACCTAAAAGAAGGATCAGGCTCTTTTTCTTGCATTTTTTTCTATTTAGAGCTGCAAGGAATATTACTTAAATTTTAGAATTTGACTCATGTCTGGGGTCTCCCCAAAATGGAGATTAGAAAGCTACTCAACATATGATATATATCAGATACAGGACATCTATTTATTTCTTCCATACAAAAGAAATGCTAAAAGTCACAAAAAAAACCTCACAGCTGGCATTGACAGTGAATCAGTTGTATGACATAACCACTGCTGTACTTTCCCAATAAGGAGAGACTTAAACATCAGAACGTGCAACAATGCGAAGAACTGATAGACTTAAAATTTCACCTTGTGTGCCTACCTTTTTACCCAGAACTTCCACTTAAGGCTATACTCCAAGGAGATCAATGAAAAGTAAAAGGATCCATATATATGAAAGGATAGCAACTCTTTGTGGTACCAAAGAACTGGAAATTTAGAGAATGCCCATCAATTGGAAAATAGCTTAAACAAGGTGGGGTATATGAATGTGATAGAATGCTATTTTGCTGTAGGAAATGATGAAGAGGATGGTTTCAGAAAAAACGGGAAGACATATCAACCGATACAAAGTGAAATGAATGGAACCAGGAGAAAAATTACCCAGTAACAGCAATATAGTAAAGATAATCAGCTGTGAAAGACTTAGAAACTCTGATCAGTATGATGATCCACTATAATTCCAAAGAACTCTTGAGGAAAAATGCTGTCCACTTCCATATAGAGAACTGATAAACTTGAAGTGCATTTTTTCTCTTTTTCTTGTCCCCCCCCCCCCACAGGACATGGCTGATACGCAAATATGTTTTGCATGACTTCACAAGTATAATGGGTGTTATATTTCTTGCCTTCTCAATGGGTAAGAGAGAGAGTAGAAGGAAGGAGAGAATTCAGAACTGAAAGTAAAATAGAATAGAGTTTAAAAAAATTAAATTCACCTTGCTCTAAACATTTCTCTTCAGGTCAGTATCTTCTACTAAGTGAGATCAGGGAGTGGGCTCACCTTCCCATTGTCAGTCCTTTTCTTTTCCTAGAAGTGCTGTCTAGAGAGGGTAACTCCTGTAGTTCAACTAATACCTACAAAGGAATCCAGGAACTCCTGGGGTGTCATGGTAGCCACCCCAAAGGCTCCAGCTCAGGATCATTGTTTGGTCACCTGGAAAGAAAAACAAAGCAAAAGAGGGAACCAGAAGTTCATCTAACGGAGTCTCTGCTTTAGCTGGTAAATGGGAGCAGTTGTCATGCTGTAACAGTATGGGATGTGTGATTTCTCTCCCCAAACCCTTCGTAAGAGAGTTACTTGCCACATATCCCAGAGAGTTGAAAAAAGAGAGGATGTGTAAATTGTTTCTTGTTTTTAACTGCTGAAGCCCGACGCCTCTGCCAATGCCATACTATGGAGGGAGGAAGGGAAAGAGCCAAGGGACTACTCACTATTTGCTGCATCATCTCAACTACTAATCTATTCAATGTCAAGTCATACTGTCCCTTTGAGTAGACAAAGGAGGTAAGCACATGGGATGACCCCTATAGCCACATTTCCATGAGGTACAACTCCTGTTATATATGCCACTGATGAGGCAATAAGAACTTTATAAGTTAAGTAACAGATCAGAAGTAGAAATTATTACTTTTAATGATTGTTTTGCTTGGTAATAAGGGTTCATTATATTACCTGGGGCACCTTACTTTAGCTCTTCTATTTCCTTATTAGCATCTTTTGAACATCAGAGATGTACAGGGCAGTGTAGAACATTGATATAAACATAGACTTTTACCTCCTTTGTTATCAGTCTTTAATTTATGCTACTGAGAAACATAAGGTCTTCAGAATCTAAGGCACTTCAAGCCTCATAGATAGCTAAGGCTGTAATGATGAGAAAAAATATCAAAATTTTTAGAGCTATCATGAGGAATGATTGATGGAAATTGGCTTCATAAAAGCAACATACATAGTTTAATCAATGACTGTTTACTATAATAGGGCAGCTGGGTAGCACAGTGGATTGAGTGCCAGGCCTGGAGTCAGGAAAACTTATTTTCCTGAGTTAAAATCTGGCCTCAGATACTTACTAGTTTATGACTTGGGCAAGTCACTTAACCCTGTTCGCCTCAGTTTTCTCATCTGTAAAATGAGCTGGAGAAAGAGATGGTAGACCACTTCAGTATCTTTGCCTAGAAAACTCCAGATGGGGTCAATGGAGAGTTGGACACAACTGAAAATGACTGAACAACAAACATTAATAATTTAGTATACTGACCATCATCATCATATTCTCAGCTCTTTATATTGATATTAGCACTTTTTTTCAAATCACTTTTAAGTATATTAATCTCATTTTATTATAAATTATTTTAGAAGGGAAGCCAACTAAAATGAAAGAAATAATCACTAAATCTAGCTCAAATTAAACCTGTCCCTACTAGTTTCCTAAATGAAAAGAAAGGAAACAGTAAATACTTAAGTACTTTGATTATTTATAACCTCATCAATGTGTATAATTCTTCCAGCAAGGCAAATGTCAACTCATCTATACCCATCCAACCGATACCATTCTTGCTTATATCTTCAGCATCAGTATCTGAATTCCAGAATACCAGAAGGTTTGCTTTCTTGATCTTTTGAAACTTGCAAGGTTAGAATCTCTAATCCCCTTACCTAAATGGAGATAAGCAAATTCAGAGGCAAAGCACTGAAGCCTGTTTCATGGGAGTATGTGGTGCCCTCGGATTATAGCATTATCTTTTATTGGACACTCTCAGTGAAGTGAAACCAAGAGAGAGCAGCCAAAGAGAAAAAAGACTGAAACTCTGACCTATAGTGGCTTTTGAAGGTATCCTCAGTTTTGACTACTTAGTTGAAAAGGTTTCTTCTAACCATATCTTTAGCAGAATGGAACAAATGACAAAATGTCGAAGCAAGCTCAAATCCCTCCAAGGCATCTCCATTGTATGTCATCTCGGCTTTTCTGGAAGCAGGATCCAGAGTCTGTTTCTTGTGTGAAGACTGTCAAAAGTACTCTGTGCATATACCAGCCATTATTCTAGCAAGTCAAAAGTCCAAGTTGAAGGGAAGGTAGAGAGGGACCCATGGCATGGGCTCTTCTGGGTTCCTCTATTCCCCTCCTCCTATTCATTGCTACACTTGAGTATTAAACCTCACACAGGAGGAGCTACACCCCAAGTTTCCCCATCTGTGTTATATATTCTACAGTTATGAGTGTTAACAGGTAAGTTTACCCTACTACAATAGTAACTCTGTATTACAGTGTAAATATCAATTACAAAGTGAAGATAGGAAGAACCTCTTTGGGGAATCTAGGACAGGAAGGCACTGGACTAGCTGTAGGAGATGCTTATTGCCAGAACACTACCCTTCTCCCCCAAAGCAAGATGGAACAAGGAAGGGGGACAAGAAAGTGCCTAAATGTGATCCAGTCTCTATGAGCAATTGGCTTAATGCTGGTCCATATTATCTCCCAGTATGACATAGGATCTTAGTTATATTCCATTTCTTGAGAAGATAGAAGCTTAGGCAAAGCCTGAAAAGAAAAAAAAATACAAGTGGCTTCTAAAAGAACTTCCACGACAGGGAAAAATTCTCAGGCTTCTAAAATAAAATCATAAAATATATTTTTAAAAAAAGAGTTGCTAACTGTTTTAGCAACGTGTAGCATAAACAACCCTAAACTTAGTGATAAGAACCTGAAATGGCAATGGGGAATGCAAAATCAATCAATCAATGATACAAGTATTTGTTATAGACACTGTAGGATACAAATCCATGACAGAGATAGTTCCTAACCTCAAGGAGCTTACTTACATTCAAGAACTTTTCAGGGGTAGTAGGCTATCCTTTCCCTCTCCCTTGGGCCGTTTTTCTTTTAATTACTGGAAAAGAATGGGGAAAGTAGCAGAGAAAAGTTTTAAAAGCTGGCATGAATCCAAGAAAATGAATTGGTTCATGACCATTGTAAAGTTTTTTTTTCTTCCTTTGTATGAATGTGACAATTAAACATGTATTTGTTGGTACATGTCAGTGAGAGGGGAAATAGCACCTTAATAACTGAAATCAGGGGGAAAAAAAAACAAATGAAGTTTTTTAGTAAGGAGCTTTCAAATTATCTTACTGCGATTAGAATCTGATTTGAAAAGGCTTAATTGGTTTTGTTCCATCTACTTTTTCCTTTTTCCTCTTAGTTGAGCCAAATAGGAAATGAAATTGGGAAAAGATGAGGAAAAAGATTCTTTCACTTGCTCCTAAGATTTGTTTGCACTGAAAAAGGCCTAAATTCTTAAATCAGAATAATTTTATACGTAGAGAATCAAGGAATTAACCATAGACTATCTCAATGGGTTTGATGCAAATTATAATGGGAAAGAAACTGAGTTTCAATATTGTTTGGAAGGAAAATTCAAATAATAGGAGAGACATCTTTAGGAGAAGCAAAGTGAATTTATTTTACAAACCTTGCGAGATTTGGGCGTCACCTCCACTAGGAAACTAGTGGAGGGAGGCGAAGTACAAAGGAAATGCAGCAATGGATATACTCTTAATGCAAAGATTCCTGCCCACCTCTATCCCTTCTCGCCATTGGCTGGAAGGCAGGCTTACAATCTAGGCGCGAAGATACAGAGCCAATCCATACATTCTTCCCTTATTTGGCTACTAATGTGGCGATGGTATGGCTAAGGTAAAAGAGAAGGAATGAGGAAGGAGAGGGGGACCTTCCTGGAGCAGGGAACAAACAGCTCACAGATAGTCCATTATCTCCCTATTTGGTACAATTCTTGTGCTAGCACCGAAAGAGGGGGAAGGGAGGGGCACCTACAGCTTCAGGCCCTGATTTTTCAGAAGTTAGGTAAGTCACTACAAGGTTAAATTCCAAGCCTCTCCTACTCCCTCAGACATTTCCCATTCCAGAAATATGAGAAGAGAGTAGCCCCTATATTCTTACCCTGTGAAGTCTTCACAAATTATATCCTTCTCACTCAATATCATTGATAGATATATGCTATATTCCTTGGTGATGTTCCTTCATTATGGATTGTTAAAGTGGGAACTGCCAGGTTAAAGAAACTGAACATTTGCACCCAAGATACATTCTTGATTTCTCTCTTCATCTCTTTGTATCTCAGTCTCTCTCTGTTTCCAAATCTCTATCTTTGTTTCTATTTCTCTGTTTCTATCTCTCATATCCCTGACACTATTAGGACTCACTATCCCAGCAGTGTACATATTTTGTTTCTAGCTATAATACTACTTGCCTCTTATGTGGACACCATGCATTCATGTTTTAAGGGTGCTTCCCTTTCTGAGAGCTGAGCACTTCAAAAATTATGTTCTTTCTCCCAACCCATAGAATAGGAGAGATGTTTTTGTTGCTTTATCTTGTCTCTAAGGAGAATCAAATGGTATCAATTAATCAACCAACAAGCATTTATTAAATGCCTAGTGCTGGGGTGGAGATCCTGTGGCCTTGAGGCCACATGTGGCTCTCTAGGGCCTCAAGTGTGGCCCTTTGACTGAATTCAAACTTCAAATTCCAGTTTGGATTCAGCCCAAGGGCCACACTTGAGGACCTAGAAGGCCACACGTAACCCCAAAGCCGCAGTTTCCACACCCCTGACCTAGTGGTATGCGTAATTTCAGTCATTTTTCAGTTGAGTCTGACTCTTTGTGACTCCCTTTGGGTTTTCTTGGCAAAGCAATGAGACCATTCTTGATGTTTAAGGTTCAGTAAGGTTCATCTCAGCCTTCTGACTTGGTGAGTGGAGCTGCACAGAAATGAATCAGTACTGTTGTTGTTCAGTCATTTCTTCATTTGTTTCTTATGTCTGACTCATTTGGGGTTTTCTTGGCAAAGATGCTGGAGTGGTTTGCCATTTCCTTCTCCAGCTTGTTTTACAGATGAGGAAATTGAGGCAAACAGGGTTAATTGACTTGTGCAGGGTCACACAACTAGTGTCAAAGGCCACATTTGAACTCGGGCCTTCCTGACTCCAGGCCCAGCCCTGTATCTACTGTACCACCAAACTGACTTCCAATGTACCGTGCATAAATTCAAATCCACCTAGCTACATATTGTGGCAGATAGGGTGGCAGGCCTGGAGTCAGGAAGACTCATCTTCTTGACTTCAAATCTGGCCTCAAACACTTACTAGCTTTGTGACCCTGGGCAAGTCACTTAACCCTATTTGCCTCAATTTCCTCATCTGTAAAACGAGCTGGAGACAGCGATGGCAAACCACTTTAATATCTCTGCCAAGAAAACCCCAGATGGGGTCATGAAGAATTGGTCACAACTGAAAAATGACTAAAATGTATAATTTAATATTAGAAGATATTAAGTTAAGCCATTCATACGAGTAATTAGCTAATTGAGCAAATTCTCATTTTGCTGAAGATGATTCAAGTGGAAGATTCCCCAGTGTGATCATTGTATATTTCAATTTAATTTTGTAAATTTACTGTCCTATGTTTAAAGATACGAATATAAGTTATTGGGAAACAATGTACCAAGATACACACGGCTGCCAAAACTAAGAGAGCCTGAGTTCAAGAATCTTTTGGGGTATCTGTAAAATAAGGACCCATCCATGTGTTTCCTTAATGTTGTCGGCAGTGTCTTGACTAGCACCAATATTAACGTGTATGAACTGAATGCATGCTTGGGGGTGTGGGAGGTGGCACCTAAGATTTGGAATGCTTCAACTCTCATCTTGAAATTGAAAATTAACTAATCCTGAGACACTAAGCTGATAGAAGCCAGTTTAAGTTTGTGTTCCGTCAACGTAAATGGAGGGAAAATAGGGGCTTTAAAATCTTGGTACAGGGCAAAAGTTTTGTCATTGTTGCTCCCCTCCCAGAATGATATTTTTGTTAGTAAATTAGGCCATGTCTAGTCATCTCAATTCTTACCTAGCCCTTAGTCATTGAATGGGTGTTGCCTCAGACAAACTGAGAGCTGGGAAAGATCTTAATTTAGAAAGGCCAAGGTCATCCACTGCATCCTGGGCCATCACCAGTCCAGTCTTCCTGACTTTTGTCTTGCCACTAGACTTCAGTGACTCTGGAAGAGAGAGTGAAGCTGAAGACTTTGCACAGCTCTGCCTCAATCCAGTTCTTGAATGTCAAGACATCAACCTTGTGATGCTATTGGTCCTCTTCAAGAACAAAAGATCGACAATGATGACAATGAATTTTACCCAAGTTTTTAAAAATAGAGCCCAAAGCTCAGGACTTTAAGTTCCAGTAATTCCACCTTTTAAAGTAACAATTTCAGCCTTAAGAACTTAACAATCTCCCTCCATAAGTTAAAAAAAAAATTCCATTGATATCTTTTGTTTTTCTATTACCTACATTTCTTCATCCCTTATAACAAGAAAAACAATGAAAAAAATGTATTTCAGAGACTAAACAAACACCTGACCTTATGCATAGCATTCCACACCTATAAGGCCCCAATTCTGCAGAAGCAGAGAAAAGGGCACATGTCCTAATTTTCAGAAAAGAGGAGAGAATGGTCTGTAAACTATTGACCAATGAACTTAATTTCAATTACTGGAAAGATTCTAAAATATATCATTGAAGGGATGGCTAGTGAACATAAAATAAAGGCAGCTGTGATCACAAAAGGCTGGTTTCTCTAAGAACAAGTTATGCCAAAAATCATCTTTTTTTCTTTTTTTCCTGATAGGGTTACTAAACTAGCAGTCTAGAAGAATTCTATGGATATACTGTTGCTTAAATGTTAGCAAAGCATTTTATAGAGTCCTGCTATCTATATCGAAAAGAAAAAGAAATGATAACCTAGTTAGGTAGATCGAGAACTATTTGAATGATTGAACCCAAAGAGTTTGGTTTCAACTTGGAAGGAATATCCAAGGGGCCAGTGCTTAATCCTGTGCTATTTGACTGTTTTGTCAATGACTTGGAGAAATATGTGCATAGAGTGTTTATCAAATTTCCAAGACATAAAACTGAGAGTGATAGCTAACACACTGCATATTACCATCCCACTCAATAAACTTCTATGGACCTACCCCCCTCCAACCTTTCCAGTCTTCTTACACCCTATTCTTTTTACCTTGTGCCATTGGACACTTGGTCTCTCAGCTCTGGACATTTTCACTGGCTGTGCTCCATGCCTGGTATGCTCCCCTTCCTCATCTCTGCCTTCTGGCTTACCTGGCTTCCTTCAATTCTCAGCTAAAAATCCCACCTTCTACAAGTAGCCTTTCCCAAGCTTTCTGAATTTTAGAGCCCTCCCTCTCTTAATTATTTCCTGCTTAACCTATTTATAGTTGTTCGTTGTCTCTTCCTTGAGGGCAGACACTGCCTTTTGCCTCTTTTTGTATCTCCAGTACTGTATCTGGCACATAGTAGACAGTTAATAAATGCTTCTTAACTGACCTACTGATTGGATAATAATCATCAGCTAGGGAGATCTCGAGAGGCTAAAATGTTAGGATGAATGGAATAAGAAGGAATTCAGCAAGGCTAAATGCAAAATTGTTCACTTGCATTCCCATAGGGGAACTCCCAGTCATCATATGGGGGGCAGGGCTAGACATGAAATCCACTAATAAGTGCATTGCAAGTTCAATATGAGTCAGCGTGATCTGGCAGTCAAAAGAGCAAAATTCATTGATCTCAGGGTACATCAAGTTTCATGGATTTTAGATTCAACTGCTGTATTCCCCCGATGGAATCCATATTATACATTAGCACCCTTGAGCATCCAAAGGTGATTTGATATTTGTACGTATATTTGGGTAAGGGCCAGTTTTTTTTTTAATTTTTTTTTAATTTATTTTTGACATGTTTGGTTTTCAGCCTTGATTTTCACAGGCATTTGAATTACAAATTTTCTCCCCATTTCCTCTCCCCCCACTCCAAGATGGCGTACATTCTGGTTGCCCTGTTCCCCAGTC
>CM053623.1:146312183-146370436 GCA_028646595.1 Phalanger gymnotis
GGGCCCTGCTTCCCTCTGCCACTTTGTGGGTTCTGCAGCTCTAGAATTGGTTCAGAGCCATTTTTTTATAGGTTTTTGGAGGGATTTGGTGGGGAGCTCATGCCAGTTACTGCTTTCTGGTCGCCATCTTGGCTCCGCCACCCGGTAAGGGCCAGTTTTGACAAGACTTTGTTGGGGGAACAAAGACAGGCATTTCTTAGACGTATTATTTTTTCTAACCTTTTTTGGCCCAGTCTTGCTCTGTAAACATCTCTGCACTGCCAATTAAATAATTGCACAAAAGCTTATTATTATATGTAATTGGGTATCTTTCAGAACCCAAAAAACTTGCCAGGAGAAGGGGAGAGGGACACTTGTCTGGATCTGAGAATTACAGGCTGACATTTAACAGGTATTTGGGGGTTATTGTCTTTTGGTCTCCTTTGATCTGGGGTTTAGAATAGTCAGTTCATGAATGAAAACTTAGCATCATTCAAACAACATAATAGCCAAGTCCGTAATAAACAAGATGGGGCTACCCTTGTCAAGGAAAATTAAACAGAGGGGAATATATTGGGGAAATCCTGTTATCACCGCATCATTTACCCAACCTTTCCCACTGATCCTCTTGATCCACCCTGCACAGATTTCATATTTGGATTGCCACTCAGAGTAAGCCTCCTGTTCACTTTCCCCACCCCCCACATAATGGATTGTTAATTTGTTGTTATGAGAACCTTTAAAAATAGAAGTGTCTGATGCAGGATCAAAGAGGATCACAGTTGAATAGGCAAAAACATTTATGATCTCAGAACATTCCATTCTATATGGTAAACTCCCAGTTATAACTGCTGCAAGAAATTTTGTGTTATCTGTACAGATATTATACAGCTGGTTATCTATTGCCATACAAGTACCCGTATTAGTGTTCACTTAGTTTACAGCTGTGGAATTGTGTGATTATTCCTATGAGCAGACTCTCCATCCTTGGTATCTATTAAACTCTTGCTGTCTCTCCAAAACTTCCAGCTCTTTTCTTTTCTTTTTAAGTTTCTGCTTCCACATGTCATTTGTTTACAATAATCATCGTAACACAAACCGGAGAAAACTAATAACAAGAAAAGAAAAATAGTATTATAAAACGTGACATAAAAAAGTAATAGTCACCATATGTATAATGGGTACTGTATTTCTTGCCTTCTCAATGGGTACAGGAAAGGGTAAGAGAAGGGAGAGAATTTGGAACTGAAAATAAAAATTAAAAATTTTTTTAAAGAAAGTAATAGTCACTTAAGTGGCACATGGGTAGAGTGCTAGAGCTGGAGTCAGGAAAACATTAGTTCAAATCTTGCCTCAAACACTTGCTGGACGTGTGACCTTCAGCAAGTCACTGAGCCCTTCTCAGTCTCAATTTACTTATCTGCAAAATGCGGATAACAACATCACAGGACCGTCGCAAGGATCAAGTGAGATAACATATAAATCACTTTGCAAATCTTAAAGCTACTATATAAAGCCTTGCTATTATTATCATTAATAGAGAGAGTCACCTATAAAAGTCCATTGGAGGACTGGTAAGGAGAGTTGACATGAAGAAGGTAATGAATATATCTTTCTCCAAAACTGAATAGGAGACAATAAAATATACAAAAATGGGATTGAGCTGAGCTATTCACACTCTGTAGCCATCTGTTTTTTGTTGACTTTCTTCAGGACTAATAAACAGGTGCATGGGCCCAATTTACATATACAATATTGTTTAATGCCAAAGGGAAAATGTTCCAAGCAAAGCTATGACCAAACTAATCCTATTATGAAAATCATTACATATCTTACCAAGTCCACGACCTTTGCCTTGTGGGGCATTCTCCCAACTACTGACAATTCCAGCTAAGAGAATGAGAATCTTTAACAAGCCCTTTTAGCAAGTGGGGCTTTGTTCCTTCCTCCTCCCCTCCCTACTTCCTCTAACCATATGCTTGATTGCGTTGTCACCTGAGCCAGATCAAAAGGGTACTCATTGTCCCAGGAAAGCAAAGGCAAAGAATGGTGCTCATAAATGCAGGTTTGGGAGTTTACCTCAAACAAAATCACACCCTCATTTGGTTTAAGATTGTTAAATGAGCACTGATCATGGGGGAGGTGCTTCTGCACTTAGGACTTTGGAAGGAGCTTTGTTATTTCATACTGGCATCATTTAAATGGGCAGTGGCAGTATTATTACCGGTGCAATTATAAATTGTCCATTTTACAAAGACTTGTAGACTTGAGCCTCCTCTGGACAGTGGGAATTCTCTCCTATCTTTTAGGGATAAAGAGAAGCTAGAAGTGAAGCCACTTCCCAAAAGGCAGTTAGTATATCACCCCCAGCCTAATCGTATAGAGGAAGGGATTGAACTTTGCATTTATTTGGTAGGTCTCCCAACTACCTTAGGGATCATTTATCATGATTCCAATTCCTTTCATCTACACCAGAGGTCCCTAAACTTATTTGGCCTACATCCCCCTTTAAAAAAAATTACTCAGCACCCCCCTGGAAATCTACTTTCTTTAATCCTTTAATTTTTTTTGAAATTTGCATCATTTCAAAAAAATATAATTTTTTTTTAAAAAATGATCAATCTTAAATTTAATAATTCATTGTAAATTTGTGGGTTTTTTCCTTCATTGAAATTTTGATTATGTAATATTGCATCAAGAACCATATAGTATTGTATACAAGTCTTGTAAACACACATATTGCTGCCAATGCATGCTGTACTTCTCAACAATGTGTGATGTGCTTACCTGCCAACACTTGCTTGCTAAGACCTGTCAGCAGATTTGACCACTGATAGGTTATAATTTGCATTTTGTGTATTTATTTGGAAAAATGTAATCACTACAACTTTAACACAATAGATGAAACATGTACAAATTATTTTTAAAAATTTTTTTCTCTTCTTTCCTTATGCTTCCACTGCCCCCTTGTTTTTATTCAATGCCCTGCAATTGTAACCATGGCTACTATCACCCACCTCCATCGTTCCAGTGCCCCCCACGGGGTGGCATTGCGCACTTTGGGAACCTCTAGTTCTGTCATTCATCCTTCTCTGTACTCTGTGTGCTTGATGAGTATTTAGCACCTCTAAAGTATAAGCTGGTTAAGAGGGTATGAGCAGTAGCCAATTGGGCTATCCCTGCAGGTGATCTTAGTTTGTAACATGATGAGGTACCATTTATCATAGTTTAATATTGTGTTGTGCCAATAATTTCTTTTAAATACCATATAAACATCTCAATTTTTCATTGTGATTACATTTCAAAACATCCTCAGTTTTTATGTTCTGCATTATTTTCAAGAGAGTTTCTATGCTTTTACCTTGGTGTCTTCAAAGGGAATATGGAATACTCATTCTTTCAAATGAGCTGTCAGAAAATCTGTGTGAATTTAGAATCAAGTGAATTTTTTTAAAAACTGCAATAAAATTACCATCTTCCCATCTGAGGGAGGGGCTCTGATAGTCGTATAGGTTTCCTATAGAGAAAATATTCAAATAAACTCCTTGATGTATAAATTTACAAAGTTTGTATCTAGGCATGGAGTTTCCTGGAACATGATGCCTCCACAACATTTCCATTGGACTTTAGGAGGGTTTTGACATTGTCAGGAGGCTGGACAGGCTAGAAAGATGATTATCCATCAATATACCAGGGACATGTGAAGGAAGCAAAAAGTTAAACTAATAAAAATAGATGAGATATAGAAAAATTAAGTGAGAAGCAACTGAACTTTTAGCTGTTTTAAAAACCATTAAAAATTATAATATAGAATAGTAGGCAGAATCTCAGTACTTACCAGGCAATGGGACAGCTAGGTCACAGAATGGATAGAGTGCTAGATTTCTAGTCAGGAAGATCTGAGTTCAAATCCTGATCCATTAACCATGATTTATCTGAAATATAATCCAAAACCAAAAGCTTTCACAATAATAATTTACCAGAAGGGGAAGGGTACCAAATTATTCAGGTAAATATTCCTAACATGTGAATGCTCCAATAGGAGGATAACTTTCCAAATCCACATCAAGATTTTGACACCTGTGAAATTAAGCTTAAAAAATCCTTAGAAGTCTCTCCAGTTCTCTGGTAGTGTCCAGGTGGATGGGGGGTAGAGGTAGATGGGAATTACTTCTTGACTTGGAGTTGTCACATGGACTTAGTCAGCTGGAGGCTAATTCGGGCTTAAACACAGAGCTCTTAACTCAAAAATGATTATAGAAATAGCCCTTTAAGCAAGCAAAACAAAAAAAAATAAACCAAGCAATAATAATTGACTAATATTGTATCTAAGGCTAGGAAAGGTATGAGAGAGAGAGAGAGAATCTAAGGGTACAAAAGTTATGAGAGATAGAGACAGATAGATATTGACACTGATTTGTACCTAAGAATAGGAAAGGTATTGAGAGAAATGATTATTTCTCTATTAAAACTGGGGAGATCCAAGCTTTTTTTCTATGTTCTATTTCCTTGTCCAATCTCTTGAGGACAGGGCGGATGGAAGGAAGGGTTAACATTCTCCTCATTCTGGGTATTGCCACTCCACCCAAGTAACTCAGGGGATATAGGTTCTTTGTCTAGATTCTGTGCAAAAGTGACATGATGTCACTCTCACCCTCTCATTGGAGTGATCTCACTTCTCTTTGTAAAGTCTACCTCTCATGAATTGTTAATCAGAATTGATTGCCACCCTCAGGAACACTCCTCTTCCAAAAGGGAATATAAGCCGCGAGTCCACCACTATGATTGTCTTTGGTCTAAGAGAGAGATAACCAAATGATCATCCTTCTACTAAATTGTTGGCGTTATTAACAAAACAATTAAAATTACCCAGAAATTATGTCGCCTGAAGCTTGGTGAGTATATATGTGTGTGTGTGTATATATATATACACACATATACATCTTAGTCCTATATAGTATACACACATATATAGATATATACATATTTATTATGTATATATGTATATAAAATCTTAGTCTCAAAAATAAGGCACTATAGCATATATATGAGGAAACTTAGATCCAAGAGGACAAGAAACCTGTATGAAGCTACATGAATGATAAGCTTTTGGGGTAAGAACCCAAGTCTCTTGACTGCAAGGGTGTTACTTCCCTTACTAACTTCAGAAATAATAATAAAAATTATAACAACAGCAATAATAATAATTGGCACTGACACAGTGCTTTAAGGATTGCAAAGCATTTTACAGACTATCTCATTTTATACTCACAGCAACCCTGGGAGGTAATGTGTTATTATTATTCCCACTTTACAGAAGAGGAAACTGAGGCAGACAGAGACCAAGTGATTTGCCCAGGGTCACACTGGTCCTCCTTGTCTGAGAAAGATTTTAACTCTTCGTCACCTACCTGCTTGTCTAGTCCAAATGGGGGAACAGCCAGACATGACTGACAAGACTCAACAACAACAAAAGGGGATCGTGGACATGAAATACTTGAATACAGTGTCAGATTTTTGTTAGATATTGCTTAGCTTTGCTGAACTGATTCTTCCCATCTTTGTTATAAAGGATTGTTTCTGGGAAAAGAAGATGAGGAGATACCTTGGGGAATGTAGGTCATGCAAAAGCAAAATATGTCAATAACAATTTATTTTTAAAAAGAAAATAAATAATTAGGAAGGAAGCTGCCCCGTTCCTAGTTCTCAAGGCTGAAACTGTTATGTTGAAAACTAGACTCATTAGGACTGAACATTTCTGGGCCTTAGACTCTGCTATTTTTTAAAAATAAATTTTACTTATGCTTTCTGTTTTAATATCACTTAAATTTATGACTATATCCCTCTCCTTCCCCAATCTAAGAGAAGTATCCCTTATAATAAGGAATTTTTTAGAAGACGAAGAAACAAAGAGTAAGTTTCATAAAATTAGGCAATATATAACAAAAAAAACCCTTTTATTATTTATATTATTCCATAGTCATGGATTCCCATTTCTGCAAAGGTATCTCATCTCTTTTTTCTGGCCAAGACTAATACTTATGATTTTACAACATTCAATTTTGATTGTGTGGTTCTGTACATATACAAACATACATATATAATATACATATATGTATGTATATGTGTATATGTATATATACATATATGTGTATATATATACATATTGTTCAGTTGTTTCATTGTGACTGACTCTTTGTGACTGCATTTGGCAAAGATGTTGGAGCAGTTTTCCATTTCCTTCTCCAGCTCATTTTACAGATGAGGAAACTGAGACAAAAAGGGTTAAATGACTTGCCCAGCATCACATAGCTAGTGTCTGAGGCCAGATTTGAACTCAGGAGGATGTCTTACCGACTCCAGGCCCAGCACTGTATCCACTGCACCACCTAGCTGAATTATATGTGTATTCATACATATATATTATTATAGTCAAACTTGTTTGTTTGTTTTTTTTTAATTAAAGGGGCCATCCCTTGACTCACTTCTTAAAGAGGCCTATTCACTGAATGAGCGTTACCTCAAAGTGAGAACCTGGAAAGACCCTAACCTAAAAGGGTCAAGGTCTCCCCTTGCATCCTGGGCCATCTCTAGTAGTCCTGATGAATAAATATCTGGTCACTGGAACCAGGTGGTTCTGGAGGAGAAAGTGGGGCTGTGACCTTGTACAGCCCTCCCTCGCTCAAATCAAAGTCAACTGCAAGTCATGTCATCATCTCCCTGATGTCATGGTCTTTTTTGAAAACAAAGGACAAGCACAATGCAACAACGACCTGTTATAATCATTTTGTTTCCATATTGTTTTCTTGGTTCTGCTTACTTCACTTTGCTTTAGTTCACGTAAATCTTTCCTTACTTCTCTTTATTCATCATGTTCATTGTTTCTTGTTTACTTCTTTCAATTATCAAGTATTTATTCCCCCCACCACCACCGTCTTCCCCCAAACACTGAAAAGAAGGAAGGAGATAAAGGAGCAAGAGAGGAAGGAAGGAAGAAAGGGAAGAAGGGAGGAAGAGAGAAAGAGGAAGGAAGGAAGGAAGGACCTTTGCATCATAAGCATTGTCAAGTAAAACAAATTCTTACATTCAACACATCCAAAAATATTTCATATTCTGCATATTAGTCCATCATCTCTCTGTCATAAGGTGGCCAGCCTGACAATTTAGTTAATAAGAGTTCTTAAGTCTTTCAGAATTATTTATCATTTTTAAAATAGTACACTAATATTCCATTATATTCATGTTGGTTGTTGTCCTTCATTCTCAAAGAGGACCAAATGACATCACTATGTTAGAGTCAAGTTACAGTGCATCCCACTGTGACTGATCAGACCAATATGAGCTTGGAACGCTCCACCACAGGTCGGGCACAAATAGTCCATGTGAACGTTTGGAGTGGGTTCTCTAACTTTGCATATCTTGTGTTTCTTTCGAGCTACTTCAATTCTACTTTACTCATAGATTACCTTCTCTGATAAGAACACACCATGCTGGCCAATGTTTCCCATGTGGCACAATGAATTCCATAGTTCCTTGAGAGTGTCCTTGTATCTCTTCTTCTGACCACCATGTGAGCACTTGCCCTGTGGGAGTTCTCCATAAAATAGTCTTTTAGGCAAGTATACGTTTGCCATTCAAACAATGTGTCCAACCTATAGTAGTTGTGCTCTCTCTCGTAGAGTTTGAATGCTTGGCAGTTTAGTTTGAGAAAGGACCTTCAGTGTCTGGTATCTTGTCCTGCCAGGTGATCTTCAGAATCTTCCTAAAACATTTTAAATGGAAGCAATTCAGTTTCCTGGCATGGTGTTGGCATACTGTCCAGGTTTCACAGGCATACAACAATGAGGTCGGCACAACAGCTTTGTAGACCTTCAGTGTGGTAGTCAATCTAATACCTCTTGTCTCCCACATTTTCCTTCAGAGCCTCCCAAACACTGAGCTAGCTCTGGCAATGTGTGCATCAACTTCATTATCAATGTGTATATCCCTAAAAAGTATACTGCAAAGAAAAGCAAACTTATCCACAGCATTCAAAACGTCTCCATGTGCTGTAACCAATGGTTCCATATAATAGGTGGTGTGGCGCTGGCTGATGGAGTAAATGTGTTGTTGTTGTTGTTTTTTGGAGGGGGGAAGGCAGGGCAATTGGGGTTAAGTGACTTGCCCAAGGTCACACAGCTAGTAAGTGTGTCAAGTGTCTGAGGCTGGGTTTGAACTCAGGTCCTCCTGACTCACTGTGCTACCAAGCTGCCCCGTAAATGTGTTTTCTTGGTGTTAATTGTTAGGCTAATTAACAAGCAGCAGAGAAATGATCCATACTTTGTGCATCTCAGCTTCAAAGGCTGCACTGAGTGCACAATCATCTGTGAACAAAAAATCATGTACCAACAAGCCTTTCACTTCGGTCTTGACTTACCACCTTTTCAAGTTGAATAATTTACCATCAGTGCGGTAGCTGACCTTGATGCTGTGTTTACCCTCATTGAAGGCATTTGACAACACTACTGAAAACGTGCTAAAAAGCATGGGAACAAGCACACAGCCTTGTTTCACTCCACTGGGGACTGGGAAAGCACAAGAGCATTGTCCATTATCCACAACCTAGGCAAGCCTGCCATCATGAAATTGTCATGCAATACTGATGAACTTCTCTGGGCAACCAAATTTTGACATACTTTTCCATGAGCCCTGATGACCAACTATATCAAAGGCCTTGGTCAGATCTACAAATGTGTACAGGCCTCTGCTCTGCTCCTGGCATTTCTCCTGGAGTTGTTGGGCAGCAAATAGCATATCACCTGTTCCTCAGCCCTTTCTGCAGCCACACTGGCTCTTAGGTAGATGACCATCTTCCAGGTGAAAGATCAGCCTGTTAAGGAGGACTCTGACAAGAATCTTGCCCACAATGACTAAGACACACACACACACACACACACTCTCTTTCTCTTTCTCTCTCTCTCTCTCTCTCTCTCTCTCTCTCTCTCTCTCTCTCTCTCTCTCTCTCTTCTCTCTCATTGTCACCGGACAATCTATTTCTTTTACCTTTATAGAGATGGACAATGGAGGCATCCTTGAACTCCCGAGGGATAACCTCCTCTTGCCCTGTAACCTGGAAAATTTCAGTCAGCTTTTGTATGAACAAAAGACCCCACTTGTAAATCTCAGCTGGAATAGAATCAGCACCAGGTGGTTTACCACATGAAAGGAGCCCACTGGCATTCAAAACCTCTTCTTCACTTGGGACTTAAGCTAGGGAGGGTGACTTCAACCTGAGGTAAATGGTCAGTGGCTTCAGCATTGATTGATAATGGTTTGTTGAGAACACTATGGAAGTGTTCAGCCCATCTCTCCAAGATCTTGTCTTTATCACTAATCAATGTGGCTCCATCAGCACTAAGTAGCACTGAGTAGTTGAGATGCACCGGAAGTCTTTGGCTCATAAACAGTCTTCAGAGCATCAGAAAAGCACTTTGGATTATTACTATCAGTATAAAACTGAATTTCATCTGCCTTCTTACTGAGCCAAGAATCCTGTATCTCTCTGTGAGTTTCTCTTGTACTTTCTTTTGATGGAATTAAATGCTGTCTTCTTAAAGATGGATGACATAACCTTCTGGCAAACCCTGTGGAGTTCCCATTTTTCATTTAGCAGCTTCTGAATTTCTCCATCATTTTCATCAAACCAGTCTTGATGTTTGCCAGTGTTCTGACCCAGATGAGCAAATGCAGTACTGTATACCAAATCTCTGAAAGCTGCCCACTCCTTTTCTGCTCCACTGTTGCTAGCTGTATGTTTGCTCCACTTTCCCTTCAAGTTAGCAACAAACTGTTCCTGCTCAGAGAAGAGCTCTAATTTGTTGATATTAATTCTTCTGGTAGTCATTTTGCCTTGGGGCTGCTGCTTTTGTTGAATGCAAATATTTAGCTTGGAGAGGATAAGTCTATGATCAGTCCAGCACTCTGCTCCACACATTGCCTTCATTACTCTCACATCTTGTCTGTCTCTTCTCTTTACAATCACATAGTCTATTAATGCCAATGTTTGCTGCAAGGGTACATCCATGAAGTTTTATTGCATTTAGGTAAATGGAAGACAGTGTTGGTGATGAGAACATTATAAGATGCACAAGTCTTTAGTAGTAAGTGACTATTGCTGTTGGTATTTCCAACTCCATTCCTCCCTAGGACTCCCTGCCATGTCTGGTAGTCTGAGCCAACTCTAGCATTAAAGTTTCACAGAATTATAAGCTTGTCCTCTTTTGGCACATTTTTGATAAAGGTCTCTAGGTCTTCATAAAATTTTTCTTTGATCTTATCAGGGTTTGTCATGGTAGCAGCACAGGCATTGCAAGTGGCAATCGAATTGTTATGAGTCTGTTGTTCACTCCTTTCGGCAGGCATACAAGCTTGTTGACTGGATTAGTTTTGATTGCACACCTATACCTGGGATGCTTCTTCTACTTTGTGTTTCCTTCTCTGAGCATAAGTGAATGACCACTGATTCTGAGATGAGCAGTTGTAGCCAAAGAGGCAACCTTGTGAGTTTGAGGGTTTGGGAGTTTCCTGGTCTCTCAGTCAGAGCCGACAGGCAGCAAGAGGGGTTGTTTACAATGACAAGCATTGTTTATTTATTTTTCTTTTCAAAGAAAATGACCAACAATAGAAAGAGGAGCCCAAGTCAAGACCCGGTTTGCCAAAAGACATTAGCCTAAAGTGAGTTGTCTGGATAGTAAAGAGCCAACATAAAGATAAAATGGCTCTTCAGAAGAATATTTCATGAGGCAGAGTTTTAAGTATCAGCCTACTGAGACTATATAATAACTATGGATTACTCTTTCATGTTTTAAGTCCTTATTAATGTGTGCTTATGAGTCTTTTGTCTTCTAAAGATTTCTTTTGGGTGGGGGAAATAAATAGCCGTTTTTCATCTGATCTCCATTGTACATTGAGTATCTTGGTGCTCTCTTTTTGGGGAAACCACATAGACAAGAGTCACACCCAAGGTTTAAATTATTTTCCCTCGGTTCTTGAGTGAGGGCATGAAGAGTCAAAGGCAACAGGAAAGCATCTGATTCCTCTCTTAGAAGGCAGGATTCCTGCCCTTCACCCCCATTTCAAGTCCAATCCTCCATGTGAACCTAGAGGTGGGAGGTCTTAGTGGGAAAAGGAGCCCCACACACTCTGGGGCAGCATTCATCTGTTGTTAGACAAGTAATCACAGCAGCATAAAGAATAAAATAAATAAATCAACATAATCAGAAATTACATTATGCAAACTTGAGGAAAAAAAAAACACCAAAGGGGGGATTTAGAAAATTCCTGCTTGTCTGTGTAGTCAAAAAGGGAAATTAGATCAAATGTGAAGCTGTTTTACACCTGATTGAAAACTGATAATATAATGAATGAAAGAATGGTTTTGTCAAGGGAGATGACTTAAACTCTAGATTCTCTGAAAAGCAACAGAATCTCATAACATTCAGAGTATGGGCTCTAGCAATTCACAATGGTACATGCATTATTAGCAATGTATTTTGCCAACTTCCTCTTTTATGGAACCTTAATTTCATGTTTTTAAAAATTAATTTATTTATAGTTTCCAACATTCACTTCCATAAGCTTTTGAGTTTTAAATTTTCTCCGCCTCTCTCCTCCCCAAGACAGCATGCAGTTTGATATAGACTTTACATATACATTCATATTAAACATATTTTCACATTAGTCACATTGTAAAAAAGAATCAGAACCAATGGGAGGAACCACAAGAAAGAAGAAACAAAACAAAACAAAAAGAGCAAATAGTATGCTTCGATTTGTATTCAGACTCCATAGTCCTTTCTCTGGATGTGGATACCATTTTCCATCATGAGTCTTTTGGAGTTGTCTTAGATCCTTGAATTGCTGAGAAGAACTAAGTCTATCAAAGTTAGTTATTGCACAATGTGGCTATTACTGTGTACAATGTTCTCCTGGTTTTGCTCCCCTCAGCATCAGTTCATATAAGTCTTTCCAGGTTTTTCTGAAGTCCACCTGTTCATCATTTCTTATAGCACAATAGTATTCCATTACATTTATATACCACAACTTGTTCAGCCATTTCCCAATTGATGGGCATCCCCTCAATTTCCAAATCTTGGACACCACAGAAAGAGCTGCTCTAAATATTTTTGTACATGTGGGTCCTTTTCCGATTTTTATGATCTCTTTGGGATACAGACCCAGAAATAGTATTGCTGGGTCAAAGGGTCATATTTCTTAAAAGAAGGAATCACATTTATCATCAAAAGATATGAATACAAATATTTAAATAATTTATTTACTGTTCTGCAGAATTTTTACATGTCCACAGCCTAGGGGGAAGGAGGTAGAAGAGATGGTAAAGGAAGGGAATGAGAACTAGGGCAAAGTATAGCATGGATGAAGTTATCATGATAGCTGTGAAGGCCTGACAAGAACTCTGAAATACTGGCCATCTTCTCTTTATTCTCCCATGACACAGACAGTCTAGTCTGTAATAACAAACAGGCTCGAGTACAATTTGTTGTTTTGAGTTCTCTGGAATATTTTAAAGTCTATGTTTATACAGGGTTTTGTTGTGTATGGTTCCATGAAAGTTAGAAGACTTTTGATCTGTAATTCTAGCCATCTGGTTATTTCTTGGTAGGTAGTAGGTAGATGCTAAATACAGTCTGTACTGGTGTGTTTCACAATTTCCACCATTTTCTTGCATAATCTGAACTAACCACTAAGTTTGGTCTTAACATTAATCCTCATAAAATTTCTGATGACTTATGACTTGATCCTGAACGACTGTCATGAAGCCCTCCATTTTTAAAAACAAATCCACGTGACTCAGACATTTGCTTCGAGCTTCTTTGTTAACATATCACGGCCTGAATTCATGTTGGTATAGCCTACAGAGGGCCTTTTGTTTCCATTCTTCAACTTGGCTACTTCATAGACTCCATCTGGAGGGAAATCACTTTTAGTTACATTGACAGATTCAAAGATCTATGCCTTGGCCATTTCATGGTGTCTGCTTGTTCCAAAAAATAATTTGTTAGGTTTTTGGCTTATTTTTCAGGTGCTCTAGCTAAGAGTGACCATAAATCCTCTTTTCCTTTTTGGAGAGGAAGCTCTCCCCTCTGCTTATTGGCTTTCCTGGCTTCCTTTAAATCCTAGTTTCTTGAGGATAGGGACTGACTTTTGCCTTTCTTTCTGTCTTTAGCATTTCACACAGTACCTGGCACATAGAAGTACTTAATTAATGTTTACTGACTGACTTAGTCTTCTTTTCCCCTAAAATGAATTTATTATGTTAGATATAATTTCTGGAGTTACCAGGAAATAAAGATTTTTGATGACCACAGAGTCTTCAATTTTTCCCTCTTCAAATGTTAGTAGCTTTACTATTGCCACCTCTGATTTCTTTTTAACTAGGATTAGGGATGAAAATGTATGCTTACCCTATACTGCTTGGCAGTATGTTGTTGTGTGACTTGGAACTGAAAGTACCATTAGCAAAAAATAGTATGAAGGCCTTGCCTATCACTGGTGAAATCTATTTCCAGTTTTGTTATGATACAAAAATATCCATGCCTTCAGTCCATTTCACACACACTCATAATTTGTCCGCTTCAGTGGTCAAACGCCATCTTCACTGAAACATTTCTACCAGATATAAAATTGGTATTATTGATTTATTCCAATATATATTGCCTTCTTCTGGTACCATAACACAAAGAAATAGTGCTTTCTCTCTCTGTCATCCTTTATTTCAAGTTGATCCTTATGGTAGTTTTAAGCAGGGCCAGGCTGCCGCCTAATGCTGCCTCATAGAAGCAGTTTGATCACACTGATTGGGGTACTGACTCAGTGTATGGTATTGCCAGAGCCCAATTCTCCATTGTTCCAGGGCTCCTGTCAGGCTGTAATAGAAACTTGGTTGGACTTCTGGAACTGTTACAGCTATTGTAACCATGCCCAGTCTTTCACCTCAGCCCTTAGCCCTCTACTATCAGTGTGGCACTCTTATGGAAACAAACCCCCACTGTACATCAGCCTGGTTTGCTATCCCCTACTTGGCCATTACCCTCACCTCAGGACACGAGGTTTGAGGAGGTTATTATCAGCACCACCACTATCACCATCACCACCACCACCACCACCATTACCACCATCACCACCACCACCACCACCACCACCACCATCATCATCACCACCACCACCACCACCATTACCACCACCACCACCACCATTACCACCATCACCACAACCACCACCACCACCACCATTACCACCACCACCATCGTCACCACCACCACCACCACCATTACCACCATCACCATAACCACAATAACAACCATGTAAAATTTACCAGTATGTTTGTGTTGTTGTTATTCTTTTCTTCTGAAAGAGAACCAATGACATCATGAAGCTGTCTTGATTTGCACATGAATTGTATCACAGTGAAGCCAAGTTAACAGTATCACTCTCTCCTCCACTGTCACCCTTGTCTAATGGCAAAACAAAAGTCAAGATGACTGTCAGTGACCCAGGGTGTATTGGGTGACCTTGACCTTTCTAAATTAGGTCTTTCCCAGGTGTCAGTTGTGTGAGGCAAGCCTATCCAATGATTAAAGACAAGGTAAGAATTGAGACAAAAGATGGTCCAATTTATCATCACAAAACTATCAATTTGAGAGAGGAAAGACCCTTAGAGTTTCTGGTCAGAACAGAAAATAATTGCTATTTACACTCATTCTAAACCATCAAAACCAGTTCAAGACTATTATTGGCCATTCAGTAAGAGCCAGAGCGATTTGGGTTTAAAGACACAGTCAAGTGCTCTCCACTTTATAGATGAACAATCTGAAATACAAAGAGGTTAAATGGAGCTTACCCAAAGACTCAGGTATGTGACAAACCTGGGCAGAGCAGAAGCTCTGAATATTCTGTCTCCAAGTCCAGTGCTCTGGTGAAAGTCACAGTTATACTTGAGACCACCAAGATTATAGCGAAAAAGAAGAAAGAGCCAAGGCCTGAAACTTATGGAAAATTCATTTTAGAGGATAGGAAGATGTAGAAATAATTTGGCTAGCAGTTGTTGTGGGGTGTAAGACCCAACAAGACAAGCAACAAGAGCTGCCAGCACAGTTTCTTTGATCTGCTTTACTAAGGAAAGTAACTTCAAGGGGTTAACAATTCCACTTTAATCCAACATACGAATATCATTCACTTAGTTCGGGAGGAAAAGTCAGCAACCTGAATTTCAGAGCAAATACAAACAAATTATACACATACATAATATAAACAGACCAAATCACAATTCGTAGTTACTGGGAAAGCATCAACATCTGGATTTACAAGCTGGGGGGCAACAATGGTTGCCCAGAGTCACATGCCACTCTTCCAGTGACTGAGAGCTCCAAGGGAAGACGCCAACTTCTTGAGTTTATATATTCTGTTCAAGGTCAAAGGGCGTCACACCATGTGACTTACCCATGTAACCTAAAAGAGTCACAAACATGCGACTTAAACCCACATGGCCTAGGCTTTCCCTTGAGGCAAGGAGGTCATCAATGACTCCTCATTTAACCAAAGAAAAAAGGCCAGACTCTTCAAGGGCGCTTAATTAAATAAGTGCTAAAAGAAAGTCCCACCTTAATTACCAATACAGAGTTAGAGCCAGTGGATGGATGGATGATTGAATAAAAAGCATTTATTAAGGCAGGCCTGCACAACATATGGCTCACTGGCCACTTGCAGTCTGCCAAAGGATTTCAAGTGGCCCACAAAAAATGTAGAGGATATAAAAAAAAGCAAAGATGTAACAAGTCCTTTGTCCATGCCCTATTTAACCTGTCTTCCACTAGTCACTATTGTGCCCACTGTGGGTCGCCACCGAGTACTCTTTCCTGTTTGTCATTTGTCCCATGGCAACTAACTATCCTCAGTCTGTCTCTAGTCTGAGAGGAGCGAGAGTCATATCTTTTCTCAGCGTTTTTGGTCATTACTGGTGTTGAATAGGGACAAAGTGAGTGCAGCCACCCACCAATGCAGCTGACGCCCATTATGAGAAGAGTGGCATCAACTTGCGGGCTTCTTCCCCTCCCTTGCTGTAGCCACCTTCCAAGTTACATGAGTGTCTGGCACTCTCTCCATGGTCAGACACTCAGTTCAGTATTTCTTTGTATGTGAACAGTTGCCATGGAGATTTTTGGGTTCTAGGATCTAAAGTTTTTGGGGTGACTTTGTAAATGGGTGATAAAAACGAACAGAAGATTGAATCAAAACATAGAGTGTTTAATCTGGAGTGGACAAATAAATACTTGTTTCCTTATATGAGAGACAAAATATTGTGCCTTGTTCGATGAGAAGTAATAGCCATTCCAAAGGAACACAAGGACGCATTGGCTGGCCTGATGGCAATGACCTGGGGTCCTTAGGGTGTACCAGTAGGTCATAGGGCAGTGCTAGGGTGAGTCTCAAGAATGTTGAGAGGCAGGACAGATGGTAAGGCCTGGAGCACATTAGGACACAGTTGCTGAACAGATGGTAAAGCTTTGTGCTCTCCATTTTCCTCTAAGGAGAAGAGTAGGTGATTTCCATCTCATTCCAGTGATCAAGCAGTCAAGCAACTAGGATGGGATCTGGGCTCCTAAGGTAGGAAAGGAGGTGAAGGAAGGCAAGGAAAGAGGATGTCTTTGATGGTGATGGAAAACAGAAAAGTAGCAGTCACAGAGAAGGAACCAGAATAATGTATATGTGAGTTCAAAAAGTGTTCCTCAGAAGAACAAAATGAAGGACGTACATGGCTAGATAACAATTGAGGGGAAAGAGTTTTGGGGTTTTAGAGGGCTGTGAAGTCAATAACCATCAACAGTACAACATGGCAGCCCCCCAAAAACTAATATGATCTTGGGATGAATTCAGAGATCCATAGTATCAGTGAATTGTAGAATATCAGAGTTGTCTTGGACAAGGGAGGTGAGAGTCCCCATCGGGCCTTGTCTTAATAAGACTACATTGGATTCTGGAATATTGTGCTTAGTTCTGGGAATGTTTAGTCTGGACAAAAGAAGACTTGGGGAAGAGAACGGGAACATAATAACTGTCTTCAAACAGCTGTAGTGGTAGCAGAAGAGGGATTACATTTGCTCTGTTTTCCTCAAAGGAAAGAACTATGAACAATGAGATACTACGGGGCAGAATTAGGCTCAATATAAAGAAAAAATTGCCCAAAAATTAGGTTCCAAAATTGAATAACTTGCTTTAGGTGATAATGAAAGCTTATTCTTCAACCGAAGATTGAATGACCAGCTGTTGGGGTATTACAGAAGACATTCAGATTCATATATGGGTTGAATTAGATGGCTTGATGGCTTTGAGGTCTTCTTCTGGTTCTAAGATTTTATAATTCCATTTTATCATGGAACCAAAATAGGTGAGAGCTTTAGGAAGAGGTGGAGATGTTCAAAAATATCAATTACTTCAAAGAAAATGTGGCTCAGAATAGGCTATCGGATCTGGGCATTTGGAGGTCATTGTTGAGCACCCTGTTACAGAGTAATGAAGAAAATGGAAAACAGGTGTCTAAGAGAGAGTGGGTAATGAAGAAATGAAGGCAATGGGTTGCCATCAATCATTGGAGAAGCTTGGCAGTGCCAAGATTAAGGAGAGGACAAAGTGGAGAGATTTTTCCTAAGATTTGGGAGACCTGTGTGTATTGAGAATTGGAGGGAAACAGCAAATGAGGAAGGATAATGTAAATACTACCAGAAAATTGGGCAACTGAGCTGTGAAGCAGAAAGTAGAATCTAAAAGACTATTATACCATAAGCTGATGAAGATCTTTTTAATAAAATTATATTTATTTTATTTCTAATTTATAGAATAAAACAAGCATGTCCATAACAGTAGAATAAAAAAAGATGATTGCACACAAAACTGCAAATCTGTTATGTACAACTTGCTGTTCCTTTTAAATATATGCTAAAGTCATCATGTAGATTTTTTTCCCTTTTTTTCTCCTTCCTTCAAGATGGCTACCATTAGACACAAATATGTATGTATATATGAAATCTTTCTATACATATTTCTATTTATCAGTTCTTTCTCTGGTTATAGGTAGCATTTTCCTTCCTATGTCCTTTGTATTTAATTTGGGTATTTATAATATTCAAAATTACTTAGTCGCTTATTGTTGCTCTTAAAACAATATTGCTGTTACTGTATACAACATTCTCTTGGTTCTGCCCATTTTGTTCGTATTATTTTATGCAAGTCTATCCGTGTTTTTCTAAATGATGAAGATCTTAAGGCACAGCATGTACCAAAGGGTAGTAATGAGTCTTTGACCAAATCTTCTGAAGCCCTTCCCTGGTCCAATGAGATCATACATGCCAAGGGCTTTGCAAGCTTTGATCGGACAGTTATTTTTTCTGAAGCAGCAAGGTGGCACAGTGGATAGAGTTAGAGTTAGGAAGACTTGACTTCAGATCCTGCCTCAGACACTTACAAGCGGCACTACCTTGGGGAAGTCATTTAACTTCTGTCTTCTTCAGTTTCTTCAACTGTAAAATGAGGGTAATAATAGCACCTACCTTTCCCCAGTTGTTTTAAGGATAAAATTAGTTCAAAGCACAGGCATTTAGTGAAATGGTGCAGTAAGAAAAGGAGCCATTTCCTCCCATAAATCTAGGGTGCACCCTTCCACATATACATACAACATTAATACACAGGGTGGGTACACACGGTAAACACGCTGAGGAGCACACATTCAAGGAATATCTACGGCCAAGGCACGTTTGTGGAGAAGATCTCAAATAGGGAACATGAGTGGTCAGGATGTTAGACTTGTGGGGAAGATATGTGGTCAGTACATAGAAGGATAACTCATGCCTCGGATGCTGTAGGCTCAGGGATGTCTCCTAATGATATCATCACACTGATGTAGCTGGACCTGCACCACACTCTTCTCCCCATGCTTACTGGACATGCAGTCCACAGGTTCTGGCTTATATAAAATCCTTGGGCTCTCTCTTCAAGGGAAGGGCAGGGACTAGCTCACTGTTTAATGCCCAATAGCTTTTTCTAGCTCATTTGGAAAAGACGGGTAGATACCCTTCCCTGGATACCAGCAAAAAAAAAAACCCAACACATCTTATCTTGTTCCTTTGGAGTATAACAGAACTAATGGAAATAATTTATTGGAACATGCTCAGATTTCCTAATGTTGAGCCACACCATTTCTTTTTTTGGGGGAGGGGGAGAAGGCAGGGCAATTGGGGTTAAGTGACTTGCTCAAGGTCACACAGCTAGTAAGCGTGTCAAGTATCTGCGGCCAAATTTGAACTCAAGTCTCGTGCTCTATTCACTGTGCCACCTAGATGCACAAGCCACAGCACTTCTGAGGGGAGATGTCTTGTATTCTTCTACCACATGAGTGGGAATAGCCTCGTTCAATTGTCTGTACACCAGAAAAGAGACCAAGTCTGTCCCAACCTGGTAGTTGGATACTGAGGCCTCTCTTCTCCTTAGGAAGAGATTCTCAGCCGCAGGTTTCAAGTTCTTTTTAACAAAGGCCAAGACTGTCACCTCTTTGATACCTTCGAGCTTAGTCTTTTCTTTGGATTCCTCTTCCTGATCAAGGATCTTTGGTCTTTTCTTCAGAGACCTCACCATAATTTTTGCTGATTATTCTTTTCCCCAGTAATTTTAATATCTGAAGGCTAGACTATCAACCTGTTTATGGTTACTTGCCTTGTCATTACCAAGCAGCGTGGAGTTTGGTGTTCTCAATTATTCAAATCCTTTGCCTCTTCCATTTTTCCATGTAAATGATTGGGTGATGAAAAGGCACTAGAGACAACTCCAAGGGCCAGGGCAAGCTCCTTGTCCCTTTCGTTTGTTCAGGCCCCTTCATGGGTAGTTTCAGCCACTCTCTAAGCCTTAGAGGGGCTTTGAGGTATGAACACCTTTTCATAATGACCAAGTTTGCCCCCCCTCCAAGAATCGAGGAAATGAATCTCCCTCCCTTCGTTGTAGAAGTGAAGGGATGGACATTTGGAAGAGTGAAGATGTAGGTAATGCGCTAATTAGTTTTTATCTACTACTTATTTTCCTCTTTCTTCTTAAATCTTTGTTACCAAGAGCTGCTGACTAGGTAGGGGTAGGGGAGAGGACATATTCAGAAATCGAAGTGATACAAAAAAACAAAGGAGAAGCAAACAGACATTCATACAGTACCTACTATGTGCCAGGCATTTTGTTAAGCACTTTTATTAAAAAAAAAAAAGATAATTAAAAAACTAAAACAGAACAATTCCCTTGAAAACAGTATAACTCATGTTTGTGAACATTAAAGTCCATAATCACATCTGAATAATGAAAGAAATATCAAGAGACTACTTAAGAGAAAATGAATTGTGGGTTTGAGATTTGTTTGGGGTTTTTTTGCCTTTTAATTGTTTAGCATTATATTATCTGTGAGTTAATCTGTGTTTTGACAATTAATAGAGAAAAAGAAGAAATGAGCTTACATATTATAAGTGTACACATACATGTAAATACAAACATATACTCATACACACTACTGAGTGACCTTCTTCCCTTCCTCTTCCCAGCAGGTTACTCATCTCCCAGAGTAGCTGGCCTCAGCTGCTGGGTCACAACATCATGAGGATGCTAATTCACAAAGGGGGTAGAGGGGTGGGATGAAAGCAATCATTCAAATCCAACATAGCTTATTGGTTCTCTTCTGTTTTATGTTTTGTAATCCAATTATAGACCATATCCTCTCATAAAAGATCTCCTTGAAGGGAAAAAAAATTTAGGTATATCCTGAAAAATAATTGCATAAATTTATCATAAAACCATATACACTAAAAAAAATGGATTTTAACACTTTTAAAAATTCAAATAAAAATGTTTTATGTACCACGTAGAGAAATAGATAGATAGATAGATATGCACCAAACTTATGCATTCTTCTCTACTTATTTTTTTTTCTTTTCAACATTGTATGCCCATTCAGATCTACATACTTACTAATAATCCTTGATCTTATCCTACCCAGTCTCAGTGATGCCAAAGTTATCAAATTTGCCTCTCTGCTTTAGCACCCCTAACCCAACATTCTTGATGCTTCATCTTTGTCCCTGTATTATCAACTGCTAACACTGTTAGCCAAAACTATTGAGGCAGCTAGGGGACACGATAGATAAAACCGTAGGTCTGGAGTTAAGAAGACGTGAGCTCATATCTGGCTTAGATAATTACTAGCTTCGTGACCTTAAGCAAATCACTTAACCTCTGTTTGCCTCAGTTTATTCAACTATAAAAAGAAGACAATAAAAGCAGCTACCTTCCAGAGTTGTCGTCAGCATCAAGTGCCATATTTGTAATGTCACCTGGTAGGCAATATATAAATGCTTATTCCGTTCCCTCCCCATTCCCTTATTTTAGGCTGTTTTCATGGTAGTGCAGCCTTTGGAGCATTGCCAGCTCACCTAACATGGAGTCACCTTTCTTCTGGGAGAAGACATCCTGTATTACCCTATCACATGGGTAGGAGTAGCCTTTTTGGAATGGCTGCTTAGTCAGAAAAGGCTGTGTCTTTTAAAATTGCTGGCCTGGGACCCTCTCTTTCCTGTAGAGCATCCAGGGATGGTAAGGGTTCACCCACAGCACAGGTGTCTAGAACTGAAGGGTTGAGGTGAAGGGCTACCTTTCCTTCCTTCCCTTTTAAGACCCTGTGGCCCTGAGATATGGGCCTGAGGTTTCTGGGGGTTCTGTTTCATTCATTCTAGGTGTAGGCTATGAAATCCCCTCTGAACCCAGACCTGAGCCATGGCGACCTCGGAGCTCAGATTCTAGGCAGGATATTGCAGCCAGCCACAGGGTACCCAGAGTGGGGGAGTGGGGTGTGGACTTGGAATTTAGGACTATGATACATAGGAACTAAACCCATCCCCTCTCCAGATGATGAGGTGGTGCAAGGGGAAATGATGCTTCCTGTGTTGGGAAGTATGTTTATATATTTGTTACTATACCTTTGAAGTAAATATATTTCTGTAAAAACTTATTTGACTGTAAGTTGTTAAATGGAATTGGGAGCCTAGACTAGGGGTGGGGAACCATAGGCCCTCTAGGTCCTCAAGTGTGGCCCTTTAACTGAATCCAAACTTCACAGAACAAACCCCCTTAATGAAAGAATTTGGTAAAATTTGGACTCAGTCAAAAGGCAGTAGGTTCCCCACCCCTGGCCTAGACACTCCCAAACCCCTTACCAGAAAACTCTGTGGGAGGGGTAAAACATAACACACTTCGTTTCCAGGCTGTGAGGGCCAGGGTAGTCACTGCTGCATATGCAATTGTTAGGCGACAATGTGCAATTAACAGTATGTCAGTATGACAGGGATTTGTCATATGTTTTAAGACAAAAATTGTCATTAAAAATAAAGAAGACAAAAAGCTATAGGCGTAACAAGTTTCTCAGAACAGTGTTGCTGAGTGCCAGGTTTTTCCAGCCCACAATCCTCAGTTTAAGAGTGTTCTAAAACCTCTGGTATTCCTAAAGTCACTTAAAGAATTTAGGTCTTTTAAAAAATACTGCAACAATAATAATGTGATAGCTGACATTCATATAGCACTTTAAGGTTCATGAAGCACTTTATAACTATTATTTCATTTACTTCTTACAACAACCCTCAGAGATAGATGCTATTATTATCCACATTTTACAGATGAGTAAACTGAAGAAGACAATAAGTGACTTGCTCAGAGTCAGACAACTAGATTTGAACTCAGGTTTTCTTAACCCCAGGTCCAGCGCTCTATCTGTTGGGTCACCTAGCTGTCTCTAAATACTAGGACGGTTAGAGAAATGGGAAAGCTGAACAACCATATCAGTCAGTCCACAAGGATTTATTAAGCGCTTACTGCTACTGAGTCAGGAACTGTACTAAATGCTGGGATACAAATACAAGCAAAAAGAAAGATAGTTCCTGCCCTCAGGGAACTAGCATTCTAGTGGAAGAAGACAACACAAAAAATGAAGCTAAAAAGGGTGGGGGGAGAAGATAGATAATGATGGAGGAGTCCTGATTACACTTGGTAGAAAAGAGAAATGACTGCCCTAAGCACTGTCCTTAAATAGAGGCTCTAGAATGAGCCATCCATGTTTCTGTGCTTTTAAAATAGAATGGGAAAACAGTGCTAACTGAAATCCAGAAGGTCAAACTCCCACCCAACAGGAAATGGTAAAGTCTTCTGAGAAATACCAGAGAAAGTAAGTGGCTTGTAGAAAAAACAAATAACATCATGGGCTGCCTCTGAAAGGAGAGCGAGACTGCCAAAAGCGGGACTGAAACAAATGGCTTTCCCAGCTCTGGAAATTGAAATCCCTTGGTACATAGTTTCAGGGCAAACACACAAAAAGAAGGAACCAAGGCAGACACCTGGATTTGGGGTGGGGAGTAGGATGGAATAAATGGTTGGGAGTTCTTTTTTTTTTCTTTTTAAAGGAAGTTCCATGACTCTTCCTGCACCGGATCTTTTAAAATTAAATCCATCAAATATTTGAGTCTTGAAGTGATGAAAGAAAAGACACAGACTGTAACCCTCTGGGAGCTTAGGACCTAGAAGGGGGAGGTAAAACGTGCCTAGGGAGCTAAATAACAAGACGATATATGCTCTATAAGACTACAGAGGAGCGAAGATTGCTTTTTACTGGAGTACCTGAGATGGAAAGGGAGGGCACCCAGCTGCTGTGGATTTAGAGCATGTACTTAAAATGAAAGAAACTGCTATGTCAATATATCCTAGTCTCCAGTGACTTGCCATGGTGGAGGAGTCAGGACTAAGGGTTTGAAACATTATGCTCCCCTTATGAAAATAACCCCACTACTGGAAGGATCAGTAAAGAGGCAGCAAGGTGGTACAGTGGACATAGCGTGCTGGGCCTGGAGTCAGGAAGACCTTTTTTCAGATCTGACCTCAGACACTTACTGGCCGCGTGACCCTGGGCAAGTCCAGTAACCGCTGCCTGCCTCGGTTTCCTGAGCTGTAAAATGGGGATAATAATAGCACCTACTTTCCAAGATTGTTGTGAGGATCACAGTAGATAACATTTATAAAGTGCTTATCATGATGCCTGGCACATAGTAAATGCTGTATAAGAATATTAATTATCATCGTTATTTTTGGACTTAACTTCAGGAAGACTGGAGTTTGAATCCTCAGTGTGTGACTCTGGGCACATCTCTTTGATTTTCAGTTTCCTCATCTATAAAAAATGAAGGGTTTAGGCTCAATAGACTCCAACATCCTGCCCAGATCATAATCTTTATTTTTTTTCATTATTTATATTATTGTTTTAAATATTTTTAAATTTATTATTATGATTATTTTTAATCTTGTTTTTGTGGATAACAGCATATTTGGGAAATCAGTACTGAGGATGACACCTTCTACTTCCCTTATGAAGACAGCTGACTGTTAGAGACATCCATACGGAGGCAATGGGGTGGTATAGTATATAGAAAACTTCTCTCGAAACCTAAAAGAGTGGGATTCAAGTCAAACCTCTGATTCTGCTGATTCTATGATTCTACCATGTTGAGTAAGTCACTTAACCTCTCAATGCTTTTGTCAAGACCCTAAGTCTTGACCACAAGATATTTTTATGAAATGTAAAAAATATTTGTTTTTATGCCAATCAATAAACATTTATTAATTGCTTAGAATTTGTCAGGCACTAGGCTAAGCCCTGGGGATACAAAAAGAGACAAAAGACAGCCCCTGCCCTCAAGGAGCTTACCATCTAATTAATTTCTGAATATATTTTTCACTCTTTCCTTTTCTAGAGAAAGAACCTTTGTAACAAAGACAAATAAAAGAGAAGAAAAGTGAGCTTAGTAAAAGCAGTCTCCACTGTTTGATTCTCTTTAATCATTTTTCTTTTTGTTGTGATGGATGTGGGCTGAGGTATCCACACTGTGACCTGGTCCTTCTTATGATTCCTTATGCACACAGTCCTAAGATGACTGATCGTGGGAGTGAATGCTAACGTTGTCTACGTGAGAGAGAGAGATCCATAAAGTTGACTAGATTGGTGCCTTATGGTAACCATGTGAACTGGATAGAGATCGTAGAAAAATATGCTTTGCCCAGTTGGCTCTTAATAAATGAATCAAATTGTATAATACTATATATGCACATATTTATATTACTAATATATGTTTAATAAATTTTGTATAGATCCAAGAGAATTCAAGTTCCTTCAGGGCAGTTATTTTATTTTGGCCTTTGCATTCCCAGTGTAGCAAATATTAAGCACTTAATAAATGCCGTTGAGTATTTGATTTATTAATTAATTAAGAGGCCAAATTGGCCTCTTTTCTGTCCCTCCAGCATAACATTCCATCTCTCATCTCCATATCTTTGCTCTTAGAATCCTTGTCTTCCTTTAAAACTCAGCTCAAACCCCACTTTGTACCTGAAATTATTCTTTATTTCTCACCCCACTCTCCAGTTCCTAATGCCTTCTTCCCCTACCTTGTGTTTATTTTGTATATATTTGCATATTCATATATATACACATATACATGTGTATGTATATATATATGTTTGTATGTATGCATGTGTATATATGCGCGTGTGTGTATACACACACACACACATATTGTCTTCTCTGGAAGAATGTAAGCTTCTTTGGGTCAGTTACTATTTTTTTTTATTTTTGCATTCCCAGCATAGCAAATAATATCCACTTAATTAATGCTGCTGCGCATTTGATTTACTAATTGAGAGTAAGTTCTTTATAAGGCAGGTAGGTGGTGCAGTGGAGAGAGTGCTAGGCCTGGAGTCAGGAGGACATGAGTTCAAATGTGGCCTTAGCCTCTTACTGTGTGACCCTGGACAAGTCACTTAACCCTGTTTGCCTCAGGTTCCTCATCTGTAAAATGAGCTGGAGAAGGAAATGGAAAACCTTTCCAGTATCTTTGCCAAGAAAAGCCCAAATGGGGCCACGGAGAGTCAGACACAACTAAAACAACAGGAAGTTAGTAAGCGTTTATTAAAAATTAAATGACTGCTGAAACAAATACCTTTTGTTAATTCTAGGTTCTTCAAGAAAAAAGCCCCTGAGGAAGATAAGACTTGTAGTCATGAGTTTGTGCCAGTCTCTCCTCTTCTCTGGACCTCATTTACTTTATCTTTAAAATAAGGGGGTTGAACTACATAATATCCAAAATCCCTTGTACAATTTATTATCTACTTGTCTGTGAATTTTTCATGTTGCCAAAGTCAACCTTTTAAGAGATTAGCTAGAGCTGGGGAGTGTCTCTGGTTCTCCAGGAAAATCATGCCAGTTTTTAACAGTGCCCAAGCTCCTATGGGAGTCCCACCCTGCAGAATGTCAGCTTCCAGAAATAGTAAGTTACAGCATAAATAGAATGATTTGTCACTGCCTATTAGATAACTATATATGGGTTTCCTAAAAACAAAAACTGACCACTGTACAACCAATTGTAAAAAAAAAATCTAGCCAAGGAAAACCAATTTGAAAGGACAACACCTAGATTTATCCAAAGCCAGTCTTCATGACACCACCTACAGAAAGTCTGGGGTCTCTGCCTGATTCCCTACCACCATGACCATCCTCCCCTATAATAAGAGTCATAGCTTTAGAACTAGAAGGAACCATAGTTGTCATCTTGTCCAGTCCCTTCATTTTCCACTTGAAGAAACTAAGGTTAAGTGGATTATTCAAAGCTACACAACCAGCAAGCAAAAGAGCTAGGATTCCAACCCAGCTCCTTTGGCTCCCTATCTCTTTCTACTGTACCATGCATATACCTCAAAATAGAGATGACTCTGTTATCTCAGTTGGGTAGATGTTTCCTACAGTAATGCAGATTGTAACCGATCCATGCATGTAAATCCTGTGCAGCCCTTCTTCACAGCCTCTTATAAGTTCATCTCATGGGGTTCACCCAATATTCAGGGGCCCTTCCTTACTTTCTCCTGAAATCATGAGGATGCTAGTGGAGCACACAAGCTGGCAAATGGCTATCCCTTGCTCTTGCCACATGACTGTCCCCTCCTCTTAAGTATTTATCTCCATCAGGTCAGGAAAAAATAGAATTTTCTTGCTTTTGGCCAAAGGCTATTGGAAGATTAATGGAGCAAAAAGCAGCTACAATCCAAAATAGATTATGAAGATCAAATGGTTGGTTGTTGTCCTTTGTTCTTGAAGAAGACCAAAATGACATCACTATGCTAGAGTCAATATTCAATGTGTCCAGCTGTGGCTAATCAGACCTATATGAGTTCAGAATGCTCTACCACACACAGGTCGGGCACAAATAATCCATGTGAACATTTGGGGTGGATACTCTAACTTTGTGCATCCTGCATTTCCTTTGAACTGTTTCAATTCTGCTTTGCTCATAGGGCATGATCTATCTGGGCATGCCATGCTGAGCAGCCCTGTGCCAGTATCTCCCACGTCACACAATCAATTCCAAAGTTGTTAAGAGAGACCTTGAAAGTGTCCTTGTATCACTTCTTCTGACCACCATGTGAATGCTTGCCTTGTGTGAGTTCTCCATAGAATAGTCTTTTTGGCAAGCACTAAGTTTTGCATTCGAACAACATGGCCAACCCATCGGAGTTGCACTTTCTGAAGCAGAGTTTGAATGCCTGGCAATTTAGTTCGAGTAAGGACCTCAGCGTCTCCTACTTTATCCTGCTAGGAGATCTTCAGAATCTTCCTAAGACAATTCAAATGGAAGCGACTCAGTGTCCTGGCATGGTGCTGGTAGATTGTCCAGGTTTCACAGGCACATGAAGATCAAATAGGAACACAGTTAAAAGTTGGATCGAGTGTTAGGCTATGCAGTATTTTAGAGGTCATTTCACAAAAGTTTAATAAAAAAGAACATTGAATTTGAAGTCAGAAAACCTGCTACTTATGATTTTGTGTCCTTGACCAAGTCACAGCTCATCCACAGCATGGGTGCCATAAACTCAGCTGGTGAATGGAGAATGACTTTCCTTCCCTGGCTCTCCCTCCTTTACTCTAGTTCTGAGAAAGGGGACTTAATCCAGGGTGGGACAGTTGTCTCTTTTCTATGTTGTTGGTTCTCTGTTTCAGGCAGTGGAGGTGATCCCCATAGGACCCAACAGCTCAAGTCATGGCAACCTTGGGGTCAATCAAAGGAAGCTACCCCCACCTACAGGGTAGGGGATGAAGAGGTCTCCATATTAAACAATCAGGACATGCACCAAAGGCCCCTCAGAGTGCTTCCATGCTAGGTGAACTGGGCGTACCCAGATATGCCCAGGTTACACTTACATCACAGAAATACCTTTCAAGATATTAGCTTGCCATTTAGTGGGATCACTACATGGGTATTTGTAAAGTAAGAGCTTGGGAGATATCCTGTCTCTGACAAACCTAACTTACTTTTCCAGATTGGCTGAACAGGAATTGTTTTTCAACTTGTTTCTGATTCAGTGAAAAGGTCTCTATTATCAATCAACTATGTACTAGACACTGTTCTAGGTGCTAGGGATACAAAGGCAAAAATGAAATGGATTCTGCTTACAAAGAGGATCCTGCTGAAATGCATTCTGTGTTCTCAAACTTGGAAATGCTAATAGCCCAGTCTCACTCTCTATCCTGTGAAATACTTCAGACTATTCACGGGGAATATCAAGACACCCAATGATAACAACAATGCCATGGGGAGCTTTGCCTTGGTGGCAGGCAGGTGGGTCAGAAGTCATAAGCTTGACCCTAGTGTTGCTAAGTACCTACTTGAGAGTTATCAAAGCTTCAAGTCAATTCAAATAACCTGAAGCATGATTGGAGCCGGAAAGGTAAATGAATGGGTTTATCCACAGCCTTACAAGGATTTAGGTGGAGATCCAGACCCCATCAGAGACCGTAGTCTGGATATTGAGGCAGCTTAGAGATAAAAGGAATTTATTCTCCCTAAGCCAGCTACAAGTGAGGACAGAGACTGTTTTGTGAGGAGAATGAGTAAGCAAGACACCTTGGTGACCTTTCAGCAGGTCAGGTAAGTTCAGGGTAAGCCTGGCTTACGAGAGCGGAACATGTACTGATGAGCCCTAAGGAAGGCTCGTGCTGAAAGAGGGATAATAGTCCCCTGAGGAAGAAGGAGAAGTTCCAATGGCAGATGACTGTTTCAGCACATGGCAGCAGGTCTTCGGACTGAAGCAACAAATGGCAGTTTTCAGTCAAAGAGCAGAAATAAAGGGCAAAGCTTCTGAGTGGCAGCTGTAGAAAGTAGTAACAACAGAAAAACAGTCTAGGTACAGAGGTTCCCCAACTTATTTGGCCTACCGCCCCCTTCAGAAAAACAATTACTTTGCACCCCCCCTTCCCCCCTCCCCGCCCAGAAATCTTTCTTTAACTCTTTAATGGTTTTTTGGGGAAATTTGCATCATTTCAAAAAAAATATAAAATATATTTTGAAAAAATGATACATCTTAAATTTAGTAATTTATTGTAAATTTGTGGGGCTTTTCCTGCACTGAAATTTTGATGATGGAATATTGCATCATGTAACCATGTAGTATCACATTGTAAACAAGTCATTACATGCACATATTCCTGCCTATGCATGCTGGACTTCCCGGCAATGCTTACATGCTCCTCTGCCAACACTTACTTGTTAAGACCTGTCTGTAGACTTGACCACTGATCCGTTATAACTTGCATTTTTGTGTGTTTATTTGGAAAATAATGTAATTGCTATGACTTTAACACTATTACATGATGAAACATATGTATGGTTTTTCAAAATTTTCTTTTCTTGCCACTGCCCCCTTATTTTTATTCAACATCTCACAATTGCACCCAAGGCTACTACCAGCCTCCATTCCCTACCCCCATTGCTCCAGTGCCCCCCACAGGGTGGTATTGCCCACTTGGGGAACGTCTCAGCTCTCCAAGGGAGCTGGTTTATTGAAAAGGTGAAGAGAAGCAAGAAAGTCCAGCTGGTGGCTGTGCAACGCAGCCAAAAAACTCAGGTCTGAGAGGTGTTCCAGCCATGCAATTGTTTCTTACCTCAGAATTTGAACTTCCTGGAGAGTTGTTACTCCTCCATAGGCACTAGATTCTGTGGTGAACCAGACCTATTTGTGTATGGGGGGCATAATAGTATTGCTTGATTTTTCTGCATTTGCTTTGTTATTTTGTCTTAATTAAATGATTTTCCATTTGATTTGCCGACTGCTCTGTTGAAAAAGATTGCCCTGGATAGGAACTCAAGACAAACATTTGCCCCTAATTTGAACCTGAGTAAGCAGAGTTCAGCAGCTGGGTGGCACAGAGGGTAGAGTACCTGGCCTTACAACAGGAAGACTCATCTTCCAGAGCTGAATTCCAACCTCAGACACTTACTAGCTGTCTGACCCTGGGCAAGTCACTTAACCCCGTTGGCCTCAGTTTCCTAATCTGTAAAATGAGCTGAAGAAGGAAACCACTCTAGTATCTTTGCCAAGAAAACCCCAAATGGTGTCACGAAGAGTTGGACGGCACTGAACAACAACAGTAAATATTTACTGATTGATTGATTGAATTAGGCCTTTGTTTTGGTTGCCTTTCACTTACTGCTCTTATCTTGTGTTACAGTGAAACACCCAGAACTCTTTCAATTATTCCCCAACCAGTGCTGAGCAATTGATTATTTAATTCCAAATGTAAAACTTCACATTTGTTCCTTTTCAGTTTCATTTTCTCAGTCCATCGTTCTAACTGAAGGCAGCTGAAGCAGGCACTGTGGAATGCTTAGAGCTTGGTCAGATATTGAAGACGCCAAGGTCTTCCATTGCATCTTGGGCCACCGCCGGTCCTCTTGACTTTTGTCTTAGCACTGGACTTCTACAACTCCAGAAGAGAGAGTGAGGCTGCTGCCTTTGTGCAACTCTACCTCGCTTAAATCCAGTTCACGTGTAAATCAGGACATCGCCCTCATGATGTCATTGGTCCTCTTCAGAAATGAAGGCTGAATAGCAACAATGCTATTTTATACCCATCAGGACAAAGGAAGCTGACGCTTTTAATAAATACGCCATTCTAAGATAAGCAAAACTAAAGCAAGACTGCATCAAATCCTCCTTCTGCCACTAAACTACAGGGTGACCTGAGACAAGCCACATTAATCTTTGTGTATTACTTTAGTCATCAATAATATAAAACAATTGGGGTAGATGATCTCCAAGGTCCTTTTGGTTCTAATATCATATGATGATGTTACACGTAAGATGTGAACTACCGTTTTGTTGCTGTTGCTCAGTCATTTTAGTCATGTCGGAATCTTTGTGACGCCATTTTGGGTTTTCTCAGCAAAGATAGTAGAGTAGTTTGCCACTTCCTTCTCCAGCTCATTTTACAGATGAGGAATTAAGACCAACAGGGTCAAGTGACTCGCCCAGGGTCTCACAGCTAGTAATCGAGGTGGGATTTGAACTGAGGTCTTCATGACTCCAGGCCCAGCATCCTATGCCCCGTACCACATGGCTATCTCTACCTCTTTTGTGTTTGTTCTTTCCTGACTGTAGATAAAGGAATAACCGAGGGTAAGTATGCCCAGGACTGATGGTGACCATGTGATTTCCAAAGGGTCAGAAAGTGTGGCAGCTGTGAGGTCCCCGGAAGTAGCAAGAGATGAATGGTGGCAGAGGAAGAGTCCCTGGAAACCACTTCAGTGTACTTGGAGAGAGGGGCCACTGCCAGAAGGGAGGCAAAGCCTGGCCTGGTTGACCAGCAGAGCTGATCACCCTGAGCCTAGGTGAAATGTAAACTGCTAATTAGCAGCCTTTCAAACTGATTTATGTCCTAATGAGGCTTAACTACCAGCCTCCCAACAGATTGTAATAGCACTTATAAGTTAAGTTACTGACTCTTGTTTAAACAGTTCTGTTAATACATGCTATGATTCTCTGTTTAGCAGCTTTCCCTGTAGTAATAAGCTGCCTATTCTATGTCCAATTTATATTGTGACCTCCTTTATTATCTACTTTGGGGAAACTTAGACATAAGTTATAACCTATACCATGAGTAAAATTGTCCATGGAATGCCACGATAGGATTTCTTTGTTTGTTTTTTTTAAATAGTATTTTATTTCTCCCAATTATATGTAAAAATAGTTTTCCATATTGATTTTTTATAAAATTTTGAGTTTCAAATTTTTTTCCTCCCCTTTCTCTCTCTCATCTCCCCTCCCCAATGTGATATAGGTTATACATGTGCAATCATGTAAATATATTTCTATATTAGTCATGTGAAAGAAGAAACAAAACAAAAGGGAAAAGCCATGGAAAAAAACAAAAAAAATGAAAATAGTTATTCTTTAATCTGTATTCAGACTCCATAGTTCTTTCTCTGGATGTGGATTTTTCATCATGAGTCCTTTGGCATTGTCTTAGATCCTTGAATTGTTGAGAAAAGCTGAATCTATCAAAGTTGCACAATATGGCTGTTACTGTGTACAATGTTCTCCTGGTTCTACTCCCCTCGTTCAGCATCAGTTCATGTAAGTCTTTCTGAACTCCACCTGCTTATCATTTCTTATAGCACAATAGTATTCCATTACATTCATATACAACTTGTTCAGCCATTCCCCAATTGATGGGCATCCCCTCAATTTCCTATTCTTTGCCACCACATAAAGAGCTGCTATAAATACGGTAGAGGTTTAAATAAACTGAAGAGAATGAGGAAAGGGAAGTAATCTTCCTAACACTAAACCCAGTCCAGAACCACATATCTGGGTACATTATGGAGAGGGGTTGGCTCTATCCTGGATAGATAAAGGCTGGCTATCCCAGATTTTATATTCCACCCAGCAGTTCTTTGCTAAGCTGGCATTTTGGTCTGAAGGAAGTCACACTGGCTCTTTGTGGTCATTGCTTATTCTCCTAGACATTCACTAGCCATCCCTTTAATAATATATTATAGAGTTTTGCAAGAAATCTAAGTTAAACTCCTTGACCTGCAGTTTTCAGATTCCATTCTCATCTCTCTTCTTGGAGAAATAGAACAGTTTTTGCTTCCCTCTAGCTTTGTAACACCCCTCCCATTCTCCAAGCTCTGTCAAAGATCATCTCTAGTGGCTTGGCAATCACCTTTGTCAGGTATTTTCATACTTTGGGATATAGTTCATCTGGGTCATGTGACTTGAACTCATCAAGAAGAAATAGGTCCTTTGTTATGACCTCCTATGTATTTTATGCATTTTAAAATATTATTCTAAGAAGGGATCCATAGACTTCACCAGACTGCCAAAAGAGACCATGACACATAAAAAAGGTTAATATTGTGCTTATTACATGGAATACTGGAATACTCGGTGGTATCCACACAGGGAAAAACAAATGCATTAGGTAAATTGTCAGATTATGACATACAGTTGTATGGAAAGCCCATTGAGTTGGTCTGATTATATATAATACATATGTGTGTATATACACATATACATATATATATATACATATGCATATATATATATGTATACGATAGGCACCATATCTAAACAATGACTGGGGGTCAAAATTGAATCGAAAGAAGAGAGAAGGATGGATCATATTTAGGGAATGTGTAGTACTTTCTATAATCCTAAGCAATACCCTGATGAAAAAAAATCCCACTTTCCAAACGCCAATATTCATTTGGGTATGCTATATCCATGTAAATCACTGAACACCATAATATTGGAAGAAAGAGAATTATGAGTGATCCAAAGGGCAATGGAGAGACACATGATCATTGGAAATAGACTGCAGTATATTATCAACAATGACTTGTTTACAAGAAATGGTATGAAAGAAATCATCAGTGATATAAATGACTAGAAAAGGAGATGGGCTGATAGTGCAGCAAGGGGGAGAAATAATGAGTACACAGCTAGAATATTGCACTGTTATCTACAACATGTTAAAATACTAGTAGAGAATCTCCAGCATGTGAGAGAAATACTTGATTGAGGAACCATAGAAACACAGAATTGAGACTTCTAGAATTATAAAAATACAATTAAGTTGCTATCTGCATTAGAGGAAAGTGTCTATATAAATGAAATTATTTATCCATTGAAGTATCCAAAGGAATATGATTCAATAAGTAGTGTCTAAGACTGACAGTGATGACACAATTAAAGCTTTAAAAAATATTCCAAGTCATTCTCCATTGCCACTTTTAGAATGTTCCTCTACTCTCGTTACTCAGCAATTTCTCCTCCTTTGAGGTTCAAAAATCAAATTTATTGGCAAAGCCAAGATGATGAAGTAAAAGCATCACTTGAGCTCTCCTCCAAACTCCTCCAAATTCCTTTAAAAATGACTCTAAACAAATTCTAGAGTGGCAGAACCCACAAAAAGATAGAATGAAACAAATTTCCAGCCCAAGACAACCTGGAAGGTCATCAGGAAAGGTCTGTTGTACCAGGCTGAGAGAGGAGCATGGTCCAGCACAGGCCACACCAGCACAAACCCAGCCCCAGAAAACCCAAAGGAGGGCTCAGGGGATGGAATGCCTCGAAGCTGTGGTGGTTTACAGACTTCTTAGCCCACAGACGCCAAAGACTACTTAGCAGGTCAGCAGGAAAGGTCTGTCAGACATGGGTGAGAGAGGAACACAGTCCAGGGCAAGCCCCACCAGCACAGCTCTGGCCCTAGCAAACCAGGAGCATGCCTTGGGAGTGACTGAATCAGCAGCAGTAGAGGCAGCAGCAGTGGCTACTTTTGAAGCTCTCAGCCCACAGATGGTAAGGAGATTGAACAACTGGTCACAAGGAGCTTGTAGGGGTCTCTTTGCTGGCACTGGGGCAGGACTCTGTCGCTTAGCCCATTCTTGGCTCTGGGTCACAGTCCTGGATGGCAGTCCTGGGATGAGGAGGGGCACTGGCATAGCAGAGCTTACAGCAGTAGTGGTTGGGGGACCCTCCTCACAGTTCCAGGGGAGAAAAGAGTGCTTGCGGTCACTCACAGACCAGAACACAGGCCAGAGAGTAGAAAACACCTCTCCTTAGATCATATCACTTTGGAACAAGTGAAAACTTACAGGTCCCTAGAAATCTCTCTGAAAACAGCAGCACAAAACCCCTGAAGTTTGGGACAGCGAGTCTTCCAACCTGGAAGCAGAGCCCTTTCTTAACAAAGAGTTAAAAAGTCAAGAAATTGGTTGGGAAAATGAGCAAACAATGGTGAAAAAAAACCCCTGACTATAGAAACTTACTCTGGTGACAAGGAAGATCAAAACACACACTCGGAAGACAACAAAATCAAAGCTCCTATATCCAAAGCCTCCAGGAAAAATATGAATTGATCTCAGGCCATGGAAGAGCTCAAAAAATATTTTGAAAATCAAGTAAGAGAAGTAGAAGGAAAATTGGGAAGAGAAATGAGAGTGACGTAAGAAAATCATGAAAAACAAGTCAACAGCTTACTAAAGGAGACCAAAAAAAATACTGAAGAAAATAACACCTTAAAAATTAGAGTAACCAAAATGGCAAAAGAAGTCTAAAAATCCAATGAGGAGAAGAATGCCTTAAAAAGCAGAATTGGCCAAATGGAAAAGGAGGTACAAAAGCTAGCTGAAGAAAATAATTCCTTAAAAATTAGAATGGAGCAAATTGAAGCTAGTGACTTTATGAGAAATCAAGAAATTATAAAACAAAACCAAAAGAATGAAAAAACAGAAGATAGTGTGCAATATCTCATTGGACAGACAACTGACCTAGAAAATAGATCCAGGAGAGATAATTTAAAAATTATTGGACTATCTGAAAGCCATGATCAAAAAAAGAGTCTAGACATCATCTTTCAAGAAATTATCAAGGAAAATTGCCCTGATATTCTAGAACGAGAGGGTAAAATGGAAATTGAAAGAATCCACCAATCACCTCCTGAAAGAGATCCCAAAATGAAAACTGCCAGGAATATTGTAGCCAAATTCAGGTTAAGGAGAAACTATTGCAAGCAGCCAGAAAGCATAGAGCTACGATCAGGATAACGCAAGATTTGATAGCTTCTACATTAAAGGATAGAAGGGCTTAGAATATTCCAGAAAGGCAAAGGAGCTAGGATTACAACCAAGAATCACCTACTCAGCAAAACTGAGCATAATCCATGGGGGGAAAAATAGACATTCAACGAGATAGAGGAATTTCATGCCTTCTTGAGAAAAGACCAGAGCTAAATAGAAAATTTGACTCTCAAATACAAGACTCAAGAGAAGGATGAAAAGGTAAGCAGGAAAGAGAAATCATAAGGGACTTACAGTTAAACTGTGTATGTTCCTACATGGAAAGATGATATTAGTAACTCATTAGACCTTTAGGGTAGTCAGGAGCATATATAGACAGATAGCACAGGTATGAGTTGAATATGATGGGATGATATCTAAAAAGTAAAAGTAAAACTCACTATTTGACAAAAACTGCTGGAAAAACTGGAAAACAGTATGGCAGAAACTAGGCATAGACCAATATCTTACACTGTATACCAAAATAAAGTCAAAATGGGTACATGATTTAGATATAAATGCTGACATTATAAGTAAACTGGGAAAGCAAGGAAATAGTTTACTTGTCAGATTTATGGAGAATGGAAGAATTTATGACCAGAGACAGAGAACGTTATGAAAAGCAAAATGGATAATTTTGATTACATTAAATTGAAAAGTTTTTGTACAAACAAAGCCAATTCAACCAAGATTAGGAAGGAAGCAGAAAAGTGGGAAAGAATTTTTACAACCAGTGTCTCTGATAAAGGCCTTATTTCTCAAATAATGAGAGAACTGAGTCAAATTTATAAGAATACAAGTCATTGTCCAATTGATAAATGGTCAAAGTATATGGACAGGCAGTTTTCAGAGGAAAAAATTAAAGATATCTATAGTCACATGAGAAAAGGCTCTAAATCACTATTGATTAGGAAAATGCAAATCAAAACAACTCTTACATATTGCATCACACCTGTCAAATTGGCTAACATGACAAAACAGGAAAACTATAAATGCTGGAGAAGATGTGGGAAAATTGGAACACTAATGCATTTTTGGTGGAGTTGTGAACTGATCCAACCATTTTGGAGAGCAATTTGGGACTATGCCCAAAGGGCTATAAAAATATGCATACCCTTTGACCCAGCAATACCACTTCTAGGGCTGTATCCCAAAGAGATCACACAAATGGGAAAAGGACCCACGTGTACAAAGATATTTATAGCAGCTCTTTTTGTGGTGGCAAAAAATAGGAAATTGAGGGGATGCCCATCAATTGGGGAATGGCTGAACAAGTTATGGTATATGAATGTAATAGAATACTATTGTGCTATAAGAAATCATGAGCAGGAGGACATCAGAGACACATTTAAGTCTGATGCTGAGTGAGGGGAGCAGAACCAGGAGAATATTGTACACAGTTACAGCCACACTGTGTGATGACTAACTTTGATAGATTTGGCTCTTCTTAACAACGCGAGGTTCTAGAACAACTCCAATGCTCTCATGATGGAATGTGCTATCTACATCCAGAGAAAGTATTACAGAGTCTGAATGCAGATTGAAGCATACTATTTGCTCTCTCTCTTTTTTGTTTTGTTTCGTTTCTTCTTTATCGTGGTTCATTCCATTGGTTATAATTCTTCTTTACAACATGACTAATGTGAATATGTTTAATATAAATGTATATGTGGAGCCTATATTAGATTGAACACTATCTTGCGGATGGGGGGAGGGCAGAAAATTTGAAACTCAAAATCTTGTGGAACTGAATGTTGTAAACTAAAAATAAATAAAATTAAGGGATGAGAGAGGAATGTACTGGGAGAAAGAGAAAGGGAAGGTTGAATGGGTAAATTATCCCACATAAAAGAGGCAATAAAAAGCTTTTATAGTAGAGAGGGAGATAAGAGGGATTGAGTGAACCTTACTCTCCTCAGAATTGGCTCAAAGAGGGAATAATATACACAGTCAATTGGGCATAGAAATCTAACCCTATGGGAAAGTGGGGGAGAGAGGGGAAAAGAAAAAGGGGAGGTCATAGAAGAGAGGGCAGTTTGGGGGAGGGGATAGTCAAAAGCAAAACACTTTTGAGGACGGACAGGGTGAAAGGAAGGAGACAATAGAATAAATGGGGTGAGATAGGATGGAAAGAAATAGTCTCTCACAACATGACTATTATGGAAGTGTTTTGCATGACTACATATGTTACCTATATCAAATTGCTTTCCTTCTCAATGAGGGGGTGGGGATGGGGAGGGTGGAAAGGAGAGAATTTTGAACACAAAATTTTAAAAATGAATGTTAAAATTGTTTTTTACATGTAACTGGGACAAAATAAAATACCAAACAAAAAAATCGAATTTATCACCCAGTCAGATAATCATCTTCCTTTCTCAGTGAGTTCAGTACTTAGCTAACAGTCATCTTCCTCTCCACCTTTAACTCCTGCTCCCATACTAGGAGGCTCAATTGTAAATCTTGAAGCTTCGTCAAAAACTTTAACTTCTCAATTCTTAAATCAACTCTACTCCCATTACCTACTCTTCCACTCCACCTCAGTACTTACCCAATTATAACCTCTACTTTGGCTTTCCTCTGCTCCCATCCCAATTTCAACTGCCTTCTGAACTAGTTCAATTTTGATCTGTCTTCTACTCTAAAATCTCTTATTCCTTTGTTCTTTTGTTGATCAAACCTTGCCAAACTCCAATACTGTATTACCAGCATCCACCTCCATCGCTCCCACTTACATGTTGCTGAGTAGAGCTGAAAGAAGTCATAAGACTATGTATGCTGCTTTTGTCCATGACAAATTTCTGTTATCAAATCTCAACTAGAAATTCACTATAGCAAGGCAATCTTTCCGCTCTTCCTTAATCAGTTCTCTATTGCATTCACCATAGCAGCTGTTCCAAACTTTCCTTCCTCTCTGCAAGCCTCCCATGGTGAATCCTCTCTCCTTCCTCTCAGCAGAAGACTTTACCTCATACATTAATCCCCAAAGTTAGGACATTCACCAAGAGCTTCCTCTTCTCCCTTCTTTTTAAAATTTTTATTTTAATGCTTTGATTATCAATAATTTTTATTTCAGTTGTCTCACACTCTGCATCCCAATGAGTATTTTTTTTTTCAAATCACAAAATAAACCTTTGATATATAGCTGCAGGGCCTTGTTCCCCACCCAATTCCAAAAATTAACCATATCTGAAATTTTTTGTCTCTGAATTTTAAGTTCATCACCTCTCTATCAGGAGGTGAGTGGCATGTTTCATCTTCATTCTTTGACGTTGCATTTATCAGACCTCAAAGTCTTTCCAAATTGTTTTTCTCTATAATGTTTTTATTGAATAGATTGTTCTCCTAGTTTACTCATTTCACTCTGCATTCATTCATAGAGAGTACTTCCTCTGAATTTATCCTTTTCATCATTCTTAAGGTACAATACTATTCCATCACATTCTTATACCACAACTTTTTTAACCATTCCTCAATAAGAGGACATCCCATTAATTTTTAGATTTGGGCTACCATGAAAAGAGCTGCTATAAATATTTTTGTAGCTATAGATCCTTTCCCTCTTTCTTTGATTCCTTTGTGGTATAGTTGTAGCAGTGGCAATCCTGCAGATTTTCGCTACTATAATCTACACTCTCTCCCTAGCCTTCAGTATCTCCTTATCTTCTGGTTTCTGCTTTATTTTTTTGTTGTGTTTTGCTTTGTGTTTTTCTTTCTCATGGTTTCTCCCATTCATTATAATTCTTCTATATAACATGACCAATGTGAAAATGTTTAATAGGAATGTATATGTAGAGCCCATACCAGATTGCAGGCCGTCTTGGGGAGGTGGGGGAGGAAAAGGGAGAAAATTAAAAACTTATGGAAGTGAATGTTGAAAACTAAAACTAAATAAATTAATTGGTTTCTACTTTCTACAAACAGATCCAAGTCTCTTGCATCATGAAAAATTCTCACTCGATCCCACCATCCCCTCTAGCCATTATACTCCAGCTTGTTTCCCCTTCTCAACTAAACTTGAAAAAACTATTTCTACTCTACTCTCCTACTTTCTATCCTCTTGCTCTCCTCCAAAGCTTTTGTAATTTCTCTTCTAATTTCATCACTCAGGTGAAACTACTCTAACGTTACCAGTGGTCTCTTAGTTGCCAGACCTACTAGCTTTTCCTTAATCCTCATCCTTGGTGACTTCTGTAGTATTAGACATTGTTAATTACCTTGTCCTCTCCCGACAGGGTTCTTAATGACCTTGTTCTCCCTTGGTTCTGCTCCTTCTCAGCCACTTTTTTCTGGATCTTCATTCCAGAATACCCCCTAATCGTGGATGTCCCCTAAGGCTCTGTCCTGGATGCTCTTCCCTTTTTTCTCACTTGATAATCTCACCCGCCTACCACTGGTTCAACGATCACCTCTGTGTAAATGATCCCAGACATACATCTAGCCTTAGTCCATCTCCTGAGCTCTAATCCTCCATCACCAACTGCCAACTGAACATTTTGAACTAGGTGCTCCATTGGAATCTCAAAATCAATGTAACAAATAAAACTCATTGTATTTTCTCCCAAACCCGACTGTTCTGGGCTTAGTCTGACTCAGGACAGTCCACTGGTTGTTTAGGTTCAATACTGGAACAAAATGAGAGATCATAGGTAATTCAATGATTTACAAAAAGAGATTTATTTAGCCATAGCAGAAAGTATTCAACAAGGATAAAGACTGAGGACACCTCAAGGTGATTCGGCAGAGCACAGTTCTCTTGCCTGAGTTACCCATTACGAACCAGTGACAAGCATCATAGAGGGGCCCTAGAGCTCCTTGTAGCTGCTTTGTACTCAGATAAAGGGAAAAGAATGTCAACAGTCTGAACCTTAAGTCTCTTGAGCCAACCAAATCTAAGGAAGATCTTGATAACTTTTAAGGAAAATTAGCCTGACTTAAAAAGGAGGGCTGGTAAAGATAGTGCTCTGACCATACCACTCCTCTCTGGAACTTCCCAAAGCCACTTTCTTTTACCCAGGTTCACCAGGTGACATCCTCTACTCCTTACTCTCCCTCACTCCACATGTCCAATCAGTTGCCAAAGCTTGTTCCTATCTCCACAGCCTCTCTCAGATGTATCTCTTTCTCTCCACTAACACAACCACACTCCAGTTCAGGCTCTTTTCCTCTCTTGCCTGGACTATTACAATAGCCTTCTCAGTGGTCTCACCGCCTCAAGTCTTCCCATTCTAATCTCTTCCATATAGATGTCAATGTGGTTTTCCTAAAATGTAGGTCTGGCCCATTGCCCGCTTCCCTCTTTAATAAACTCCAGCAGCTCTGTATTGCCTCTAGGATCAAATATAGCTCCTCTGTTCAGCTTCTAAAGCATTTTACAACATGTCCCTAACCTAGCCTTCCAGTCTTCTGTATTATTCTGCCCCGCCCTCCCATCCCCCCTCACCCAGCACTCTACAATCCAGCCAGATGGGCGTCTCTCATTTCCATACCATTGTACTGGCTCTCCCCCATGCCTGGAATTCTCTTTCTCTTCACTTCCACCTCTTAGAGCCTCTCTTTTGCCCTCACGGCTCAGCTCAAATTCCACCACCTGTAGGAGGCTTTTCCTGGTCTCCTCACCTTTACTGATTTCAGTTCTTGAGGGTAGGGGCTGTATTTATATTTCTTTGTATCTCCTCCAGCACTTAGCACAATGTCTAATACACAATAAACCACTAATAAATGCTTAATGATTGGTCTGTGCTAGCGAAGGACTCTTTTGACTTCTTACACCTACTAAAATTTAAAACACTTAAAACAGGCATCAACGCTAAGAGCCAAAATTACCTCTTATTTGAAGATCTGGTAGAATAAGATCTATCCTGTTTTTTTTCAAGAACTTGTTTTTAATCATTTTAACTGAAAAACGAAAGCTTTCGAGATGAGTTTGTATCTTCTGTAAGTCACGTCAGGCCAAATCTAACTACCTACCTTTAAATTTAAATAATAACATTTAGTATATCACTTTGAGCACTCTGATATTATGCCTTTTTTAAGAGTCAAATACCCCAGAAAAGAAAATGGAACCTAAAGTCAAGGTTGCTTAGGACCCATTCACTATTGTGTTTTGTCTGCCAATTAGGGGCTACCAATGCCAACACTGGTGGTAACATAGCACAGTAAATATAGCATAATAAAATGCTAAATAATATGTTAACATAGCATAATAAAATGTATATGTTATATGTTATGTTGACGTAGCATAACATATGCTACGTTAACATAGCATAATAAAATGCTATGTAACAGTATGTAATACTGCATATGTTAACATATCACAATAAAATGCTATGTAACAGTATATTATACTGCATATGTTAACATAGCACATCAAAATGCTATGTAACAGTATATAATACTGTATATATTAACATAGCACAATAAAATGCTACGTAACAGTATATAATACTGCATATATTAACATAGCACAATAAAATGCTACGTAACAGTATATAATACTGTATATATTAACATAGCACAATAAAATGCTATGTAACAGTATATAATACTGTATATATTAACATAGCACAATAAAATGCTATGTAACAGTATATAATACTGTATATATTAACATAGCATAACAAAATGCTATGCCATAAAAGTCTGGCATAATAGAATGCTAGATTTCAAATGATGAAGACCTAAGTTCAAATTCTGCCTCTGACAATTATTAGCTTTTTGACTGTAGAAAAGTTGCTTCAATCTCACCAAGTCTCAGTTTCAGAATCTGTAAAATGGAGATAATATGAGCTATAGTTGTGACACTCAAATGAGGTAATGCATATAAAGTACTCTGTAGACTTTAAAGTGCTATATTAATGTCAGCTATTATTTTTTGACATGAGAGAGATGGAGACATTTTAGACTCAGTTCAGTAATTTCTTACTGAGTGTCTTGAATTTACTCAGATTTATTTTTAAGAGTAATCATTCATCTTCTAGTACAAAATTCTATGGCCATCTATGTAACCTTATGGCCAGGTCCCCTTTAGCTTCCTGGAGAAATAATTTACTAAATGTTACCCTGGAAGAACTAATTTCCCTTTAGTGGGAGGGCTGTTTATTCACACAGAATAGTTCATGTATCCTGGTGATCTCTGAGGTTCTGACCTGATGAGTCTGCAGTGAAAATCCAGCTGACAAAGTAGCTGAGGGTGCATCTTCAGACTGGAGCACAACACGTTATTAGGTGTTAAGAGGAAAAACTGGTTTGTCAGTAAAGCAAAAAGAGAAATTCTAAGACACCAGCTAATCAATAGCTGAGTAAGCAAGTACTTTAAAAAAAAATCTATCTTAATTAGCCACCACCCTGATGTGGACTATGAGGCTAGAGCTAGGAAAAAACAGATACTATGTCAGACACAGAAAAGAATTTGCAACGTATTGGTTAGAGGAAATGTAAAGATGGTTGGGAACCGATAATTCTCTTCTTTTTAGAATAGATAAGGGCAACTGATGAAAACCATGTGGAACAGGAATCCCCCCAAAAGAGCTGCTACCAAAAATCTGACAGAAAGTAGACATATGCAGAATGATGTCATCCTGGCTCCTTGAATGCTATCACTTTGTTCTACGGATGTTTACTCCAGACTTCGTGAGTCAATGTCTATATTTGGACATAGGGAGACCTACCTTTTATGCTACATGCCAATTCTGCTCCTGCTAATCTGAGGTTGGCTCCCTTGAGCAACTGAAGTCTATGAGCTCATCAAGAGCTCACTCATCATAGGTAATCTGTTTGATATTCCACAGACTAAATTCTAACAGTCGCATTTTTGCTCAATGTAATCATAATTGGAGAAAACTTCTACTACATTTAGAAGACAAAATCAATTCATTTTTCAAGTAGATCCGTTCATTTGTTTAAAAAAGTATAATATTGATATTAGAAAGGGATGTTAGGAAGGTAGGACAAGATTTGGTATCTGTTCATAGTCTTCGATTTGGAAAGGATCTTAGAGGTCACCTCATCTAACCCCACAATCTTCCAGATGTGGAATCAGAGTCTGAGAGAAGTGAAGAGATTTCCCAAAGCCCACAGCTGTCACAGCTATCAGCTGGTATCATATCATGTAAGTTAAGTGTGTAGAAATTGTTTCATTCTTTATATTTGTATCTCAATACCCAGCACAGTGCCCAGTACATAGAAAGTGCTCAAGAAATGTCTGTAGATTGATTTTAAAAAAAACCCACAACTATTGAGCTCATTTATGTATTACAGCTGTTGAGGGCAGTGATGAAGGAGAAAGTTCAATACAGTGGAAAAGACTGTGAATTAAGGAGACCTCAACTCAAATCTTAGCTGTGCTACTTACTACCCAAGTGACCTTGGGTAAGTCACTTATGGTTATCTCATCAGCAAAATGAGTCACAACATACCCTATTTAAAATTTTTTCCTTCTAATATTCAGTCCAGCATTTTAAGAATCTGTGATTTCATTGTCCTGGGATCTCCCTTGACCAGTGTGGATGGCAAATCCACCACACCCTCATAGATAGTCTTCATGTGTGGTTGGTATTTAACATTCTAATATTGAAATTCCCTGAACTTTCTTTTATCTGGAACTCAGGAGACAGGCTACTAGTCACTGGGACTATATTGGAAGCTTTTTCAACTTAGTGGGACTTGAAAGAACTATCCCCCACTGACATAGCCTTCAGGAAACCAGAGCTACCTTCCCAACCTGATGGGAATGTGGGGAAGACTCCATCAGTCTGTTGTTGTTCAGTCTTCAGCCGTGTCCAACTCTTCCTGACCCCATGGACCATAACATACCAGTCTCTTCTCTCCTTCGTTATCTCTCAAAGTTGGTCCAAGTTCATTAGAGCCTCTTATAAATACCCAATGAATATGTCATTGTGCACTCCCCTGTGTATGAGCTATTTTTATATGGTACATGTAGAGCTGTATTGCTTTAAAGTAAATTTATAGTGGTTGTTATAGAAGGTAGAATTCCAACCTGATATGTCATTTATATTGAAATATTATACTGAATGCTGTGACCATGTGCAGATAACATATATATCTTCATTATTGATAAATGTTTAAAAATTAAGGACAGTTTTTAAAAAATGTGTGGGAATTGCTTGCCTTCTCAATGGGGGCAGGGTTGAAGAGAGAGGAAGAGAATTTAGAGCTCAATTTTAAAAACGGATGTTGAAGATTATTTTTACATGTAATTGGAGAAAAATAAAATACTAAATTTTTAAAAAGTGTGACTATGCTGGACATAACTTTAAAATGTATACAGAATATCTAAAATAATTATAAATGGTTATGATTTATGTTATTATAACCTAGATTTTCAACAAAGTCTGGAGCATTTTACATAAGACTCCTAACTGGTAGACAGAATAATTACTTCATGACCGCATGAGCAGTAGAGTTGAAGTGAGAGTTTTGCAAAGGGATGGACATTGTTTTCTTTTCTTTTCTTTCTACAGTGAGACATAAATCTCTTTGGGGAGAAACCTGTGGAGAGAGAGAAAAGATTTTAGAATGTGTCAGATATGTGAGGGGGAAGCAGGGCAGCTAGGTGGTGTAGTGGATAGAGCACTGGACCTGGAGTCAGGAAGATCTGAGTTCGAATCTAGTCTCAGATACTTACTAGCTGTGTGACCCTAGGCAAGTCACTTAACCCTGTTTGCCTCAGTTTCCTCATCTGTAAAATGAGCTGGAGAAGGAAATGGCAAACCACTCCTGTATCTTTGCCAAGAAAACCCCAAATAGGGTCATGAAGAGTCAAACACAACCAAACAAGAACAAGGGAGAAGCAAGCATTTTCACAGATGCCTCATTTCCAGTTTCCCTCCCTAGAGATGTGGGGGAATTTCCCCTTGGGTGAGATTAGGGCCTCTCTCTGAGGAGTCCATATCTCGTCTTGCTCCCTTCCATCTAAGAGCTCACTGACATTAGAGGTTTCCTGGTACCTTCTAATCTGTAGAATTTTTCTGATCTCTGTTTTCTTTCTCCTCGGAGAAATAGATTCACTCACTACTTAGCATTTGTGTTGGACTTTCAGAGTGAACTGGCCAAGCCCGTGTGTATAAGCTCCAAGTATCCACCTCTCCTGCCCTGGCAAGCCCACCCCAGCCAGGGATAGTCGCTGGGGAAACTAGCAGCTTTTTTTGCTTTTCGAACTGAAAAAAAATGCCCCTAGACCAATAGTATTTAGGAGGCAGATAGACATAATTATAATTTGGTTTCTCCTCTCTCAGAGGAGAACAGAACAGCCAAACTTAGCCTTTTTTCTCTTGCTCCCCTTCAGGCAGGAATCATTGTTTCCTTTGGAGAGAAGGGGGCCAGGATTCCAGAGCTATCTATTCATGCTTCCCTCAAGCCAAATGTCTATACAGCTAGGCATCTCACGTGGAGATATACATCTTACCTGGCCCGCACACATCCTACAATATTTATATCCAAATGGTTCGTTTTAGGCAACTAGGATTTAAAGCATCATCATTAATGATAGCGGTGGAGCATTTAGTGAATCTTCATTGATCTTTATAGAGTTCGGGGGGAGGGAAGGGCTAACAGGGCTTACTCGAGCCCCACAATATGCTGCTATTGAGTCTTTGAGAATTTCACCTACTATTATGTAGGTGTTAACACTGGGTGGTTGTTGGGAAACTTGATTAGCCCAGACACAGCACAAAAACTCTGTGTGATTGAAATATGCATAGATCATTAGAGCCAGAAGGGATAGGAACTAGACCTATGATTTCATTGATAGAAGAAGAATCTCTAAAGGCTAGGCTATAAACAAGGTATTGGTCATTTGCCCAATAAATACCAATGGGCTCTGAGGTTCAGCATTACCCAGTTTTCAAATCCTAACTCTTATTTGGCCACATAATGAGAAGATGGGATTCACTGGAAAAGACCCTTTATTATGTAGGTTTTCATGAAATGGAAATTTATTGTTTTATATTGAATCCTTTCTTATGTTCTTCTCTGTATATGGAAATGTTCTTTTTTTTTTCTTTTCTCATTTTGTATTTAAGTTTAAAACAAATAAAATATATTTTTTTTAAAAAAAGACCCTGATGTTAGAAAGATTGAAGGCAGAAGGAGAAAGGGACAGCAGAAAATGAAACAGATATATATTGTATGTATGTGTGTGTATGTATGTATATATGTATGTATAGATAGTGTCATGGAAACAATGAACATGAACTTGGACAGACTTCGAGAGATAGTGGATGATAGAAGGGCCTGGTGTACTATGGTTCATGGGGTCCAGAATGACTGAACAACCCCAAAAGTCTCATTTGTTCTCTCATGTAAATGAAGGGGCAGAGAAATAGATCAAAGAAACAAGCTAAGTCTAGCATGCAAGGTCATTATTTTTTCTACTAGTCCAACAACATTTCTGACTTTTCCAAACCCAAAGTTTGGAAGGAATGCTCCCTTACATTTCTACCTAATTCCTCATGGGTTCACACTTATTATGTAGAGATCACAACTGGTCTTTAGACTATAAACTTGAGAGTGAGACTCAGACTTTTTTCAAATCATATTTGTATTCCCAGCACCTCCCACAATGACTTACATTCAAAAGGCAGTTTAAAAGTATTTGTTGAACTGAGTGGAAAAAAGCAAAATATATTTTTAGTCTTCTCCGCATGGTTCTCTATGTCTGGATGGAATTTACTATTATTAGTTATTAAAATTAATTTTAACATATGAAAAGACACTGAGAGACATTTCTCCATTTGAGAATTTTAGTGCTCAACGGGAGTCCTTTGTCCCTGCCCCTGGCCCCTCATCCCTCTTGTACCCCTCCTCTCCACAGACTTCAGTAGCTCCTCAGTAAACCTCCTGACCAAAATCAAGTGCCCCTATATTTTGCCCTGATAATGTAAAATTTCTAGTAAAATCCTCAGTCCTATAACTTTGATAAAATAGAAAAGGTCTAATCAAAATTCTCCACAAGTAAGGTATAAATTTAATGAAGCCCCAACTTGACAACTGCTTTTATTGTTCTTCCTTAGAAGAACTAATCCCTGTCCCTGAGAATCTGTGTCACTCACTCCTAGGAAACGGAGTATTCTGTTCTTGAGTTTTTTCTTCAGTTACTGCCAACACATCCGTCCAAGTTTACCAGTTCTTTGGCTCCTTCTACTGCTGTGGTGCTGCTAGTAAAAGGATTAGACTATTAAGTTTGCAAACATCGTGATGTCTAAAAACCAGTTTTTGATACACAATAACATTTAAGGAAACCACTAAAACTCTTCTGAAGAAATAGCAGTGCTGAGCATATACATTTTAAACTATTAACTATAAAGATCCGTTGGGGATATAGTGGATGAGTTTGGTCGTGCAAAGATAAACAAATTCTGCATGACAAAATGTCATAATCAAACTTAAAAGAAAGATAACCAATCAGGAAAAATTCTGCAGCAACTATAATAGATAGGTATCACTTTCTGTGATCCCAGGCAAATCATTTAACGTCTCTCGGACTCAGTTTCCTCATCTTTAAAATGAGGGTAATGATAGCACCTACCTCACAGGGCTGCTGTAAGGTTTAAATTAGAGTGGATATACAAAGCACTTTATAATGGAGAGTTCTGTCCTCTTCCGGGGGCATGTATATAAGACAGAGCAGAATCTTCCAAGACTTGTCCACATAGCATTGTCAAAGAATATAAAGAATTAGACAAGAGACTGAAAACTATGGGGACAGCAGTAAGGTATTTAACATTGCTACTTCCTCTGCCCCTGCAGCCTTTTCCTCCATTTTAAGGAAAAGCCCAGGCCTGCCACGTTCACTCATTCCGCTCTGGGCTCCCCTCCTGACTCTATTCTTCTTTCTCCAACGTGCTCAGGCAGCCTTGCTACTCTCTAAGATTCCTTTGGGATGACGCTCCAGACTCTCTCATCTTGGAAGATCCTTCTGCCCCTGCAGCCTTTTCCTCTATTTGGAAAGCTTCTCACAGAACCTCCATTTTCAGGAAAGCCCAGACCAGCCACATTCACTCCTTCCTTCTTGGGCTTTGCTCTTAACTCTCTTGGCTCTCTCCACCCTGTCCCAACATGGATCCCTTCTCTCCCATCCCCTTCCTCCTTCTTCTGGGTCGTCTTCCCCGGTTACAATGTAAGATCCTTGAGGGCAGGGACTGTCTTTGTATTTTTATCTATTTATATTGCCCGAACTTAGAGTGCCTGCACAGAGTAAGCATTTAATAAATTCTAGATGATTTGCTGACTTGCTGTCCAATGAAGGCATTTATTAATTGCCTCCTACTATGTGCTGCTGTGCTAACAACTATTACCTACTTTGATTTTCATAACAACCCTGGGAAGTGGGTGCTAGTTATTATTAGTGCCACTTTACAGTTGAAGAAATTGAGGTAAACAGAAGTTAAATGACTTGTCCAGGGTTGCACAGATAGGAAGTATTTAAGGCCAGATTTGAATTCGGATCTTCAGATTTGAACTCCAGGTCCAGTTCTCTCTCTACCGCAGGGCAACCAAAGACACCCACTCTTTTAGAGTATAAATTAATTTTCACAACATCGTGGTAGGAAATGGTGGCAGATTGTGAGCAATAGCATCTCACAAAATAGCAAAGAGTAGAAGGGAAAATAAGTTTGAATAAAGCTTGGCATGAGACACAACTAAGATAGATCACCCCAAGGATATTTATAGATTAAACTGGAAAGGAGACAACAGATACACACCAAAAAAAATGTGGCAAATCTGCCAGTATTTCTAGAAAAATTATTTTTATCAACGATGGTAGAAACACTATATTTGGACTCTTAACACCTCAGTCCCCAGTGTACTTATATGAGGAAAGGAAAACGACATAAAAGAAGAAGATGACAGCATAAGCAGCTGGATCAGACCAAGAATGCATAGAAAAAATCTTCGCTGAAGGTGACACAATTTTGAAAGAATTCAGGGATTGATTCACAAGATATCTAGAAGAGAAGAAAATACTGAATGATTATTGATAATCATGGAAGGTGTTATCATCTAAAATGTCTATTGAGGGGTCATACGAAACCATTGAACCACGACTACTTTCTTATCTCTACAAAATCAGTATAAGAAGGATCTGCACACTTATGCAAGATAACCATGAAGAAAATATGAGAAAAGAATAGGAGGGCCCAACAAAGAATCCGTACAGAAGTATACCCGTAGATGGTAAGGACCTAAGGTAGCTCCTTTTTGTAGACAATGTTGTGATGATAGTTATCAGGCCCCAGAATACAACAGGGCCTCTGATGAGATCCATAACCATTCAAAAAAGGTTGGACTAATAACTCACCAAGTTAAAACAAAGGGGGTGGAGAATGCTTATTATCTAAGTTATGCTGGGATTTGCATTGAGCTTATCCATTCAGGTGCAGAAGAACGATGGAGTGGTGAGGAAGGGAGCAAGGAACAAAGCACCTACTATGTGATAGATACTGTACTAAGTACTCATTGGTTATTCCCATTTTACAGCTGAGGAAATTGAGGCAGATCAAGATGGAATGACTTCCCTAGGGTCATAGAGCTGCTAAGTATCTGAGGCTAGATTCAGGTCTTCCTGTATCCAGGCTCAGTGCTCTACTCATTATGCCACCTACCTGCCTTGGTGGGCCCAGAATATTTGAATAACAAGAAGAAAGTGAGCTGAGAAATTAGGAATTTGGGGGAAACTTTAAATTATATCAAGCTGACACAATGCTCCTTGACCTTAAAACCCATCTTTTTCAAACAAAATTTTATTGAAATCTTTTGTTTCTCCAATCACCTACATTTTCCAATATGTCACTATTCTCTTGCTTTCCCAGAGATCCAACCTTTATAACAAAGAATAAAAAGGTGAGGGGGAAGCTCAGACAAACTAAGCAACATATTGAAAAAGTCCGGCACAAGCAGTGTTCCACAATCATGGTCCCCCACCTTTGCAAAGATGCAGAGAGGTTTCTTTAGGATTTTTAAATATCTCTTCTTTGGGACATTTGGTCATTGTAGTTTCAGAATTCAGTTAAATTGTTTTGTTGTTCTTTCTACTTAAATCATTGTGTATTTTGTTTCCCTGGTTCTGCTTACTTCACTTTGTATCAGTTTATACATCTTCCCATGCTTCTCTGTATTAGCCATTTGCATACTTTCTTAAAACACAATAATATTCCATTATATTGAGGTACTACAATTTTTAAACCATTTACTAATCATTGAAAAGCTCAGCTTTTTAACACTAATTTTCTCCTGGTAATATTGCATGACTACACATCATAAAATACCACAATCTCTGAAGGGTCAAAATAGCAGGTGAACTAAGGGGCAATAGAGAGACATATGGTGGACCTAAGTAGATGTCAGGATGTTACCAACAGTGGTGTGGTCACCAGAAGAGGCAAAAAAGTGGCATAATCCAGAAATATCATTAGAAAAGGAGATGGGATGTTGCATAATAAAAGCAAGGGCTAACAGATAGACAGTTTTGAGTGCTATAATGGTATCTATGCAACCTCAAAACACCTAGAAGAAAGTTTCCTATATTTTGGTAGATCCTTGTTGGGAAAGACACAAAAAAGAATCACACAAGATGAGAAAGCATAAATGGGTTGTAACCCGCACCAGCGGAGGAAGTATTCACATGGATGAGACTATAAATCCATTAAAATGTACAGTTGAAGAATGTATTCTATAATTAAATAAAAGATCTATTTTTTCCTAGTGATTGAGAGTTTGAAAGGAAAATTATCCCCATACTGTGCAGCAATTGAATCCAAGAGCTCATAACAGTACCTTGAGAGGATAAAATTTATGGACATAGAATTGTTCAGAAAAGGTGTTTGATTCTTGGTACTACCATAATGATCAGCAACGAAGCAATTTGTCACCTTATTCCTGATCTGTATGAAAGGTCATACGAACCTGAAACTGTCAGGAATCAGCAAGGCATCATCATCATCTGGTTTCTTCTCACTTTCTAATAAATTTTGTTATTGATACTCATCCTTTGTTCTAACCTAGTATGAGAAGCACAGATCCTAGCCCTCCTTTGCCTAGAATTTCTCTTGCCAAGTATATTCTGGCTTGCCTTACCCAACCTTTGAACTGATCAATTGAATTAACTGATGCTGTTTTTGAAAATCTGGTCTCTCTAGACCAGAAGGGAAATTCGGTTTTCTGAAAAGTAGCCCACACAGGCCTTTGTATAAAAATAAATAAATAAATTTAAGTGACAGTTTTTCTTTTCTAAACCTGAAAGATTCACATCTCATTAATCTCAACAGAGAAGATGCTGATTGCTCCTATAAATCCACAACATATATAATAGCTACATAATTGCAAAAAAAAAAAATAGAAATTTCTATTCTCCTGGTAGAAACTTGAGGAAAAATAATTATTTATAGCCTATTCCTTTCTTGTAAAATATAGCCAAGATTTAGATAAATCCTTGTAATTTACCAATGAGACTCTCTTTAGCTTATTTTCTTAAGGCATAGAATCAAAGGAAAATTGAAATTTATTTCAAAAAATATTTTATTCATGAATTGGGTGTTTGGTCTCATGTCTGCATAGGGAATTATTTTAAGGTTGATTCAAAACTCAGCTCAAATGCCACCTTCTGTGGGAGGCCTTTCCCAGTTTCCACAGCTGCTAGTAGTAGCTATTTATATGTTGTTGTTTCTCAGTCATTTCAGTCTTGTCTGACTCTTCATGACCCTTTTTGGGTTTGGATTTTTTTTTGGCAAAGATACTGGAATGGTTTGCCATTTCCTTCTCCAGCTCATTTTACAAACGAGGAAACTGAGGCAAACAAGATTAAGTGACTTGTCTAGGGTCACTGACCTATAAGTGTCTGAGGCCAGATTTGAACTCACAAAGATGAGTTTTCCTGACTCCAGACCTGGCACTGTACCTACTGTACCACCTAACTGCCCCATTTACATGTTCTCTCTCCCTTCAGAAAGTAAGCTTCTTTGGGGCAGAGATGGTTTTTGCTTTTACTTTGTATCTCCAGTGCTTAGCACAGTTCTTGACACATTATAAGCATTTAATTAAATGTTAGTTGATAGATTTGTTTTCTGGGAGTAACTGAATGGTTTTTTTTTTTAAATTTATAACATTGTAAGTAGAAGCCAAGGGAGATGTTCTGTGAGGAAAAATAAATTTTAAAATTGATTTCCTCACAAGCTTAGCCCCAAGGAAGAGATATAAGAAGGTACCTACCCCACCTCTTTCATAGACAGGAGGTGGTAGTTCATGGATGTGGGACATTGCATATAATGTCATATGTTTTCCATGTACTGATTAGTTTTGATGAATTTCTCTTTCTCTTCTTTTTCTTTTTGAAAAAAAAAATAATTTGGGAGGGAAAAAAGGAAGGATATGAGAAGAGCACTATGTAGGTAAGAAGACACTTACCCCACTTCCTTTACAGAGATGGGGTGGTAGTTCATGGGTGTGGGACATTGCATATAATGATAGATTTTCTCCATAAATTGATTTTGTTGTTGGCATTGTTTCAATTGTTTATGACTCTGTCACCCTATTTGGGTGTTGTTGGGGTTTTTTTTGCAAAGATAATGGAGTAGTTTGCCATTTCTTTCTCCAGATGATTTTACAGATGAGGAAACTGAGGCAAATGGATTAAGTGACTTGCCCAGGGTCACGCAGCTAGTGTCTGAGGCCAGATTTGAACTCAGGCCCTTCTGAGTCCAGGACCAGTGCTCCATCCACTGGGCCACCTAGCTACCGTCTATGTATTGATTAGTTTTGATGAATTTTTTTCTTTCTCTTCCTTTTCTCTTTGAAAAAAAAAATAATTTGAGAGAAAGAGGAAGGATATGAGGAGAGCTCTATCTAGGTGACTTACAAAAACAAAAGATATCAATAAAATCTATTTAAATTTTTAAAAAATCCGTGTCCTCTCTTCTAGGGAAAAACAGTTATAAAGGTAATCCTGTTTAAAGGGACTATATCTTAAGGTATTCACATACTCATTTCATGTCAGTAAATTTTTCCCGGGTGCATTGTAGATAGAACTCAGTGAAATCTCCCTGTATAGTAAGAGTGAAATGCCATGAATACTTTTCTCTCAATCTATATTTCCTTTTGTCAGCACATCTTGATTCTGCTCAAATGTTACCTGTGATCCTATATCAAAGCTATTTGGTGAGATACCTGAGTGAGACACTAGGGAAGTGGTGGCCGCTGCTGCCACTGCTTCCCTCACTATCTTCCATCTTATGTCCTTCCCTGGGCAGCTAGGTGCCATAATGGAGAGACTGCCAAGCCTAGAGTCAGGGAGAATGCTCTTCCTGAGTTTAAATCCGGCCTCAGACACTTAGTGGCTGTGTGATCCTGGGAAAGTCACTTAACCCTGTCTGCCTTAGTTTCCTCATCTACAAAATGAGCTGGAGAAGGAAATGGCAAACCACTGCAGTATCTTTGCCAAGAAAACCCCAAATGGGGTATGACAGTCTACTCAGGTCTTCTGGAGTTTTCTCTAAGCTCTCTCCTCTTATCTTCCTCACCATCTTGAAGCCTTATAATCTCTTTCTGGATTGGTTGAGGAAACTTGGTCATGTCCTATGGTCACCAATAAAATAGCAGAACAGTTTGGAACCTAAGGATTTTGAGCATCTAGTAACTTAGTGGTTGAATCTTCCAGCCAAGCCTCTGAGAAGGAATTCCTTGGTGAGGGAGGAAAGTACCTTGGCCTAAGCCTCAGTCTCTTCCTTTCCTCTCTTGACAAGGGGAAGACTTTGTAAACTTCAGAAAGTTGAAGGATCCCCAGGAATGTAATGGATGGTGTCTGTCTAAAGCAAGAGCCAAGGACAGATTAAGCAGGCTGAGGAAGGGCAAACTGAAGACTCTGTAAAGAGCCCAGTGAAAAGCTACATCCTACCTTGGGGAAACATCTTGAGCACTCCAGAAGAAAAGGTTTTCCAGGATCTGTGTGCCACTCTCCCTTGACTACATGTGCTCTAAGCTTAATCCCATATCCCACTGCACTCTGTATGTACTTGAGGGAGAGAGCAAATCACAGGCTTCATACTTTGAGGGGAATGTTTTGAACCAAGTATACCACCATCGTAATAACTCATTTCTAAAAACTGCTTAGGACTGGCTGACTAGTTGATATCAACTGATAATCATGGGGAGGAAACACACCTGTGGGGACTCATGAGCCATAGTACAGAAAAGATACTACCCTCCCACCCCTCAGGGCTAACCCTCAGAATCTTGGGAGAATGATGTAGCAGCAATCTTTCAGGACCCCAGTCTGCCAGTTTAAGTGGATAGGTAGGAGAGTATCCCTAGAACATGTGTTACATTTGTAATGTGCCAAAAGGAATTGGGTAAACTTCTCTATCACCATGCAAGGAATGATCATGGATGAATATACAAGAGGGACATTGCTTCATTATAAGATGAACTATATGAGCCAAGAAGGGCAAACATAACATATTGTGAAGATCTGGAGGCAGTAGATTATATAAGATAGACATACTGAGAAAAACATAGATCTAAAGAAAAGCCCAGATCGAAGGCTTCTGCATCCGTGTGGCCCCAAGGAGAAACAGAGACTTGATGAGAGAAAGAGACAAGAAAAACAGATTCAAAATGAAATCAGTGTGTAAGGACACTGAGATGAGAAGCAGAGATATGAGAGAGAAAAGAGATAAAGACAGAGTTAGAGAGACAAAGACAAAGATGGTCAGAAGGACAGACAAAGATAAAGACAGAGAGGGGAGAGAAAGAGAGAGAGAGACAGACAGACTACTTCATCAGAGAGCCATATGCACCAAAAAGCAGCAAAACTGAGGCCTCTAGGTAGAGATAGAAACCTGTATGTCTTGTTCTTTTTCTAATACTATGAATCATATCACACAAGGAAAAGCCCCACCTTGGCAATTTTTGTTGACTTTTAAGAAAATCATTTCTATATTTAATAACTTACTGTCTTACTACTTGCAAGGTAGCTGAGGGACTTTTCGAGAAGAGTGAAACCATCCAGAGACTGAAGTTTCCAGGATTTTCCTAGATGGGGGGAAAAAACAGAAAAAAAATTTGTATAAGGCAGATACTGACATTCTCGGGGTTTTGCTGGATGGGATCATAAAGCAAAAAGATTTTTGTATATGGGATTCCTGGCCTTTCATGCCAAAAAGTCCACCATACCTGCCTTCCATTTCTCTCTATTATGGTTGCTACCGAGTTTACCTAACTTGTTGGCCAGGCTCAAAGTACCCCTAACTGAACCATATGGAAATCCTCATTATAATTTGTCTTTTGAGTAGGTATTTTATCACTTCTCTCCTGATTGTTCTCTCCTCATTGCCTAGCCAGGCCTCTTCCCTGTCCTCCCCATATTGATTCCCTATTTTTTCTTACAATTGACAGAACCAATCCTTCCTCATATTCCTGACTTAGACTTCCCTTGTAATTTCGGTATCTACAGAGATGAAGGCTTTTGTTGTTTCTGAAAAGAAGTCAATCCCAGTGTTTCCAGTCATATGAGGTCATATAATTTTCCTCACTGACAATGGGGTGATTCACATCTCTCCTACCTTAATAGGGAAAAGTTGGTACACATTCAGATTGCAAATAAAGTAGAATTTTCTTTTCTCCCTAAGGATAAGAAAGCAGACTATCGTGTCAGATTTCCTGCTTAGAAACTCTTGCTCTTACAACAATGATACTTTTGTTTTCTCCTGTTAGCCCAAAGTTTCATCTTCTAGGTTTTTCTTATTGACCTGTACAGGTAGTTATTTTAAATGGATTTAGAGTCCTTTTTCCCCCTCTGCTTTAGTTTTGCTTCCTTTGAACCAAGTGTTCACTTCAGCTGCCATCTCTCAGCTACCTTAAGTTTCCACTTTCGAATTATGTGGTTTCTTTTTTTTCTTCCTTTGTAAAGTGCTCCTCCATCTTCCCTTTTATAGGTCAGTTTCTGCTAGTCATGAGTTCCCTCACAAGAAGTCTCAGGAATACATGCAGGAGTATATTTACCTCTTTATGCTAATTGAGCTAATTATGGTTCCAAACCAACCTCCATGGAAAGCTCAACAAAGAGTTCCTGGGTTCTTTTTTGATGCCACGGATTCTGTCCTCAGTAACATGTGTTTTTGCAGATCCTAGAGTACAGGATGTTTTCTTTTCTTCCCATTTTCCAATTAAAATTCAGTCTATATGTTGGTAAATCCTTTAGTACATTTTCTAGGTAATTTTACTGGTCTCTCTTATATAACATGGATGGCCCTGAAGAGTAAGAGTGGGCCCACGATTTTAATTGCACTCGCTACATGGAATATCTTTCCAAATATTTCCATTTTTGCTATGAAACAACAGGGTGGAGCCCTCCAGAATTATTCCTGACCTTTCCCTCTGCTATGAATTATAGACACTCTAAACATTGTTTTCTGTCAGAATCCATAGAAACAGTATGGATTCTTTATTCCTTTAATCCATAGTACACCCAACATTGCCAGAGACCAGCATAAGATATTTTCTCCTTATGGAAAAATGGGGAAATGTCTTCTTTAGTTTTTCCTTCATTTCATTTTTTATTCAAGTTTTCTAGCGTTTTATACCCATAGTTTTATGTCCATATACCTATCTCTAGTTTTCTATCACAAAGTTTATTTATTTTTTTTTCTATATTTTTTTTAATTTTTTTTTTTTATTTTTAGATTGCAACAAACAGTTCTACATAGTTTCGGGTTCCAGATTCTCTTCCCTCCCTTCCCCCCTCCCTCCCCAAGAAGGCATGGAGTCCCATATAACTTCCAGGTATAACTAGGCATTGAATTAATTTATACATTTTCTCATGACTCATGAGAAAGACAAAACAGAACCAAAAGAAAAAAAAAAGAACACAACCCAACAACAAATACAAAAGAGAAAAGAAAAAAAAAAGTGGAGGGGAAAAAAGGCGAGAATGAAGTGTGCCTCGATTTGCATTCATACTTCGTAGTTCTTTCTCTGGATGTAGATAGCCCTCTCCATCATGAGTCCCCTGGAGCTGTCTCTGCATATTGTGATGCTGAGAAGAGCAAAGTCTGTCAGGGTTAGTCATCACAGAATCCATATATCTGTGGTTGTGTATAATGTTCTCCTGACTCTGCTCCACTCACTCAGCATTATGTCATGTAGGTTCTTCCAGGTTGTTATGAAGTCCGTATCATCCCCACTTCTTATAGCATAGTAGTATTCCAT
>CM053623.1:146370936-146389544 GCA_028646595.1 Phalanger gymnotis
TTCCTCTGAAAACTGTCTGTTCATATCCTTTGACCACTTCTCAATTGGGGAATGGCTTGTATTCCTATGTATTTGGTTCAGTTCCCTGTATATTTTGGAAATGAGGCCTTTATCAGAGGCACTAGTTGTAAAGATTTTCTCCCAAATTTTCAGCCTCCCTCCTCTATCACAAAGTTTTGAAGATACTGTAAGGCTTTAAAAGTTTTTCTTTTTCCTTTTCTTCCTTCATGGATTCATGAGGCTCCCCCAGTGCTAGCTCTCTGTTGTTCTCAGTGGATTAGGACTTTGTAGAGGCCATACCTGGCATTTGTGCTCAAAGGATCACAATTCCTGAAGCTACTGATGTTCTCAAGGGATTGTCTTTGTGTCTCGGTTTGCATGTGCTTCCTCTAGGGCACTGCTACCAACTGTGATTGTTAGTGGGATCTCTGAGACCAAACTCATTGGTCACCTGGGCACTCCCATCTCAAGATATCTAGTCAACTAAAATCAGGGGAGATTATCCACAAAAGTTACAGAGATAGCATGAATTTGTGGTGACTGGGTGGGACACAGGGCAGCTGCCCTTCCCCCATCCAGAACTTCAAAGCAGCCCTCCTCTCTCAAAACAGAAGAGATTGAAAGTCTGTCTACTCGATCTTTCTGTATGCTCATTCAATTCCAGCTCAGCCCCCTCCTTCGATCTCTGATGCTAATTTGGAGATTTTTCATTATTATATAATACTAAGCCATTCAGTCACTCATGGACAAAAAACTGGCTTCCATATATTTTATTGGAACCAGGAAGAGAATATTCACGCATATTTTAAGGCTTGTTGTCTTTCATGCAACAGAATTCCCCCTTATTATTTCTTCCACCTTTTGAAGGATTAAATTATCATTAAGACATGCCAAGAAATTGTTGGTGCTCTGCTTTTGGCCAAGAAAGAGCTCCAGCAGATGTCTGGGTAGTTGAAGTTCCCCATCACTATTACATATCATGCTTCTCTGCCAGGTTTGTGATCTATTGTCAAATTTCTCATGTATTTCTTATTCTGTCCAGACTGTAGATTTGGTAGATTGTACTATATACTCCCATGACAAAATAGCTCCTGTTTTCCCTTCCATTTATCTTCGCCTAAATGCCCTCCACCTGGCTTCCCCTATGTAGTTCTTAGATCTCTGGGCCTAAGTAGACATTCTTAATATTCAATGATGCCTCATATCTCCCTGTTTACATCTGTCCTGTTGATTTCAAATAAGATGTACCTAGCCAAATTTACATTCCAATCATGAGTCTCACCCTATCAAAACTTAGTGATATCTAGAAGGTTAAATGTGACTCCTTGCATTAGGACTTTTAGTCTATCTGCCTTGTCACTTAAACTTTGGACTTTTGCACAGACATTTGAAGTCATGGGTTTTACTATTGACTTCTCTCTTGGATTTTTATCTTCTATGAGCTTCTGAACATCTTAATAGCAATTCTTCCTATACAAGTGCTTCTTTCTATGGTATGGGTTATTAGTCTTTTTTAATGTGATGGACCCCATTGGCAGTATGGGGAAACCTATGGGACCCCCTTCCAGTATAATTTTTAAATGCATAAAATAAAATACATAGGATTACAAAAGAAACCAATTATGTTGAAATACAGTTATCAAAATATTTTTAAAAACAAATTTATAGAAGCCAAGTTAAGAACATTCCTGCTGGATGGTTTTAGAAAAAACCTTGGGAGAAACCTTATATGAAATGATGCAAAATGGAGTGAGCAGAATGTAATGGCAATCAACATGGGTTTGAGTGACATGTTTGTGACATCAGAAGCTTTTAGACCACGTGGGTTTAAGTCGCATTTTTGTGACGATTTTAGGTCAAGTGGGTGAGTCACATGTGTGACTCACCTGAACAAGATATATAAAACCAGGGGTTGGCATTCTTTTTTCAGAGCTCTGAGCTTCAGCAGTAGTGACGCATGACTCTGAGCCAGCCATTGTTGAGCTCCCAGCTGAACTCAGATGTTGGTAACTATGACTTGTATTTGGTCTGTTTATAAATGTACATTTGTAATTTGTAATGTGCTCTGAAGTTTATAAATGTACATTTGTAATTTTTAATTTGCTCTGAAGTTCAGGGTGCTGGCTTTTTCCCCTGAACTAAGTGAATGATATTTGTATGCTGGATTAAAATAAGATTGTTAACCCCTTAACGTTGCTTTCCTTAGTAAAGCAGATCAAAAGGACCTGGGCTTGCAGCATTCTGTGAGCTGGTTGTTGTTGGTTTTATACCCCCACAGCAGTTGCTAGCCAGATTTTTGAAACACAGAACCAGGACAACATTGTACACTGTAGCAGCAATATTGTAGTAATGATCAACTGTGAAAGATTTAGCTATTCTGATCGATAAAATGTTCCAAGACAATTCCAAAGGACTCATGATGAAAGAGAACCGGTGAACTCTGAGTGAGGATTTTCACTTTTTTATTTTTCTTGCTTCTTTATTTTTGCAACACGGTTAATATGGAAACATATTTTGTATGATTTCATATGTATAATGAGTAGCATATTGTTTGTTCTCTCAATGGGTAGGGGAGGGGGGGAATCTGGAACTCAAAATTTTAAAAAATGAATGTTAAAAATTAATTTTTTAAAAAAGTAATCCCCTGCCTATAGCATCTAACTTTGCTGATTTTCTTAGGCAGCTTTCTCTTCCTCTTTTTTCATTTAAAGGTTTTTTTTTTTTAATTAGCTTTTCAAGACATCAAGTAAAACATTCTTACTAGCTTTTGTTAAATGTGTTTCATCCCTAGTCAGGACCCTCTCATTCTCCTGCCCTGGTCAAATTACAGCTGGAGTATTGTGTTCAGTTCTGGACTTTTTAGGAAGGACATTGATGATCTGGATAGCATGTAAAGAAAATCTTCCCAATAATTATCTGTCTATAATTAGAATGAGCTCCCTCGGGAAGTACTCATTTTTTTCTTATCAGATATCTTCACATATTATTGGAAAGGCAATTCTCATTCAGGTGCAAGTTAGACTAGACCTGGGGTCCCTTCCAACTATGATTTTGGATAAGAAAACAGCAGAACCTTAACTTGACTGGGGCAACCAGGGCTTTACCCAGGGCACCAAAATTTACAGGGTGCCAATCACACTTACATTCTTTCAGTTTAAAAAAAAATTAAGCTCATCACCTAGTTAGCTAAAATAATTAGCCCCAACAGAAAATTACCATATGATATGCTTCTCCCTCTCTCAAGGATGCTCCTCTTCGACCTGACTTCGGCCTATTTCCCACCCCTCTACTAATACTGGCCTCCTCATTCTCCCAGGTTCCTTATCTCTCCATCTGTCCAGGGGTCTTTTCCCCACATATGACCTTGTATCCTAGGGTCTTCCCCCCAGCTTGATTTATCTTTAAAAGCTGATATGAGGGTATCGATGGTTACCCTGGGTATGCTCTATGAAAAGGACCTTAGGCATCAAAAATACTAGTAATGGCTCTGATAGACAGTATTGAAATTGAAAAAGAAGTAGAATTGTTAAAAACAAACAAAAAACATTAAATTTGAATAGTAGAAAAAAGATTGTCTCAATACTAAACATTTTAGTCTTTTCTCCAGCTCTTCCCCCTTCTTTGCGTTTTCCTTTTTTTTGGGGGGGGGTTTGGTCTTCTTAATTTAATGAGTCCTTCAGGTTGATAACCTTGGTCAAAGTTTATCACCAATCAGGAGCATAATTGGAGTACCTACATTAACCAGTGCATTTCAACTAGCCTTGAGGAAAGAGGAATCCTCCTCATTGCTTCTGAATTTCTTGGGCCCCAAGACATCCATCCTGGCCAAAAGCAAATAGGAAACCTAAGATGCCCATCCTTTCCAGGAGTAAATATTGCCCCTGCTGCATGGCAGTTGTGAAATATTGGCCAAATCGCTTTACCCTCTGGGTCTTAGTTTCCTCAAATATAAAATGAAAGGGCTGGACTAAAGGATCTTAACGTTGATTGTGCTATTATTTTAATGACAGAAAAATGGAATAATGCCAGTGCTGACCGACAATGGATTTATTATATGAATGACTTATAGTTGTAAAGCTCCTCAAACTCCTTAAGTGATAGTTGTTTCAATTCGATTTAACAACCGTATGTTAAATTCTTACTAAGCGCAAGGCACAACACTGGACACTGAAACCACAAAGATGAAAACTGACCTGGTCCCCAAACTCAAAGTTCTTTTGTTTTGTTGGGTAGGAACTGAGAATTACATATGCATATAATACAATATAAAAATTTGATAAGGACAAAGGAGATATATAGACAGTGTTTTAGGAAACTCTGAGAAGAGAGTGAACACTTTGAGCTGGCACAAGGCAAAGGAGAAAGGGAAAAGATTAGAGAAGGTTTCATGGTGAAGATAATACCTGAGTTGAGCCTGGAAGGAAGAGGATTTTAACAGGCAGAGAGGAGAGAGTGCATCCAAAGCAATAGGAATGGCCTGTGTGAATGCCATTGAGAATGGAGAAAGCGTGTTGAGCTCAGGTAACTCAAGCTAGTAATCTAGTTTGTCTGGAACGTGGGGTATATGAAGGGGTGTGATGCAAAATAAATGCTGGTTAGAGTCAGATTATGAAGGGTCTTAAATGCCAGACTAAGAAGTTTTCTCTTGTGTACTATCGGCAAATAGGTCATTACTGAAGGTTTCTGAGGGGGGGAAATGACATGATCATACCTGCAGTCTAGGGACATTGTTTGGGCAGCTGTATGGAGGATGGATTGGAAAGGGAAGAAGCTGGAGGTAGGCAGGCTAGGTGGGAAACTGTTATAATAGACTAGAAAAGAGGTAATGACAGACTGAACTGGGATGGTGGCGATGGAGGTGGAGACAATGAGAATGGATAGGAAAGATGTTGTAAAGGCAGAACTGATAGCACTTAGCAACCAACTGGACGAAGGGGGCGAAGGGGAGGAAAGAGCCAAAGATGACTCTTTGTGGTTAGGAAGCAGTCAGGAAGATGGTGGTCCCAAAACAGAAGTAAGGAGGCCTGGAGGAGGGTCAGGTTTAGGGGAAAAGATAATTAGTCATAGTTTTTGTACACGTTGACTTGGAGGTACCAGCAAGGCATCCAGGTATAGATGTCTAATAAGTCGTTGGAGCTTTGGAACCTAAGCTCAAAGGAGAGATTAGGGCTAGATAAATAGATCTGAGAGTCATCAGCAGAGGGTTGATAATTGTGCAGTGGGTATGCACAGAGGAGGAAAGGGCTGGGACTGTTTCACTTTTGTCTTTGTATCCCCAGTATCTAGCGTGGTGCGTGGCACGTAGTAGGAATTTAACAAATACTTGTTGGTTAATTAATGATAAAGCCCAGATCAGTCCAGCATGGATTAGAGAACAGCAGACATTACCAGGAGCCAGGGAAAAAAAAGCCATGCCTAGTAACAAATCCTTTGACATGCCAAATCCACATAAGTTTTAAAATACGTGGACACTACATCTTCTTAGCTTTCAAACGAGGAGGCCTCAGAAGAAGCAATGATTTGGGCTAAAAATAATGTGGGAAGGGCTAGGTGGTGCAGTGAGTAATGCACTGGCCCTGGAGTCAGGAGGACCTGAGTTCAAATTCAGCCTCAGACACTTGACACACGTATTAGCTGTGTGACCTTGGCCAAGTCACAACCTCAATTGCTCTGCCTTCCCCCCCAAAAAAAGATTAAAATTAAAATAAAAACAATGTAGGTTCTGCAAACCTAAAGTCCAGATTCTCAGAGGCCAGAGTAAGGGATTCAAGACTCTGAATGAAGCAGTCCAGAAATAAGATACACAAGCTGCTTTCACCAAAATTGGAATTCCACTTATTCTACTGGGACTTTTTTCCATCGATGTTTTGAGTTTGTTTGTAGGTAAAGAAAAGTAAATGCGCTGGGAATGGGGAAGGAAGATGACTGTATTTTCTTGCTAGGGAGGGATTACAATTGAGTCTCATTTGCATTTCACATGTTGTGACAAATATGCTCTATGTCCATTTTTTATTAGGAACTTGTTCCTTGCAGGTAATCTGACTCAAATACACCAAGAGGAGAAATAGAGATTAACTAGATTCAAATGTCCCCATATTTATCTGGGTAAGAGAAAAATATAAGCCACATCGAGGTTATTATAGAGAAATTCGCCAAGACTGAATCTAATCTAACTACCAAGATTAGAGGACTCTAGGAACTCCGCTTGACATGTGGGTTGGTCAATAATGCTGAGTATTCCAGGAAAGTCAAGGAGATGGAGAAATGAGAAAGGGACTTTGATTAGCAATAAAGAGGTCATTTAGTCCATCACAATTCCAGAACGCTGGTGATAAAGCATGCTTTGCACCTTTTTGGTGGGAAATGATTGTGGGTACACAATGAGACCTGGTGAACACAATGCAAAAAAAAAAAAAGAAAAGATTGTTAATGAGATGTATAAAAAAATACACAAGAGAGAGTAGAAGGAAGTTCAGAAGGGGACACAGACAGGAAGAACAGTGTTGGTACTTCTATATTAAAAGTGATGTATACTCTAAAAGAGCAGTTCTCAAACTTTTTGGTCTCAGGACCCCTTCATACTCACAAAATTATCGAGGCCCTAAAGAGTTTTTTATGTGGGTTATACATATTGATATGGACTGTATTAGAAATTAAAATGTCTTAATATTATTATGAAAAGAGTTATGCTCTCATAGACGCCATGAAAGGGTCATAGATGCCCCTAGGGGCACCCATACCACACTTTGAGAACCACTGCTGTTAAAAAAAAAATCAGGCTGTACATGGTGGACTCATGGTTTCATAGACAATCCTCTTTTTCTGGCCTTCATTGTATTTGGAAATGTTCATGTTGATGACTGTCAAGTTTAAAAGTTTTTAATTAAAAATCAAAAAGAAGTCATTTTGAATAATTAGTTTCAGTAGTGTTTTGGTATCTGAAGCCAGATGGAAAGGGGTTGATAAGAGAAAGTGGAGGCAGGAAATGTACATTATTCTTTCTAGGAATTTAAAAGTGAAAGGAAGGAGAGACATAGAATGATGCTTGAGGGGATGACAAAAGAGAAATAAGTATGATAGTCCATAAAACATCTCTGGTGGGAAGGGCCTAGCCTCTCTTGAAGCAAGCTACGATCTGCTCCTAATATCCCTGCTCTTCCTGCCTTGCTCTTTTATGGAAACTTCTATGTCCCTATTGTTGTGCAGCCGACTCCCTTCATAAACAGGCAGCTGACCTCTGGACCACTGGCCAATATTTTATATCTCCTTGCCTTTGATATCAGAGTTGAGAAACCAATCAGATGTGACCAAGACTGTCCTTTCCATTAAAAACTCAGTGTCCTTTATCTGTATTGATGAGCTAGCCTGGCAAATTAGAAGACCATCATTGGAACGCTACCACTCCCACTTCCTTCTAACCTGAAGACCATCATGCCTAAGGTCCAGTGACCTTCCTGGTTTTTTCTTTCTCTTGTTGCCACTGCCTTCCTCTGTTCCCATCCCTAAGTGTTTAAATTAGTCCTCGATCCTTCCCTTGCATAAGGTAAGACCCATCATAAATAGTCTATTAGTTATTATTCTAAACATCACGGATTTGTCTAATTCTTTTGTGAAAACTCCTCTAAGCCCCAAAACTGCTTTTATGGACTGGGCTGTTGTTGTTCCATTTGTCCTTCATTTTTGAAGAGGACCATGACATCAGGGAAATGATAACACGACTTGCAGTTGACTTTGATTTGAGTGAGGGAAGGCTGTGCAAGGTCACCAGCCTCACTTTCTCCTCCAGAGCCATCTGGGTCCAGTGGCCTGATATTCACCAGGATGACTGAAGGTGGCCCAGGAGGCATCAAGAAACCTTGGCCCTCTAATGCTTTTCATGTACTCAGAGTGAGGTGATACCCATTCAGTTAATAGGCTTCTTTAAGAAGTGAGTCAAGAAAAAAAAAAAAAAAAAGAAGTGAGTCAAGAGATAGCCCCTTCAATTAAAAAAAAGAAAAAAATAATCTAGCCCGGAGGGGGAGATCCTCAGGGTTGCTGTTCCAAAGAGAAACAGTTACCATTGACATGCACTCTAAGTCAGGAGGGCCCAAAACGCAGCCATTAAGTGGAGCTCGGGCAGGGACCTATTGTGGTCCAACCTATGAGCTTCAGAGTGAACTGGGTTTAAGGTTTTGGGAAGGAAGGAAGGAAGGAAGGAAGGAAGGAAGGAAGGAAGGAAGGAAGGAAGGAAGGAAGGAAGGAAGGAAGGAAGGAAGGAAGGAAGGAAGGAAGGAAGGAAGGAAGAAAGAAAGAAATCTAGCCAGTAAACCCCAAATTAAGTGAAGACCCCTTTAAAGAAACAGAAGAATGAAAGGGGGTGGCGATGCAGAATAGAGAAAGCAGGGGAGGAAGAGAAGAATAAAGGTAGAAGAAAGGGAAAGGAACTGGAAGAGCGGGAAAGAAGAGAAGCCTCAGCTTTTTCATCCACAAAATAAGGATAATAATAGTATTTACTTCATAGGGTTGTTCTGAGGATCCTGTTACATAATGTTTGTAAAACAAGGTCTGCCAGCTTTAAAATGCTATACAAAAATCAGCTTTTTTTATTATTGCATGTGATTAATAAATGTTTCTTAAGATTAATAATGCAATCTCCCAAAGAGGGCAGGAAAGAATGAGATCAAAGTCATGATACTAAAGCCCTGGCATGGAATTTGTGTCCTTGTTCTAAAAAAAAAAATTTTTTTTAAAAACAGTCTTTCGCAGGGCCCTATGTATGTGTGACCCAAAGGACTCAAGCCCACAAAATAGAAACCACCAACCATTTAGAGGAGAATTCCTCCAAGTACTACACCCTTAGGGATGAAAGCATCATTTGCTAAAGTATCCAAAATAAACTTTTGCCTAAAGCAGGATGCCATGTCAATGTAGTCAGTGTCTACAATGTCAGTGTTGTGCCATGTCATCTTCTTCCAAGATGACAGTTTATATTTAATCTGTCCCTGGACTGTGTTCCTTAGAAAGAACTCTTCTTTAAATAATTTGATCCTCATGTGTCAACAAAGCAAATTACAAAATTGTGTTTATCAGAGTACCTTATGACCATGGTGCCAAGGCATTTTGCCAAGTTTTTAGCACCAGAAATCAAGGACTTCAGTTAGAAGATTTTATTTTATCTAAAGCTGGTTAGATTATACTTGAGGATAGTGACTGTGTTTTGCCTTTTGTATCTTCAGTGCCTGGCACATAGTAGGAGTCTAATAAATTTTTATTAATTCATTAACAGACAAATTAGAGGATCTGATAGAAGACAGTCTGGATAGTTGTGAGCAGGAAATGCTTCCCTTCACACACACTTACCAAACCATAATCTTACCAGAGTTTCCTGTGAAACCCTAACATAATGGGAAAATTGGCTTTACTCTTTACTTCATTTTTGCCTATATAATCAGTGAACCTTAGTCTTCTGAAGCTGAGCTCATGGCAATCCCTGTGACATGCCAGACCTCCTAGAAAGGAAGCTTTGATAATATATCAGCAAGTGGGATTAACCACACCTATAACCTCTAAGGGAATAGTTTAGTACAGTTACAGCCAAAAGAAGAAAGCTCTTCTTCTTTGTTATTTTTTAAAATCCAAATCTGAATGGATGCGGGTTTTGTCACAGATAACTGTCCTCATTTTCCCTATCTTGAAATAAGAAGCAGCACAGCTAGAATGGAGCACATACTGACTGTTTGACCCTAATGGTCAGCGTCCCCAGGCAACTTTCTAAGACAATAAATCGAAGAGGCTGCTGATCTGAAATGGTCGAGTTCCCTCACCAGAGGCTCCCTCTATCAATGACATCACAAGTTGGAACCATAACTCTTGAAATAAACAAGAATGAATGTCTTGCAATTTTACTTCATCACTTGGAAAACGGTCTTGAAGAAACAGCTTACAACCAAGGATGTACTTTCTTTTTTCTAAAAATGTAGAATATCTTTTATATTCTCCGAGGGTTCAGAGGCTTTGATAGGTGGGTAGGTAGCAGTGAGAGGGGAAAAGGAATGGAGTTTGATCTTCATACAGCTAAAATGACCTCTCCAAGGAGTGACGGTCTAGGTAATAGCCCAATTCCATTGCTAGTCTTGCTTTTGCTTCCTTTTTGGAAATACTCAGATAAATTTAACAATAAATTAACCTGGCTAGTAAACAGAATTATAAAACCTTGTTCTCATGAAAAAATTACAGACATAGTTTCATAGGTACAGAAAGGTTGGTAACTCAGTTATTTAAACTTGAACTTAGACATTTTTGCACATATAATACATATAGTTCATTTATTATATTTATTCACTATTTAGTGTGTGAGAATATATATGTATATATACACATTTTAACCTTGCATATGTCTGCACATGACAATTGTCTATGATAAAAAGCTGTACATTAGGCATCTGGGGGCAGTGTTTACAATGCTGGACCTAGAGTCAGGAGGTTCAAATCCAGTCTCAGACACATACTAGCAGTATGACTCTGGACAAGTTGTTTAACCTGTGACTCAGTTTCCTCAACTGTAAAGCAGGGATAATAATAATAATGTCATCTACCTCCCAGGATTCCATGAGAACAACATGGGAATGCTTGTAAAGCATTGTGTGAGCCTTAAAATGCTAGCTATTATTATTTTTGATTTCAAGGTTTTATTGGGCAAAAACTGTCTCTTTCTAGAGAAACAGTACCGATCAATAAGTCAACAAGTATTCACTAAAAACTTTCTATATGCCAAGCACAGTCCTGGTCACTGAAGATTTTTAAATGCTCCCATGGCTTGGTGATCTCATCAACTTGGGAGCTCCTTCCAATGATGTTGATCACAACTTGAGCAAATTTAAATCGGATATCCATTCCATATGACTCTTGTCTTCCCTGAGTTTTCCACAGGGAGTTCACTCAATGTACTGGAGACCTTCTTCTCTTCCTCCTAAGATTGAGAGGCTGTCAGATGACCAAATATCCCATGAAATAATGTTTCTTGTTGCTTAGGGATTAAACCAATTCTACTAAACCCTTTTTTGACTCCCCCAAGAAGTATCTGTTACCTATCCTTCTATTTAGCTGCAAAATCTTCTTTCTTCTCATTTTGTTTATTGCCAAAAATGTCAAGACTCATATAATTCAGCTCGTCTGGTAGTATGTCCGCTCATTTGTCATTGGACAAGGATCTTACCATTTAGAGTACCAATAATCAAACTGCAGTTTATAGAGAATTGAAAAACTGTGATTCTTCACACCTTCTGCTCATTTTTGCTGCCCCTCTATCACATCACCACGGAAGCAAAAGGAACCATGTGGGATTGAAGGTCATTTTATTTTTCAATGTTTCATGGGTTTCCATGGTCAAAGAATTCATCACCAAATGAGCCACCCTGGACTTAGGTGGACAGGTCCTCAGAAAGCAGTCTGCTGCAAGGCAACTCTTAAAGCCTTTACAGGCTTTAGATAAAGCCTTCTAGAACTGACATTCTTCTGGCATATAGCCTTTAATAACCCAAAGCCACCCACACACCATGTTAAGACATGGGAGTAAAACTTTGTGGAGAAGGCACTGGGAATGCAAAGACAAAAATTAGAGAGCCTCTCCCTTCAAGGACTTTCCATTCTACTGGAGAGATAACATGTACCTATGGAAGACTATGAATATGTCAAGGAGATTTTCTTCTGAAGACAAGAATATGTATACATAGAGGAACATAGTATATATGTTTATATACATACATGTATATGTAGGTTTTTTAACAACTGTGATTTCATCAAAATAAGGAACTTTCTCTACTAGCATATGTTGGCATCTTCTCTGGAATCATAGGCCCAGAGCAGATAAGTAAATGTGGCAGCCCATATTTGCAAAATAAATCCAATATAATTTTGTAGAAGAGGCTGGATATTGTGGGAAAGTGTAGGGGAAGAAACAGGTAAGGCCTCATGTGGAAGTGAGCTTTGAATGAAACTAGGTTTTTTATAAGGCAGAAGTGATGAATGGGTGCATTTCAGGCATGGAGAGCAGCCTGTGCAAAAGTATGGGGATGGAATATGGATTGTCATGGATGAGGATCAGCAAGAAAGCCAGTTTGGTTTGATTGTACAGGAAGGGGAGAAGAAGAGGAGGGGGAAGAAGAAGGAGAAGGATGAGGAGGAGGAAGAAGAGGAGGAGGAGGAGGAAGAGAGAGAGGAAGAGGAGGAAGAAGGAAGAAAAAGGAGGAAGAAAGGAAAGCCAGGTGGAGCCGGATTGTAGAGGGCTTTAAGTGCCAAGCAGAGGGGTTTATATTTGTTCCTGGAGGTAATAGAGGGCTATTAGAGATTTTTTGAACAGGAGAATGACACAGTCAAACCTGGATTTAGCAATATCATTTTGGTATCTGTGTGGAAAATGGAATGGGGAGGGGAGAAACTTGAGGCAAGGAAGCCAGTTAGGAAGCTATTACAATAGTTCAGGGAAGAGATGTGAGGATATGAATTAGGGTGGTGGCTATGTGAGTGGAGAGAAGAGGATGGAGAAGGAATAATAGATTGTTATGTATAAAGGGGTGTTTAATAAAGGCTGCTATGATATCTTATCCCACAGAGTTATATTACTACAGTGAAGATGGAAACTTGATGCTCCCCATAAAAAGCCTTTTTGCTTGCTTTAGAAAAACATGGGTTTCCTAGCACTGATAGAATTAGTCATCTATGTTTACCTTCCAGACTAGGTATGGGAGAGGCTGAAAGCTTTGCTCCTTTACCACTAAGCAAAATTTCACAGGAAACAACTGGTTCTGGCTTGTTGACTTTTATTACATGAAAAAATATATATAATATACATTAAACAAAGAAATTCATTTTTAACGAATTATTTGATAACTCAGATTTGTATGTTTAGGAGCATTGGCTCAAACTCTTCACTCCTGGTTTGTCTTTCTCAGGAAACTTCACAAAGGATCTAAGACTTCATTAATAATTAACTCTAATCTCCTATATAAAGAATGGCCTGCGCTCTAGGAACTATGAAACCTAACTGCTCTTCCCCACTTTTAGCGCTTGCTGGCTCTGTCTGTCTGTCTGTCTCTCTTTCTGTCTCTCCCTCCCTCCCCCTCCTTCTCTCCTCTTTCTCTTCTTCTCCTCTTCTCTCTCCATTCATTCAAAATTTCCACACAAAATTTGCCTTCAGTCTCTTCTCTTTGAACGTCACAATATCTTGTCTTGGTTGACCTGGGTTTGTTTTTAGGTAAACGACATCTCTTTCTCTGACTGATCATATTGATCTGCCACTGCAAAGGGCCTCTGGTTGTTTCTAAAATTGTTTGGTTTCCAGAGACTCTAGAAATATTCAAATAGATTCCGTCCCAGAATTCACTGATTTGGCGACACTTTCGAACTTGGCTTTGAGATATTTAAGAAAAAGAAGAGGAGAAAAGAATTATGACATGTTTGACATAAAAGAAGAGTGAATAATAGAAGAAGCCATTCCTCTTCTTAAAGTCTACTAAATAGATTGCTCAGTGGTCAATACTGTTCTTAACCTGCGATCCATGAATTTTTCTTATTTTGTATTTTATTTTATGCATTTGAAGACATTATTTTGGGAATGGGTCCATAGGCTTCACCAGACTGACAATGAAGTTAAAAGACATCTAATTATATGGTTGCAAATGGAAAATAAGGGACAGGAACAGGAATTGGCAAGGTTTTTCCATTTTTATTTGTGTGTGAATTTTGAACATAAATGTGAATACATAAAACATTAAGCAGTCCAAATAAATGTTTCTGTAAATGTTTCAACAATTCACTTTATGAATGTAACTCTTGGCTCAAAGGGTTAGTTGTATATGACTCTCTCTTCATTGGTAGAGAGAGTGGGCTAGAGTTGGTGAGAGCTGGAGAGAAAAGAAATCCTGGTTCTTCTGGCTTCCAGTTTCATCCATAAATTAAAAAGAAAGTTAAAAAAAGAGAGAGATGGCCACTCCACCTTTCCTTAAGGTCACTAAAGAAAGAGAAAGACTTTGAGAAACCAACATGCAGAACTTTATTATGTCCCAGTTTCCAGTTTGCTATACTAGAAATCAGAGAATTTCCTCTTGGGTGAGATCTGGGATTATTTCTCTCTCTTGGTTGGACTGGGTTATCTCATTCTCCCAAAGAGGGAGCTCATTTATTCTGTATTGTCTGGCATATATTCTCCTATGTATATTTTCTCTGATTCCTGTGTTTTGCTATCATCTTGGATAAATTAGTTTATTTGCTATTTGCTATGTGCGTTCATTATAGAATTGACATCTGATAGGAAGGTCAAGCCTTGAATATAAAGCTTAGGGCCCTCCTTTCCCATCAAGGAATAATGATCAGGAGGTTAGTTTGAGCCTAAAAGCTACTTCTCCTAGACTAACAATATTTAAGGATGTAGACAGACATAATTCTAGCTCAGTACCTTCTTTGTGAGGTGAGCAGAGGTAGCTGGCCTCTGACCCCAACTTCCTACTTCCTCTACTGTAAAGAATCAAAGTCTCCCTTAGGAGATTCTAGAGATATCTAACCTTGTCTCCCTTGGAGCCACATCTAGACAGACCCATGTGGACATACATAACCTATATGGGCAAAAATAAAACAGTACCACATCATTCCCCTTGGGGATAATGCTACAGTCTTAAACTCCAAATCTAAAACCAACCTTCAGGCTCTATACCCTGGCTTTTCAGGGTTTCCCTGCCAGATTGGCTGGATGCAACATCCCACCTGGAGTCTTGGCAACTAGGTTGCCATGACTCAAATTCCCACTCTGGTGAAGATCACTGCTGGCTAGGACCTGAAACTGAGGACAAATGACCCAAAACAGAAACAAACATTCCCAGGATAAAAGAAACCTCAGAGCCAATGGGTAAAAGGGAGAGCAGGGGAAAGAAATCCTTCCCCACTCACAGATTCAGTTCATGGCACCCGTGCCATGGGAGAACTATGATCTTTACCCACTGGATACGGCAGGAAAGAATTTGCAGGAAAAAAAATGATTGTCTTTGTCTGGTCATTTAAAAAAATACAGCCTATTCTGATCTCTTCCAGCTCTGCAGTCAACCAAAGGAGGCTACACCCACCCATGTCATATGGGACACAAGATGCCTCCAAGTTAGGCAATGCTCCAAAGGCTATCAATTATAATTAAAACCAATAAGTTTTCCTGGGGCAGCTAGATGGCACAGTGGATAGAGTGCCTGGACTCATCTTCCTGAGTCAAATCTGACCTCAGACACTTACTGGTTCTATGACCCTGGGCAAGTCACTTAACCCTCTTTGCCTTAGTTTCCTTATCTATAAAGTCAGCTGGAGAAGAAAATGGCAACCCACTCCAGTATCTTTGCCAAGAAAATTCTAGATGAGGTCACAAAGAGTTCCATATAATGGAACAACAACAACAAATTTTCCCCAGTATATGGATTTTTTTAACAGGACAATCTCTTATTGACAGTAACGAAATGGTGTTTGTAGTCAATTTCATCAACTCATTAGACTTTTCTGAGTTGTTCTATATGCAAGAGGGAAAAAAAAAATCTGACATTGAGAATTACCAAATGTATCCCATTACAATAGAGTTTAAGCACATTCTAGCTGGCTATTATTTAGCATGATACTGACACATCTGTCATAAATAGCTCATGGGTGTGAATGACACAAAATAGGTTAAGAACCCCTGTTCTGTGTCATGGCAAGAGATCAACCAGGAGTCTTTGTTCACTTGACCTTCAGCAAGATGCCAAGATACATGTGCTGGGAAGTGGCCCAATCATGAGGCCACCAGAAGGGTTCGAGGGGCATGCTCAACTTCAGAGGAAGTACCCCCCACCCAGAGCAGATGGAATAGGGTAGGGGGGCTGCTTCCCTTGATTCCCTCTATTTTACTTCAACTAATTCTGTTTGCTCAATCCATCGGCAAAGCTATGTAACTGTCATTTGCTAGAAATGGGTTAGGGAAGATCATAGAAACAAAGATCTCAAACTGGAAGAGACCTCAGAAAGTCACGTAAAACATCACCAAGTTCACCCTCATTTTACAGAGAAGTGAAGAAATTAAGGCCACAGAGCTTAAATGACTTGCCACGGTCATACAGGTAGTAAGCAAAAGAACCAGGATTAAAAAACGGGTCCTATGTCTCCAAGTTCAATACTATTTCCATTGTACTGTGTTACTTTCCAAACTCCTTCTTACCAGTTGAAGGTAAAGGGAAAGGTTGTAAAAATGTATCATCCAAACACATTCAGATCTTTAGTTTAATACATAACCACTTAGTTACTGAATAGGGCCATTAATATTAGCTGTTTTTATTATGAATACATCATCATCATCATCACTGAAAACATTAATTTGTATATCTAACCTCTACTTGGTTCTCATGTATGTGTGGCTATTATTATGTAGAAAACTCATAGGATGTACCTGTAGTAACTCAAAGGGTCCATTGGCATGGATTCATTTTCTCTCAAGTTCCTAAAGAATTTAGAACTGTCCAACTCCATCCTCCTAAATATGAGGGAATTAGCTTTCACAAATACTCAACACTAACTCACTCACTGTAGCATAACTAACAAACCAAAGCAGAAGAACACGTGCTAGCTCCGCAGCCAATGATCGTAATTACATTTGAAGGATCTAACATAGCCAAGGGCATCCAAGTACCGGGTTAGGACTACAAAGTAGAACCAGAGTCTGTTGAACATTCTGTTATCCTAATGTTCTGGTAAAACTGAGCTTGTCCATTTAGGCAAGGTCAAATACCACAAATTAAGCTACAACAACATTGGTATAAAAAGCCACATATGATCTCCAGGCCCCAGAGAACTGAGAATTTCTGATTTGGATGTTTGTAGTAAGGAATACAACACTCTGTGACCCAGCAAACAAAGAAGCCTCCAGGAAGCTAAAATAAATAAAACCTGAATCTTCCTGTCTAAGACCAGCAATAACCTCTCAAACCTGCCAACTAGCCATGATGCTTACTTAGCACAGTGCCTGACACACAGTAGGTGCTTAATAAATGCTTGTAGACTTGACTTGAGCCTTGGGTCACTTTAGAGTCATTTTTTCAGCTGCCAACCTATTCATTCTCTAGAATAGCTAATAGTTCTTTGGGTCCTGACTCCTGATTAAAACATGAGAGTACATATTTATTCTATCTCCTTGATTTGAGATGTGGACCTCTGGACCTTTGAAATCTGTACCTTGACCTTTGAAATTCCTTGCTCAAAATGTAGCCTCCTCACCACCTTTCTTCTTCCCTTATAACTCCCATAGGCATTTTTTTCCTTTCATCAACACCTACAGTTCCTTGATTTCCCCCTGTTCTCCCCATCAACACTGTTTTGGTTTCATTTTGTCTCCTGTGCTTAAATTTCCCAAAGCATAGATCTGGAAGTGAAGGTAGCAGATACCACCTTGCTTTGTGGATGACCATCCTGGAATCCTTGAAAAGGAAGAAGTATGTCTAACCCAAGTCAGAGATGGGACTTTGCACAAAAAATTAAAGCTGTTAAGTCATCTTTGATGCTGCCACACACCCTCATACTGGGAAAATGCTTCACCATCAACCCAATCTGGATGCAAATTTCTAGGCTCACAGCATCCTACTCCAATCTCCAGTTGTCTTTAAAGGATATTTTTTAAAAATTATTTTTGGTTTATTTTTTCAATTAACAAACATACCCCATGAAAAAGAAATGAAAAACAAAATCCTTGTAACAAATATGCATAGACAAGCAAAATGAGTTCCCCACTGGCCATACCTCAACCCCAAAATGCACGTTTTATCCTGCATCCATCAGCTCTCTTGTCAGGAGGTGGGTAGCATGCTTTATCATCTATACTCTGGAATTCTAGCTGGTCTTTTTCTTGATTGATGTTAAAGAATACCTTCTATCTCCTTCGCACCTATAGGTCTTGTGCCTGGGGTTCCTTTTCCACTCCCTAGTACAGATGTTGTCTTACCATATAATCACTCATTTGGAGGAAGATCTAATGCTAAATGAAAGAATGGGGAGGGAAAAGAGAAACTCAACAGTCTCTTCATTTTTTAACTCAAACTCAAGGAGCCCTCATTCCAACTGCTACATAGAGAATCCCTAACATATCCAGTCTCTGTGCTTTTTTTTCACAAGTTATTCCTTGTGTCTGGAAAGGATCCCTTCCCTTCTTTGCTTGTTAACATCCCTCCTTTCCTTCAGGGTCCAACTCAGGTAATCCTTCCTCTCTGATGAGTTTCTCATAAGACTATGCCTGGACCTCTCCCTTGCACATAGCATATTTCCTCTTGAATCACAATTATTGTCTTTCCCTTTCTATTAGATTGTAAACCCCTTGAGGGAGACGGCTATCTGTGTATATCCCCAACCCCAGACTTAGCTTGTTTGTTCACAATAGGTCCTAGATAAGAGATGCATATTAGATTGAATTCATTGCCCTGGGCACTTGAGTATGTATCCTAACCAATTTTTTTGTTTGTTTGTTTTTATTTTTTTTTTAATTTATTTTTGACATGTTTGGTTTTCAGCATTGATTTTCACAGGCGTTTGAATTACAAATTTTCTCCCCATTCCCCCCCCACTCCAAGATGGCGTACATT
>CM053623.1:146390044-146470151 GCA_028646595.1 Phalanger gymnotis
GCCCTGCTTCCCTCTGCCACTTTGTGGGTTCTGCAGCTCTAGAATTGGTTCAGAGCCATTGTTTTACAGGTTTTTGGATGAACTTGGTGGGGAGCTCACGCCAGTCACTGCTTCCCAGCCGCCATCTTGGCTCCGCCCCCCCAACCAATTTTTTAAAACCTATCTAAAGAAAGAAGTTTCTCTCTCTCTCTCTCTCTCTCTGTCTTTCTCTCTCTTCTCTACACACACACACACGCATACACACACACACACACACACACAAACTTCCAGAGTTTAATCATGTTTTCTCTAAAATAAAAAATTTTTTTCTTATCCATCACCTAATTCCTCTCTGCTACAATGAAGTCCACATCCACTTGTTCTGGCCTCACTCCAAAGGCCGAAATGAGAGAGAGTAGAGAGAACAATTGGCAGCATACTTGGTATAATAACATACCATATACTATCATTAAAAAAATCTTTCAGCCTTCTTCCTCCAGGTTAAACTATTCAAATTCTTTTCATCTGCCCTTCCAGGTCCCCTATGCCAACCCTTTCATCATCTCTATTATACAGGAGCAGAATGGCCTGAGGCAAAGAAATGGTCCTGCCCTTTATAGCTTCCTAGTCCACCACCAGGCATTTAAAGCCATTGTCTTCTACCACATCACAGTCCCTGCCTTTACAGGCTGTCAAACCCTTACTGGCTTAGATTCTTAGCAAACAATGAGCTATTTACTTAGCATTTCTTAGCGAGGAGTATTTCTGAGCCTGGGTATTTCCACTGGAGAAAAATCTATTTCTACAGGGAAAATTTACATATTTTGCCCTATAGATTTTTTTTAAGTCTGCTGAGAACTCTCTAAATCCCCAGAGGGTAGATTATCCCTAGTCCACTAATCAGAAAAGTAACAGCTCTTGTGGCATTTGTCCAAACTGACCAAAGGACTTCTTTTGGTGTGAGAATGAGGAAATATTTTGAAGTCATTCTGAAGCCATGGGAAAAAAATACATGGATCAGCTCTTTTCTTTTTTTTTTTCCTGCATCATCTCAATTTAGCACTTAATATTCTGATGAGCTCAGAAAAGGCAGCCAAAGAAGGAAGATACTGGCCTGTCTCAAATAAATATTATGATGCCCCTGAGTGTCATGACAGCCAGGGTTTGGCATGGCAAGACGGAATGGTTCCCAGTTATACAGGACACCTCCATCAAGGTCCAGATGTAGGAGCAGGCCATGTAAGTGGAAAGAGACTGATTAGCAGACAATCCACCACAGAACCTGGGGAAAAGATAAGCAAAAGATACTTACCAAGAGTCATCTGGAGGAAACAGGCAGAATCAATTGAAGAGACTCAACGAGGATCAACAAAGGCCAGTATCAGACAACATTGTTGGAACATGGGTGCTGTCACCTGGGATTGTGTTTGTGAGGCACCATCAAGTCGGTAAGAATTACGAAAGGTCAGGGTACTTCTGAAAATATTATTAGAATGAGTCTGGAAAGGACCTAGTCAGGGGGATCTTTACCACAAGAATTTGGGCACATAAGATCTGGGACTCTTTCACACTCTTCTAAAGTGATAGGACAGTCTCGGTAGATTTTCATGCTGGTTGATACCATAAAAAGATGTCAGGAGAGGGTAGTATAGTTAAATGGATTCAGGACTGAAGTTGAATGGCTCGAAGAGTAGTAATTAATGATTTTAATGTCAATTTGGAGGCAGTCTAATGTAATAACCTAGGGGTCAGTCCTTGGCCCTGTAATGTTTAATATTTTTTATCAGCGACTTGGATTAAGGGGAAAATGACATATTTATCAAATTTAAGAGTAATACGCATGTATAACCTATATCAAATTGCTTGCCTCTCAATGAGGGGGAAGGGATACAGGGAGGGAGGGAAATTGAAACTAATTTTTTTTAAAAAAGAATGTTAAAAATTTTTATATGTAATTGGAAAAAATAAAATGTTTTAAATAATTTTTAAAAATTGAGAGTGATACCCTGGTTATAAAGGGGCTCCTTTTTGGTAGGAACATTTATAATAGCAAGAAGTGACAACAAAGTGTAACACAGATAATATAAAAAGCATGCAGAATAATTGGGAAAATAGTATTACCATTTAATTAAAGATAAATAATCCTGCAAACCTCGGTAATTGTGCTGATATTCTTCCTCTATCCCAGTACAGTACAATAATAATTGATTTGCATAATTATTACCTTAAGTCAAAGAAAGGGTTAAGTATACTCTGTTTAAGAGGTTGTGGAAATAAGAGATACAGTTAGAGAAAGACATCTGTCTAAAATGGTTAAATTTTTAAAATTGATACTTTACATGGTGAGCTTGAGTCATCCAGAAAATTAACATGTGAGAAACTTTATTTATCTGAGACTGAATAAATGAAGTATATAGGGTAATTTTTAAAAATTTTAAGTTCTATACTGCATTTGTCCATTTAACAAGGATAGTCCTTTTGATGAGCTATTTCAGCATTTGTTTTTGAATAGCTGTTAAATTGAATACCAATAAAATTTACTTCTTTCAAAAAAAATCGGGATAGCTCAAGTTTAAGAGGACAATCAGGATCCAGAAATATTCCATCATGCTGGAGCATTGGGCTAATTATAACATGTTAAAATTTATAGAAAGGTTGGAAGATGGATTGTAAGGGGTTAAGTAGAGAGTGAGAGACAAGAAGGTGGAGGCATTTGCTGTAGATGCATTCTCAAGGAGTTGAGCCACAAAAAGCAGAAGAGACACAAAAATGGAGATGGAAGGCATAAGTGAGGGGTTTTTTGAGATTGGGAGAAGACAGGGGTATGCTTTTAGGCAGTAGGGAAGAAGCCAGTAGACAGAAAGAGACTGAAGATAAGTGATAGAGCAGCAGTGACAGAGTGGGCAATCTATTGGAGAAGATCAGATAGAACGTGATCTCTTGTGCAGGTAGAAGAATTTATCTTGGTAAGAATTAAGGCCACCTCTCCATGTGAGATGGGTGAAGGAAGAGATAGTGGCAAAAGGCATCTGAGTGGTATGAGATGGGGAAGAGGAGAAAAGAGGGAGTTCAAGGTAAATGCTCTCAATTTTTTTCTGTAAAATGTAAGGTAAGGTTCTCAACTGAGAAGATGAGAGGAAGAAGAGCCACAGGAGGTTTGAGGAGGGATGAAAAAGTTTGGAATATCCTCTAGGGAAAGTGGAATAGTGAATGTACGAGAGAGGTGTAGAAGTATGGCCTGGCAGCAGTAAGGAAGCAGTAAGTTGAGGTTATGTAACATAAATTTGAAATGGACCCATTCAAAATTATTTTCTCCACCTCTGTTCAGTAACACATATGTAGGAGTGAAGACAGTGGATGGTGGAACTGATCTAAGTCTCAGACTTGGCAGGGTACAATAGGTGATATCATAAGGGGACAAGACACTCACATTAGCTGAACTAATTTACCGAGTGGTCAAGATGGGGGAAAATGGAAGGAGTAGCTAGTGCAGTGGTGATGGCCTGGGAGAGAAATGAGGGGCTGAAAAATTGAGGGTCACAGTAAGGACAAAATAGGGTTTGTAAGGGAAGGCAGAGGGAGAGATGGAAAGCCAATAGATTGTTGCTGGATAAAGGGATTTCAGGAGTGTTGAACATGGAAGTGGTATATTTGTGAGCAATGGCAAGATTGGGGTGTAACTATTTTTGCATGTTGCTCAGGTAGAGTGAAGGAATAGGTCATGGGAAGTGAGTAGACTAAGAAAGAGAATGGTTAGTATGTTTGGGGGAAAGTCAATATACATGTTGAAGTCCCCTAGTATGAGAGCAGAAGTTAGAGAGGAAAGAAAAATTGTGATTCAGTTACTAAACTTGTTGAGGAAGGAAGAAAAGTAATGCCAAGGTCTATATACAATACCTCCCAGGGTTTTGATCGGGTTGTAGATATGGATTGCATGAACCTCAAAGAAGGAGAGGCTACTGAGTGATGGAGGCAGGGGGAGAACCTGGCAGTGGCAATCGGAACAAGGAGTTTTCTGACTCCTTTGCCTCTACCAGTGAGCTAAGGGGAATGAGTGAAGGTGTAGCCATTACTGGAAAGGGTGGCCAGGGAGGCTGTGCCATTGAGGGGAGCCAGATCTCCACGATTCTAAAAGATGGAAGGAGTGGGAAAGGAAAAAATTTAGGATGAAGAGAAGTTTGTTGCCTTTGTCTTTCCAGAGAGCAAAATGGATGGGGTAGGGAGTACTTGGTTGAGACTTTGGGGAGAGAGTTGAAGGGAATGGGAATAAGGAATTTGGGGTTGGGGAAGGGAAATGGGGTTTTGGATGATGACTGATTTAGGATCACTGGTGTGTTTAAGGTATGACCAGGTGTGAATACGTTCATTTCCTGAGTGGATGATGACACTCCTCTTTCCAGAGGAGGATGAGGATCAGACAGGAGAAAAGTCAGAACAAGATGGAAGCCATATAGTCAGGAGGCCCATTTCATTTCTCCTCTTAGCCCCAAGGTTATAGATTAGGCAGGAAACAGCAGATGGAACTCCTGATTCCAACCCACTTTCCTCTTCTTCCCTCAGGAAACAGGCTCACCAGGAGATGGAAGGCCTGTGATCTAAGGGAAAGTCTTTCCTCTTTGCCCCAGAGATTCTTCATATCTTGGGGTAAGAGATAAGGCTGTCTGGTGCAACGGGAGTTGGAAATGCCTCAGCCTCTAGTGGTCTTCCCTCAGGTGACACAAAGCAGCAGGAAGTGGAAGGCTCATGATCAAAGGAAGTCCTCACTCCACCACAGACCTCTATTACAGATCAACCAATCCTTTGCCACCTTCCCTCAGGGCTCATGGGCAGCAGGAGATGGAAGACGTGTGTTCAGAGGAAGGTCTTCCTTCTCCAGTCCTGTGTATTTTATTTTATATATTTCAAAAAATTATTCCATAACCTTTGTGGAATTGCTTGCCTTCTCAATGAGGTGGGGTGGGGAGGGAAGAAGGGAGAGAATTTGGAACTCAAAGTTTTAAAAACAAATGAACTGGGGAAAAATTGAACACTAAATAAAAAAACTTTATTCCAAAGGATTCACAGGCTTCACCAGAGTGCAAAGCGGTCCATGACACCAAAAAGGTTAAGAGCCCCCACTCTAAGACCATAAATTGCAAGACAGTTGCCAATTTACATTGGCAGGGGATGTTTCCTCATCCAGTGTTCCCCAAACCAATAAAATCATGAGTCTAGACCAAAAATAAACTAACAAAGCCCTTAACTACTGGGTCTTTTTTGGTTGTCTACAAACATATCCAAATATCTCTCTTAAAAAAAACAAAACAAAACCTTTCAATTGACCGTGCTACATCCTATTTCTCTCTCTATCTCATCCTATATCTCTCTTCTCCCTCACAAACTCCTAAAAATAAATTTCCACTAATTGTCTCCAGTTTCTTCTCCTCCCATTCACTTTTCAATCCCTTGAAATCCAGCCTCTGTCCCACTGCTCAACAAAAACTTCTCTCTCCAAGGTTACTACCTCCAAGGTCATTTCTAAATCCAATGTCTCTTTTTTCTTTCTCATCCTTCTGGACCTCTGAAGGACTTGGCCCTCCTGACAAGATTTGTCTCCTTCCTTCTAGATAATCTCTCCTCCCTGGATTTCCATGCCACTGTTCCATGACAACCACCATTCTTCTAGGTGGCATCCTCACTTCTTCATCTTCATTTTTTTTGGGTAGGGGGAGAGACAATCAGAGTTAAGTAACTTGCTCTAGGTCACACAGCTAGTAAGTGTCTAAGGCAGGATTTGAACTCAGAGCCTCCTGACTTTAGGGCTGGTGCTCTATCCACTAAGCCTCCTAGCTGCCCCACCTCTTCAATTTCACTCACACCCCACCCCCACCATCCAGCCAGTTGCAGATTCTTGTCAATTCTACCTCCATATTTCACATTCATCACTTCCCTCCATTCATACCACAACCAGCCTAGTTCAAGTTGTCATCACTTCTCTCTGGTACTACTGGAGTAGCTTGCTATTTGGTCCCCCATCCAAGCAAGCTCTCCCCCATCCAATTCATCACCTACATAGATGGGAAATCTAAAGCACAGGTAAGACCAACATACTCCGCTGCTGGAGAAGTTGTATTCACTCCACTTCAGATTAACTTCAGTATGAGCATAGTATTGGTACTTGCATAGAGAAATGAAGGGCTAAATTAATATTTATTAGATAAACATCTCTGGATGGAATTGACTGGGTAACTGATCATTACAAGCGTGTGTTGAATCATTTTGGTTGTGTCCAATTCTTTGTGACCCAATTTGGGGGTTTTCTTGGCAAAGATACTGGAGTAGTTGGCCATTTTCCTTCTCCAGCTCATTTTACAGTTGAGGAATCGAGGCAAAGAAAGTTATGTCACTTGCCCAAGATCACAGAGCTGGTGTATGAGGACATATTTGAACTTGTGAAGAGGAGCCTTCCTGATTCCTAGCCCAGTATTCTATCCATATTCTATCCACTGTGCCACCTAGCTAATTACATAGATATCCAGAAAAAGTATGTCTTGGGCAGGCATATCCTTGTGTGCCAGTATCAGAAGTGCTGCAAATTCTTTCAAAACATCTCATATGTACGGATGTGTGGAATACTTAATTGGGAACTCGTTTGTCTTAGCAATGAAACTATGTCTAGTAGAGTGTTAATGCAAATGTGACCCTAGTGAAAGCCATAGTAGGCATCATGCCTTATTTTTCAATTGAAACATAACAGAAGGGGACATTTGGTCAACTTTGATGAATGAAGAAACAAGTGTCTCAAAATGGATTAAGAGTCAGCAAACCCATGTTCATGCTTTGCCACAGTCACTGCCTAGCTGTGTGAATTTAGGAAAGTCACTTAACCTGTCTGAGTCTTCCTCCAGCACAAGTCCATAGTTTTTCCCTTTTTCTGACATCCTCTAACACAAGCAATTTTCTGGTAAGCACACATTGTATTTTAAGACTTCATTTCAACAAATTCTGAGGCATTCAATTCAATTCAACAAATATTGATTAAAGTGCCCATCATGTGCCAGGTACTGTGAAGATGCTAGGGATAGAAAGACAAAAGGAAACAATCCCTGCCCTCAGGGAGATTACATTCCAAAGGGAGGCACAGAGCATGTATATATGGGTCATTTTAAAAGGTCCCTTAAGGATGAAGGAAGCATTAACAACTGGTGGGATCTGGATGCTCTGTTGAGAAAGTGCCATTTAATCTGAGCCTTGAAGGAAGACAAGGCTTGCGAAAGACCAAGATGAAAGAGTGCATTCCAGGTGCAAATGTGTGAAGGTGTCATTTCAAGGTCAGGGAAAAACTGGTCTCTAGTTTGGCTAAAATGTAGATTATATGATGAGGAAGGAGGTAAAATAATGATAGAAATGTCGTTGTGAAAGGGCTTAAAAGCTAGGCTGAGGCATTTCTATTTTATTCTAGGGGCTTTAGGAAGCTATTGAAGGTTTCTGAGCAGGAGAGTGATATGATCAGATCTATAGCTTATTAAGGTTTTTTTTTTGGCCCTAGTTAGAGGATGGATTAGAGAGAGGGGTAATTGAAAGAAGAACGACCAGTCAGAAGTTATTACCGTAGTCCAGACAAAGGCAAGAAGGGCAAAACCAGGGTAGCCCTGTGAGGAGAGAAAAGAGGGAAGAGCAGAGAGGGGAAGGGATGGGAAAGGCAACACACTGAATTTGAAGTAGATGTTCTATGGATATTTGTCAATTAATTGTAGGACTGGGATCTCAGGAGAGAAAAGAGGGCTAAATGTATATACAGTTATCCCTTCATATTGCAGGAATTAAGGGTGCAGTGCCCCAGCAATCTGGAAAATCTGAGTAAAACTTTTTGGCCCTTCCTCATTACCAGAGAAGTCTGAATCATTATGATATTAAAAGATAAAATATTATACAATATTATATGTGTATTTTATGCATTTCTGAGTTTCTAAATTTTTCTGTGTCATCTTCTGGCCTTCATGTGTCATCTGCAGCTTCCACAAAACTCCCCCAAAATTTCCATTTCATTTTTTTATAACAACCCATGATATATCTAAACCATGATGGGGAAAGTTGAGATGTGGAAGGGATGACTGTATACTGGAAGTCATCTACATAGAAATGGCCACCTAAGAGCCAATGAGATCATAAAGAGAATAGGTGTAAAGAGAGACAAAAAGAAGGCTCAGAATAGGCCCTTCAGGGGTCGTCCACACTTAGGGTACAAATGACTCATGATGAACAAGCAAAGAATCCTGACAAGAAATAATCGGGCAGTGGGAAAAACTATGAGAGCTAAAAACCCCGAGAGAGAAGAGACTGTTCAGAAAGACGAGGCAGACAGCTGTGTCAAAAGCTGCAGAAAGGTCAAGGGGGCTGAGGACTCAGAAATGACCATTAGGTTTATTTTTTCCTCTCAGGCAATCAGAGTTAAGTGACTTGCCCAGGGTCACACAGCTAGTAAGAGTCTGAGGCTGGATTTGAATTCGGGTTCTCCTGACTCTAGGGCTGGTGCTTTATCTACTGTACCACCTAGCCGCCCTATGACCATTTGATCTAGCATAGTGCATCACAGAACAAGTGGATGATGGGTTTGGAGCTGGAAAGGTTCTCAGAGATCCAAGGTTACCCAGGAAGTAAGCATCAGAAGTAGAATTTGAACCTAGATCCTTTGACTTTAGAGTAAGTGGTCTTTCCACACTGGTACTCCTAGAGAGACTAATTTCGGTCAACTGGTAAGGCATTGTGGGCTAAGCCTAACTATGACTTAGTCCAGCAGGTCTGAGTTTTATTCCTTAAAAAAAAAGTAACAGGAATTTGTTAATTATGAAATACAACTTTAATAACTGAAGCATAAAAGGTATACTTAATGAATAAAGATACTATAAAATAAAACTCCCCTTCCTCACTGAGTCAGGAATTGGAGGAAGCAACCTACAGGCAGTGGAAACTCAGGAAAAGATTTCTTACAGTCTTCTTGGTCTCTGAAGCTAATCATTTCAGTTGCCTCTACAGAATCAACTTCTGAATGAGGGTCTTTCAAAGAGGAGAAAGACACTGGCCAAGACTTGAACCTGTAGTAGGCCACCAGGAGACTCACATCACAACCAGCCTAGGTAAAGTTGTCATCACTTTTCTGTAGTACTACTAAAATATCCAGCTAGTTGATTTCCTAGCACAGAAGCAAGGTATTACGGAAAAAATGGAACCTAATATTAGTCATACCATCCATATCAGCAATACTAGTGGTATCTACATCGCAAAGGGGACAGGACCAAACAAAGCCTATGGTACCCATTCAGTAATGGCAGAGTATGAGTAAATATGAGTAAACACAAGACACCAGACACAGTAAAGAAATACAATGTTGTAAAGGCAGGGGTGTCAAGCAGGAAGCCCCAGTCAACACTCCCCAGTGCTGAGCCAGATTAAAATATAATTGGGAAATATTTAACAAAATAAATAAAAATACAATAGAATATAGATAATGTTAATATGTGGTTTTCTAAGTCAATATGAGTCCCATAAGGATCCTTATATATGGTTTAGTTTCCCCTCTATTTCTATTTCAATTTGACACCATTGGAATGAGAGAAGCCCATGAAGAGAAGAGAGTAACCTTAAACTACCATAAGCAGAGCCTCAGAAGAAAAAAATTGGCATGGCCACATGGACTTCAATAGAATATGGAAGAAATGAAGCAAGATAAAAAAATTAATTAGAAACTAAATAAGATTAAAAAATAAGATTTTGAGAAGGAAAAATTGAAAGGAAAATAAACAGCAAAAAAACAGAAGGATAAAAACCATACCCAAATAGTAGACTTCCTCAAAAACAGAATAGAGCAAACAAATTCAATGATTCCATAAGACAACAAGAAGTATTAGAACAAAGTCAAAATATTTTTTAAAAAATAAGAAGAAAACATAAGTTTTCTACAATTAAAAAACTGACCTGGAAAAAAGGTTTAGAATGCAATAATTTAAGACACATGAGACTCCCTGAAAACCATGGCCAAACAAAAAACCTGAACCCCATAGTCTAAGAAATCATAATTTATGAAATCTATACTTCCCAGTAGGATTGATGTAAAATTAATTAAAATTGTGGTACTTCCCCCACTACTTATTATTAAATGAACTCCACCAAAGTCCTACTCTGTTGCCTCTTTGTAGCACCAAGATGACACTGAGTTCTCAAAGGCTATGCCACCAAAAGTCAAATTCAGACAAGTCCTGCCGAATGGGAAAGGTTTTGAGTTTGAGTCTGTTGACAGGGATCATTCTATCATTCAAAGATCAGCCTAGCTAAATTCAGAGAGGTTCCATTAATAAAATAGCCACAGGGTGATGAATTTTTCAGCCACAGCAATTCTCAAAGGCCTCCTAACAGGTTAGAGAGGATCAATCTAGAGGTAGGATCTACATGGTTGAAATCACAAATTTTTAAAGTATTGACATTACCAAATTTCAATTATCCAGATATGTGTGTGTGTGTGTGTGCGTGCGCGCGCGCGTGTGTGTGTATGTGTGTATTAGCATAGGTCAGCTTTTTCCTACTATCAAGAAAACTTTAGGATTCTGTTAACTAACCAAGATGATATATGCTCAGGGATTTAAAGATAATTTTTATATGACAATTTTGTCTCCTCTTCCCCCAAAAAGTATATAGTATGTTCTAAAAGTCAAAAATATTTCTGCATTATAAAATCCATTTCTGGGATTATTCATCCCTCTTTCAATATGAATAATACAGAGGATACTCTATTTGTGAGCGTATCATGTGTAAAATCCTCCAATAAAGCCATTTTCCAGTCCTTTATTTGGATGTGGAGGTGGCCTTGGGTTCTTAAAGACTTTGCCACTATAATGAACCTTAAAAGGTCCTACCAAGCTGGAATGAGTAATGTGGAGTAATGGAAAGGGGACTGGCTAGAGTCAGAGGACCTGGATTCAGATCTCACCTCTAATTCTTACTATGTGACCTTGGACAGGTCACATAACCTCCAATTGTCCTCATCTGTAAAATGAAGAGATTGGGCTAGATGGACTCTGAGCTTCTAAACCTAGGTGTTTCAACTTCCAGCTCTAAGATCCTATGAAGTATGAGACTAGTAAGTTTTTTTTCAACCACAGCAATTTAGGAAATTGTCTGCTAAACTATTTTGGAGTTATAGTCTACATTAGCAGAGATATGGAAATAGGAGTATCAACATGGACTGAAATCATAGATCTTCTGAAGCCAAAGTAATATACTAAATAAACTCATGAGTGAGCTCTAAGAGAGAAGCCAGAAATATAGTATCCATATACATATATATACATATATATGTATGTTGATTGAACAATTGCAGATGGGGTAGTGACTAATACAGGATATGGACAGAGCAGACCAAAAAGACAAATAAATTATAGAGTAGGGCATCTCCATAAAGATTAGGAATCACTGTTCTATCTAGTTTTCCTTTGCCTTTCAAAGCTTGATTACGTAGACGTTTAAACTTTTCCACTTACTTAAAAATACCACTTCTTCTATTATCCTACTCTGATGACTCATCCTAGAATTGGAGTGACCCAGGGCTCTTGAAGGCTGTGCCTGATAGAGTGCAGACTCTGTCAGGTCCTGCTGCACTTGAAAAAACATAAGTATAGCTCTGGTGACAGTCTGTGCAGCTGTGATCCGGGAACCAACCCTAGCTAAGCACGGATATGTTTATCACCAGAAAGGTGGTCATCAATCACTAATGTAGCCCTGCCCCTATGTATAGGTACTATGGGGGATGGGTTGTATAGGACACATCAAGGCAGCCAGTTTGGCTAGATCGTGGAGTACTCGGAAAGATGTGATGTGTAACAAGGCTGGAAAGGTAAACTTGGATTTGGTTGTGAAGAGCTATAAATGCCAAACAGAAGGGTTTCTGTTTGCTCCTAGAAGTGTCAGGGAGCCACTGGAGTTTATTGAGTAGGAGTTATTGTGTTCAATACTGAAATGAAACAAGACAATTTTAGTTCATTCAGCACGTAAAAGGAGATTTACTTAAGCATAGCAGCAGAGGGATATTAAAAAACAATAATAATAACTAAAATCTACATAGTGCTTACTATGATCCAGGCACTATACTATATAATAGTATATATAATAGATATATTCTGCATAATTACATAATCATATATATAACAAGTATAAAATTATATGTAATATGTAATACAATTATATATAGTACACACATGTTATATATAATATCATATGATATACATACATATATGATGTAATATAACACAGTACAATATAATATAATACATAATAAAGTACTTTATAATTATTATTTCATTTGATCTTCATAACAAACCTGGGAAGTAAGTGCTATTACTATCCCCATTTTACAGATGAGGAAACTAAGGCAGATAGTAGTTAAATGACTTGTCTAGAGTCACACAGCTAGTAAGTATCTGAATCTGGATTTGAACTCAGGTCTTCCTAACTCCAGGCCTGGCCCTCTATCTGCTGCACCATCTAGTTGTTGATAGTGTATTAAGTACATCCTGAGTTGAATCACTTAAGCAAAGTTTCTCTGCTTCAGAGTTGCCTCTCATGGTCCATCAGCCAAGCTTCTGAGAGAGACCAGAGTTCCTCGTGACTGTTTTATATTCAGGCAACCAGTAAGTAACATCAAAGGCCCAAATCCTTAGTCCCCTGAGACAATAAAATATCAAGGACAGTTTCCATTTCTTTTAAGGAAAACCAAGCTAATTGCACAGGGTGTGGAGTTGGAGGAGGACATGGAATATATCCCAGTAAGGTCTTTGATAGAACCTTCCAGCCCTTAAATGACTTTAGGGCTAATTCTGGCCAGCCCTAACCTTGGAGACGTAGGAAGCCTGATATAAGCATCTCTGAAAGAGGACAAGAAAAACTAAGAAAGAAAGATAACAACAATATAATAGCACCCTAAAGGAGAGACTGAATATAGGAAAATGAAGACCAGGAATTCCAAACTCCCTCCCAATACACACAGATATACACCTTGGAAGGACCAAGTTCTGGACTGAAATGATTTGGTCCATGTGGTAGGTGATGCCAAATCACTGTGGTTCGCTGTAGGTAGGAGTGAGATCAGAAACATCAGGACTACTCTGAAGATGATGACACTTCCTGCCTAGACACTGATCTTCATTATGAGTCACTGAGAGCCGCCCTCTACCATTGCTTCATTCAGTGTTCCCTGGTCCACTGGCCAGGTCCTCTCTATCCCTGGGAGGCCTATGACGGTGGGGGTAGGGATAATAACACATCTTTGCTCCTTTCTACATCTTTGAGAGACTACCACCATCTTTCTTCGGTGAGGGCTGGGTGGCATTTTCACTTCAGTTTGTTGCCAGAAAGCAAGTCCCCTCCCAAAAATGGCAGCTCCTGGTCCTCTCAGGGTGTGGTAGTGACAGCAATGTGGGAGAGTTCTATTAGTTCTAAATTTCAGTAAGGAAAGAGCTACAGTAAGCTTGCTTTTGCCACTGCCCATGCCCCACCCACTCTGCTGGGGCTCACAAATCTATCTTTCCAGCTGCTGCTACTGGGGCTGGTGCCACTGTCCACTTCCACTGCCACTGCCACCATGGCCCACAGCTGCTGCTCACTCTGCCAAGGTCAACTAATAACCCCTGGTCTAGAGCCTGAGCTGTCACAGGCAGGATAACTGCACTTCTGGGACCTGACTTTGGGCCTCTAGACCAGAGTCTAAGTCAGCCTCCTTCTGCCAAGGCAGGCCTGTACAGCCACTGCTGGGGCCTGACCATCCCCCACCCCATGCCATGGGCCTGACTCTGCTCCTCTCTACTATAAACCTGCACTTCCACTGAGTCCCTCTGCTGAGGCAGGAGTACAAAGGGTGCTGCTGCTGCTGGGGTTTGACTCTAGAACTCCCATTGGCCCCCGCCCTCCCCACCCAGGGCTGAGACACAAAAACAAGGCAGGGATTCCTCTGGGCCACTGTGTGTGCTCTATCTGGCATACATAAGCAGGAATATTTCTGTCAGTGTAGAGAAGGATGCTGGTGGGCTGAGCTCTGCAGCGGCCCTCAATTGAGAGAAGGAAGGAAGGGAGAGAAAGGGAGAAAGGGAGAGGGGAAGGTGGGAGAGGGAGAGAGAGACACAGAGAGAGAGACAGAGACAACGAGAGACAGACAGACAGACAGATAGACAGAGACAGAGAGAGAGGGAGAGAGAGAGAAAGAGAGAGAGAGAGAGAGAGAGAGAGAGAGAGAGAGAGAGAGAGAGAGAGAGGGAGGGAGGGAGGGAGGGAGAGAAAGGGAAAGTAAGAGAAGGAGAGAGGGAGGGGAAGGGGGAGAGAAAGGGAGAGAGGGACAGAGGGACAAGGGGTAGGAGGAGGATGAAAAAGAGTCACAGACACACACTTAGAGCTGCATTTCATAGTTCACTGTATGAGTGGAAATAGTCTTGCCTTTTAAATCTTTTAAACTGATGAGGCTCCCTCACCCCCAACAAATAAACCGAGGTACAATTGGCACATTTGTCCATATCCCAATTTCAGAAAAGTCACTAGGTTCCTTTAGGGAAAATGAAGCAACTTCCTTTCAAGTACCTTTTAACAGGACAACTAGGTGGCACAGTGGATCGAGTGCTGGGCTTGGAGTCAGGAAGACTCATCTTTCTGAGTTCAAATCCAGCCTCAGACACTTACTAGCTGTAGGACCCTGGGCAAATCACTTATCCCTGTCTGCCTCGGTTCTTCGTCCATAAAATGAGCTGGAGAAGGAAATGACAAACCACTCCAGTATCTCTGCCAAGAAAAGCCCAAAATGGAGTCATGAAGACTCCATGAAGACTTCTCATGAAGAGTCAGACACAACTGAACAACAATAACCTTTCAACAAAGTCCATATGACACAACTCTCAATGACCACCAAAATGTTATATTAAAAGTCTCAAGCAGTTGATTAGGTACAGTTTTTAAGACTATCCCAAAATTAAAGTCTAAGGAGATGGAGAAAATGGGCCCTGACCCAGGTCCAAGGCTACAAGGTGGTGATTCTGGAGAACCCAAATACAAGAAATTATACACCAATGGTTGGCTGCAATTTTTTCCAAGATAGAGCACAGAACATATTCACATCAATCTCTCCTTAAAGGGCAATCCAACAATTTACTCTCTAATGGTTCAGGGGTGGGGGATACCTCATAGTCAGTAACCATCATCTCTAAAATCACCAAAGGCACCACCAGAAGCATGGAACCCAATTTGGGCCCGCCTTCCTTTGCACCATCCGTTACCTACAACAAGAAGATCATTCCATTCTAATCCTACTGACTGCAAATTGTTCTGGGCTAGGTGCATACTGGCAAATATTTTAACAACCAGCTCTCAAAAAAATGTATATGCCTTTAAGTTTAATCACTCCCTTTCCTTCTCCTCACTATGCATCCTATCCCATAGTTTATGTTTAATACTGGAATGATATGAGACATATATTGGCCAGTTAACCAAAGCAGATTTACTTAACCATAGCCAGAGAAGTATGTTCCACAAATATATGCATTAGAGAGGAAAAACTAGCCTGACATAACAGTTGGATGAGTTAAGAAATTGCTCCCACCACACAGTCAAAAAATGTACTTTAGGAATGAATTAATGAGCTTTGCAAACCTTAAAGTGCTATATAAGTGTCAGCTATTATTATTATTCATTTTTAATTAAAGTTCTTTTGGGTTTGGCTTATTTCTTTTTTAAACTAGATCTGTTATGTCATCAATACATTGAGCTACTGGTGAGGAACTTCCTCTACCAATACAAATTAGCACATCCTCTGTAATTTCCTGGGGCCTTGAAAACTTAAAAGATTACCCGTACAGTCGGTATTTTAGACACTGGACTTGAACATATCTTCCTGGTTCTGAGCCCGGCTTTCAACGCCTGTTCCCTACACCATGCTACTTTTGGTCTATGGCCTTAGTAGTTGATTTGAATGGCTAATGTAAGCATTGCAATGTAGCGGTTCTGTTAATGGAGAAATGGAACAGATGCAAGAGATGTTGTAGGTTTAGAATTGACAGGACTTAGCAACTGATTAGAAATGGGGAGTGTGTAGTTAGTTGTGGGAGTTGCTGGGGAGCTGTTGTTCAGTTGTGTCCAACTCTTTGTGAGCCTTTTTGGGGCTTTTCTTGGCAAAGATACTGGAGTGAGTCGCCATTTCCTTCTCCAGCTCATTTTACAGATGAGGAAACTGAGGCAAACAGAGTTAAGTGACTGGCCCAGGATCACACATCTAGTAAGTGTCTGAGGCTGGTTTTGAACTCAGGAAGATGAGTCTTCCTGATTCCAAGCCCAGTGCTCTTTCCTGCTGTACCACTTTGCCTACGGAGAGTGTAGAGTAGAACATAACTCTTAGGTCGTATCCTCCACAGAGATATTTGCTGACTGACTACATAAGAAATGACAAGATTTGGCAATGGACTAGAAGGGTACAAAAACGGGTGTTGGAAGGACTATGATGTCCTTGACCATAATATGGATGTTAAGAATAGGTGTGAATTCAAGGGAACATATAATGACTTCTGTTTTGAACATGTTGCAGTTGAGATACCTATGGGACATTCAGTTGGAAACTGCCAATAGGAAATAGCAGTTAATAATGTGGGACAGGAGAGAGGCAAAGGCTAGCTATACAGATCTAGAAATCATCTGCATAGAGATGATAATTGAATCAGTGGGAAGTGATGAAATCACCAAGTGAGTGAATACAGTGAGAAAAGAGAAGAGGGTCCAGGACAGAATTTTGGGAAACACCTACAATTGGTAAGCATGGATCTGACAAAGGAGCCTGAGAGAATGGTCAGACAGACAAAAGGAGAACCAAGGGGGAGCAGTGTCACAAAAACCTAGAGAGGAGAGATGATGCAGAAGGAACAAGAGCAAATGCTGCAGAGAGATCGGGAATGATGATTGAAAAAAGGCCATTAGATTTTATAATTAAGAAATCACTATCAATAACTTTGGAAGGAGCAGTTTTGGTTGATGATGAGGCTGGAAGCCAGACTAAAGAGGGAATATAAGCTTCTTGAGGGTTTTGTATTTGTGCCCTCATGGATTAGCACAGTGGCACAAAGTAAACACTAAATTTTTTTCATTAATTCATCTAGTTCACTGACTTACAATTCAAAGAAACCACCTTCCTCCTCTTTTGAAAAATCAGAATATTTGACTGTCTCCAATTTCTATTTCCCACAATTCCTCAATCCCATTCACAAAATTTTTCAACATATTGAAATGTAATTTGTTTGGGCTGAGACTTGAATTAATTGAGGATATCTGGAGGTTCTCTTTCTATCTCCTTACTCTAATTTGCTTTCAGTTTCTAATTCTTTCTGTTTTTTCTTTCTAGATCTTAGGTCATTATTCCATGGCAGATAGGGAGGCTAAAAGTTTGAAAATTCTAGAGGCCCTGGGAAACTTTAAAGTATTTTGTCAGCAGTGCCCCCAGAGCAACAATGGCAGAAGATTCTGTATCTGAGAGGATGGCCTCCAACAAAAGGGCTGGCATAAACTTGACGAATGCCAGGAATAGCTGGACTGTGCGATGCCAAGGTGAAATATGGAATTCCTAAGCATCAGTCTTGAAAAATTGTCTGAGTATGTGCAAAGAAAAGTGAGGGCCTTTGCCCCTGTGGGAGCATCTGAGTGGTCTCTGAAAGCTAGGGATATAATACTATGATTTTAAAGAAAGGGGAGATCAAAGTGGCCTTGAGTGTTTGGATACAGCCTTGTGGAGCAGGTAGGACTTTAACTAGACATTATAGATAGGGGAATATTAGAAAACTGCAGAGGATTTCAATTGGGAAAACTGTAGGAGTCAGGAATCAATAAAGATAGTTTAGGGAATAGTGAAAAAAATTACAGAGTAGTCTTATCAGGAAGTAAAGTTGATGGACAAAGTGGGGCCAAATGATAACCTGGTTTTGGATGCCAGGCTAAACAGTTTTAACCTTATCCTGCAGACAAGGGAGAATCATTGAAAGATTTTGAGCAGTGCAACAAAACTCTGAAATCTGGATTTCAGAAAGATTAACCTGAATGCCACTTGGATTGCAGAGGTAAGGGAGAAATTAGTATCAAGTAGACCAGATTCAGAGCTGCTTCAGTAGTTTAGCTATGCAGAGAATACTATGGAAATAGTATTTGATTTGAAGTCAGGAGACTTAAGTTATGCCATTTACTGAGTGACTTTGGGACAAATCATTTTGTTCCTAGAAGTCTCATTTTTCTTGTCTAGGAAGAGAAGATGAGAACTCCCCTGCCTTTTTCACAAGGTTATTGTGAGAACCAAATGGGATAATAAATAACAAAGCACTTTGTAGCTTGTAAGATATTACACAAATACAATTTGTAGTTATTAACATAATGAAAACCTAAACTAAGATGGTGCCAGGAGGAATGGAGAAATAGGGACATATAGAAGAGATTTTTGAAGAAAGAATTCATTTGAGAAGTATGGCATTTGCTTCCCTAAAATACTAGCCTAGCAATTTGCCTAGGTTGGCTATACTATGCTAGGTCATAAATAGTCATATTTTTCTTTTTTACTTTTAACCAGACCTGGAATTCTTGCCTTATCTGTAGGGATATATGTTAAACACTGATAGGGATTAGTATTTAAACCCATTTCTTGGAAGTCTCATCCTCATTCAAGGCCCATTTGATCTTGTTTCTATTGTGACTAATTGAGCTTGTTGTCCAGTTATTAGATGGCTCTGGAGTTCTAATAAAAGTGTCCTTGCACTAGCAGGGATTCATTGGGGGAAATTTCCTGTGTTCTTTGGAATAGAGACCTTGGAAATTTGCCTAAATTACAAAGGGAATTATGTATGGTACAAAGACTCAAATCGAAATTTTGGTATGCCCTGTGTAGAAAGGAACACCTAGAAAATTTTGTCCAGACCACAGTAGGGATGGTCTTATGAACTGATAGAATTGTGAGATAGTTTTCATTACAAATAGTCTGGTTTTCATCAGTGGATAAGGGGATAACTTCCAAAAGATCTCAGGTCCCTAATCCCTGGTATGATTAGTTATTGGAACTAAACTTTTCTTCTGGGATAGAAATAGTGATTTTCTTTTCTTTTGGGGGGTACTTGATGATTAAACCCCACTCTGTGGGTCCATAGAAGATGGGGGCCCTTAGTGGAAGAGGGAGACAGCAAATTTCACTACCATTACCACCTCAGATCTGGTTTGTGAGTACCAAGACATATCCATTTATCTTCTTAATTAAGGATGAGGGGGTGATTGCCAGTCAACCCCAGGTCCTAAATCCCTTTGGAGAAAGCCCCATGTGGTCTGAGAAGCTCTCATAGGGATCAGATTTCCTTCTGAGATAGTGGATCCCCAAAATTTAGGTCTCCAACCTAAGGTATACAGTCCTGGGTGCAGAATTTCTCCAGAGGATCCCAGCAAATGTGAAGTGTTTAGTTTGTATTCTGGATACTTCCTGGCACATGCTAAGCACTTAATAAATACTTAACGAATCTCTCTCTCTCTCTCTCTCTCTTTCTCTCTCATCTTTCTTGCTTGTTTCTCTCTGTCTCTCTGCATCAAATTGACTGAGGCACAGCTTTCTATCTCCTAAAGGGGAAAAACAACATGAATTCTTTACAATTCCTTTATGCTGGTCCATCAAAGTCTGAAAAGGGGGGAACCCCTTTCAAGGTGTAAATAGGCTGCTCAGGATATGAACCATTCGAGCATTCACATACCTTTTACAAGCTGCGAATGAAACCACTAAGAATCTGAAGGAAACAAGACCTTAACACTTCCTACTTTCTGTTCCCTGTTTGGAAGGAACAGATTAATCAGGGATATCCTAATCAACTTCTGCTACACTAAAGGCACCCTGTTTGGCACTGCACTTCACACCACACCAATCTTTTTTTTAAGATCCTAGCTACTTCCTTTCAGTTCTCTTGTTAATAATGTGTGTGGTATGCAGTTTTGGACAGGACCCAGAGAAATATGAAGACCATTTTCACCTACATAACTAAGCATTATATAAGTTATTGACCCCTTGACTTCAAGGATCTCACTACCAGGTGAAAAACAGTAAGATTAATATCAAGAGAAAATGTGTGATATCAGCTTCTCCTACTTTCTCTATTCCCTGCCACACTCCTCCTTCCCATCTACAGAGACAGTACCAAGGGCTTAGCATAACTTTGTTGTGACAAAAGAAAAATAGTTGTGTTGGTACTTCTAGTAGACAGTGTTAATTGAATGTTATTTTAGTACATTCTTTAAGTACAGGGTTAAAGGAATGGGAAAGATAGGACATTCTTAAGTTCCTGGGGTGGGGGGAGGGAGAAATGATATACTGCTGCTGTGCTGTAGTCCAAAAATAGAAAAGCAATATGTCAGAAAGGACGTAAATGGTAGTGTTCTGAGATCACCCACTTAACAGTGTTGACTTAGAAGAACTAGCCAGATCATGCTGGAAAATTCCATTCCAGTATTTAAATGAGACTCAGTTGATTCCGGAACTGGCTTTTCAGACGCTGAGAAGCTAGCCAGGGAATTTGTGTGGGGAGTTACTTCAAAACTCAGCATAGCCATCTTTTTGTTAGGATGAATGTATGGGATGCTTTAAAGCAGGGGTTCTTAACCTTTTTCTGTGTCATGGAGAAGTCTGGTGAAGCCTATGGACCCCTTCTCACAATAATATTTTTAATGAATTAAATTAAAATACAAAAGAAACCAATTATATTCAAACACAGGTGATAATTTAGAAAACAAGTTCACAGACCCAAGGTTAAGAATCTCTGCTATAGGATGGTAGGGCACAAAAGTTGAAGGGATGACAAAAGTATAGAGCTCTTACTTTACCCTTTTATCCCATAAAACCTTTTGTTTAGAAATTTCCTTTCCCCCTCTCCCCCTTACCTGCCCTCTAGTGGAGATAGATGATAAGGAGACATGAAATGGTCAAAGACAAAGAGCCAAAGAAAGAAGCCAACAGACAATCTTGGAAAGTCGGTAATTGGTCTATAATTTTTTTAATTGCTTTTACTATATTACTGGGATAGATTATAAACTCTCAGGAATCTGAGATACTAAAAGCTGTAAAATTTCATGACTGTCTGCAAGTATGGACCAATGAAAGGAACCAAGGTAGATAATTCAGCCTAACAGTGATCTCATGGCTCTGAAATCCCCAAAGACAAAGGCTGTAACATGGAAATTTGGCTGCCAGTTTATTTACATTTGTCCTATTATTATGTTAATGAATACCTTATTCTTCAAGATGTAAACCTCAAGAAAAAAATCCACCAAACTGATACCTGCCTCAAATCCAAAAGTTATTAGAACCAAATGGAATGACTAATATGGATATGTTTAACATGATTATATACATATAACCTACATTGAATTGCTTACAGTCTTAGGAGTGGAGAAGATAAAGAAGGAAGGGAGAAAATTTGGAACTCCAAATTTTTTTTAAAAAGTTAAAATTTGTCTCTACATGTAATTGAGAAGAATAAAATACAATTAAAAATAAGAACCAAATGGAAAACTGAGAGGTCATAGCAATTGCAAACAACCTTTTTGCAAATCTCTAGTTGCCTTGATCTATATCTTACCATTGGACTCAGATGGCTCTAGAGGAGAAAGTGAGGCTGGTGACTTTGCACAGTCCTCCCTCATTTAAATCCAATTCACTTACATGTCATGGCATCACCTCCCTGATGTCATGGCCCTCTTCAAAGAAGGAAGGACAAACAACAACAACAGATGACTTTTGAGATGTGCTACCATTAAGGAAGAAATTCCTGGGGTCACAAGTGCTTATACAGCTGCTCTATGAGGATTCCAATGAAACAACATAAAGATGAAAACGCTTAGAAAACCATACTGAGGGCTAGGTTATAAATGTCCCTATACCCCATGTATTGATTTATGGCCAGGCCAGCACCTTCTTGAATAGCTTGTTTTCAAAATATTGACCCTGATCAAGAGACTTAGCATAGGAGTAAAAAAAGAAAAAATTCTCCTGCAGTGCCTTTGATACTATGCAAACTTTTTGTTTCCTGGTAGAGAGGACTACATATCATTACCAGAATGATTTGTCAGGATATGTATGGGGCACCTGATTGGCTAAGAGACCTCTAAGCTCTGTGAAACCGTGCATGGACATAAGGAGTACAGAAGGGAGGTGTGACTTCAGTGACCTTGAGAGAACCAAGCACTGAAAATCAGGGACATAGTGGGACCCTGTTTCTCCACATGTTTATGGCTCCAGGGAGAGACCCATTCTTCATTCAAAAGTCCTTACTTGTCTCATTTTGCCTTTGTCAAAATCTGAAGTCACATCTCCCTCAGGTACCACTCAGAAATCTCTCAGCCAATGAGTTGTCACATGCCCTTAAGAGTGTGGCAATTCAGCAAACAGTCAGAGGCTTGTCCTTCAGGGAACCACCCAACCTGAGTAGGCAGAGGTGTTACAATAGTATGTTGCTTATAATGTTTTTATCCTCAGGCAGAAACAAGGAGCTTATCCTTATCATCTCCAAAGGCTCATTGCTGCTTTTGCTCTCCAGGTAAGCAGTTTCCTCTGCACAATTGAGCACAGGTCTCACACTTCTTGCATACATCTGCTGCTGTCTAAAGCCAGCAGAACCTCACCCATAGCAGATCTAAAATTTTCTCTTGGCCTAAATGTCTAATGTCATCATCGAGTACTTTTATCATCACAGAATAGAAGGCTTTAGGCTGTGCTACCTGCATTTTTAGACACTGTGTAGGATTCGTTATATCCCAATGCTATGAGACAGAATTCTAACTTCTGCCATTTTTTCAACAGGAGATCTAAGCCTGATTCCCTGATCATTCTCCTCTTCCCCAAACACATACGCTTTTTTTTTTAACATACATCATTTTATTCTATGGCTGAGTTCACTGTCAATTATCCATTGACAATCAGGGCAAAGATGTCTAAAACTCCAAAAGGAGTTTCTCAGGTTAATGTTCCTGAGTCTTTTGCTGTAGATGCAACAGATTTGTGGCAATCATCACTTTACTGGCACAAAACTTTAGGATAGTCAATGGGTTTTCCTAGTTCATCTAAAGCTATTGCTGGTGACTATGCGAAAGAAGTAAACCAAATCCTCTTAAGACCTGCTTACATTTCCTGTCCCAACAACCTCAAAAGATGCCATCAGGCTGATTTGCCCCTTCTGGTTATGGTTCTCAAACTACAAATGAAGTTATTGAAAAGATTTGTAATGATGGCACAGTTCTTAATAAATCTCCAGTAACAGCCACAAACTCCAGAACTGTCTTCAGATCTTGATCGTCCTCAAATGTGGCCAGTTGACGAGTATTTCTGTTTTCCCCTCTCCCCCATGAGGCATATAACTTTGACAGAGTGCTGCTGGACCAGCAGGAGACGCTGCATCCACTGGGGAACAGAGATAACACATTCTGAACAGACTCAGATACAGGGGAGGCAGTTTCAAGGACCTCGTTTATCAAGAGTCAAGCTGTAGAGAGGAGACCCTGCAAGCCTAGCTGAGCACTCCAGCTAGCAGAGATGCTGTACGCAAAAGAAGCTGTGTGAGAAGTCTACAAAGAAAAAAAGTGTATCCAGGCCATGAAGGACTAGGAGCTGCAAACTGTCTTTGCAACAGGTAGCTAGGTAGAGTAGTCAATAGAGTTCTGGGTCTGGAGTTAAGAAGACTTGAGTTTAAATCTAGTTTAAGGCACTTACATGTGTGACTTTGGGGAAGTCACTTGACAGCTCTGCCTCAGTTTCCCCAACTGTAAAATGTAAATAATAACAGCACCTACCTCTCAAGGTTGTTGTGAGAATCAAATAAGATAGTATTTGTAAAGTTCTTAGCACAGTGCCTGACATATAGTAGGTACTATATAAATATACTTATTCCCTTCCCTTCTCCCTACTTTGCCCTATATGTATCCTACAGATGTGCCTCATTACCCTTAGAGTCTATAAATTTGATTCATTACAATCATAGTCTACACATGTTCCTCATTACCATTAGAGTCTAAGTTTGAGCCAGTTTTTCCTATGGACACTACGTATATTTGTGTACAAGGGGGCAGCCAGGTAGTACAGGGTATGATGGAGTGCCTTGCCTGGAATCAGGAAGACTCATCTTCCTGAGTTCAAGTCGGGTGACGTCTAGCAAGTCACTTAACCCAGTTTGCTTCCATTTTTTCATCTATAAAATAAGCCAGAAAAGACAATGGCAAACCATTCCAGTATCTTTGCCAAGAAAACCCTAAGTGGGGTCATGAAGAGTCAGACACAACTGAATAACAACAAAAAGCCCTAGGTTTATGGGCAGGATGTTTTATAACTAACATAATAGCTATGTTATCTAAGTAAATGCTTTTGCCAGGAGCTACTAGTGCAGGGGTGGGGAACCTTTTCATGCTGGAAGCCTATGCATTAATATTTAGCTGTAATCAAATAAAACCGCATTCAAGAAACTTCAATTAGATATACTTAAAAATGTTCATTATTTGGTAAAAATAACTTATGTACTTAATAATTTCAAATACATTTAAGTTATTTGTTAATTTTAAAGTTGACTAACCTTTTAATGACTTTGTTGTGTCTGTTTTTTGTTGGAAAGCCTTTGAATATTTGGTTGCAGCATGGAGGTCCACAGTTTCAGCTGATTCTCTAGATGGGTATCTATCAGTCATTTGTGACTTTAAGGCCATCTTGATTTGGGTTACATAGGAGAATTCAGATTGCAGCAATAAGTGATTGAAAAGCAAGAAAGCATGTTTTGGGCATGTTGCTAAAAGTGTGGGTATTCTACTGTGTTTTTCCTTTCTTAGCCTCAAATAATGACTTTAAAATGCCATCTACTGAGAGCTCAATCAATTGCATCTGTAGTTCTTTAGGTGCCTTGGTGATATCAACCAGGTGAGGCTGAAATGCTAATTTGAGTGTGATCTCATGATTCTCAAAGTCAGTGAACCTTTTTTTGTATTTTCCAATTAATAGGTCTATAACAGCTGTGAATTCTTCAAATGATTCACATATATCACCTTGCTCACCAGTGACCTTTGCTAACTGGGGAAAATGTTCATCTGAAATTTCCTTTTGAAGAAGTGTTTTGAAAGAAAGATAGCTTTTTTTTGAAATACTTGGATTTTTTGCCACATATCATATATAGACTTAGTTTATCTAGCAAAGAAATTTTTAAGTCGTTTTGATTTGACGTGATATCACACAGAAATGTAGCATTCTTATAGAAATCTTTCAATAATTCACATTGCTGATTCTGTTCTTCATAAAATTTAACTACTTGTTCTTGCAGAGATAAAATTTTGGCTAACACCCGTCCCTACAACAGCCAACATACCTTAGAATGATATGGCAAATCCACACTGAATAGCTCATCATTCAACTTAAGTGTGTCACAAAACTGGCAATGTAATGTTGCATTTGCACAAATATAATTAATAATACCTATAACTTGTTGCAAAGTGTCTCTTAAAATAGTAGCTTTAGACAGAGATTTTGCTGGATGCAAGATACAATGAAAAGAAATGAGAGCATCTGGACCTGTTAATACTTTTATCTGTGGAATAAACTTTTCATGTTTCTCTGTCATGGAAGGTGTACCATCTGTACACACATTCACTAAATTTACCAGTTTCACAACTTTATCTTTAAAGTTGTTGAAGACATCTATTCCCCGTGTTCTGTTCGCAAGAGTGCTCAAAGCGAATAACTCTTTGTAGCAAAGAAAATCTTCTGTTATTACCCAAATGAAGTATAAAACCTGTGATGAGTCAGTAGTATCAGCTGATTCATCCAAAGCAACTGAATAATATATATTTTCCTTTCAAAGTATTGCACGAAGTTGTTCAGTTAAGTTGAAGGCTAATTCATGCTGTTGATTAGTTATGGTTCTCCTTAAAAGAGGCAGTTATTTGTACTTTGAAACGTTATTGGGGTCTAAACATCCTACAACTTCAACAATGTATTCTTTCATTTCACATCTTTTTTTCCCCAAGTACATAAGCTACTTTATAAGTTGCTTCAGTGGCATTGTTTCCAGGTCTTATTACTGCTTGAAAGAATTGTCTTTGATTTTGCTTTTCATCTTTTAATTTATACAATACAATGTTTTTATTTCTACAATATGACCTTTTGTGCCTCTCTCTCTAATTTAAAATATCTGTGATCCTTATGAATATTATAATGCTGATGAGCATTGAGTTTCTTTAATGTTGACACTGCAGTATCACAAAACAAGCAAATCATCTTATCTTCAGCAGAAACAAGAAAATACTACAATTCCCAGTCCTCACTAAAAAATTGTTTTCTTCCTTCAGAGTTTTCTTGGTCTTCTTTGACATGATGGGCTGTTAAGCAGGCAAAATTTAAAAACACTGTCAAGCTGGGCAAGTATTCACAAATTCTACTTCAAAAAGAAATACAGTGCATCATTGTCAAAAGCGGGTAATGGACTAGCATACTCGACCCCATAAACTCTCACCAACCAGCCTTGTACAGTAGTGGTGCTCGTCAGGTGGGGGAGGTTACAACTAAATAATGAGTGTAGCAGCTGTCAACTTAGCCCTTATGGCTTACTAATGTTTTAATTGTGCAAGTCAGTCTGGGAGGATCATTTCATCGAAAATTATTTTATTCTTTGGTATTTTAAAATATATTCATTTAAAAAAACAAAATAAAAATATAAAAGATGAACAAAAATGTATTAATAAAAATAAAAGGATTTGTTTTGTAAAATTTGGATTCAGTCACAAGACTGCACTTAAGGACCTAGAACATCATATGTGGCCTCAAAGCCATAGGTTCCCCACTCTTGTACTAGTATCTACTGACTGACTATTAACAGGAAGCCCACTTGTAGGAGACTTGTGAACTACAGTAATAAAAGTAGTTACCAATAAAGTTACTCCTAGAACCCAAGGCAGAAACATCATTCTGGCTAACTACCCCAGGAGTACAAGTTGGGGAATTGTCCTGAAGAGTGCCACAAAATTATCCATTGTAGAGCTATTGATAAATTAGCTATTATAGAACTTAATCAATAAACACACTTTTATTACACTCTTACCATGTACCCAGCACTGTGCTAAGTACTAGTTCTTCTAGAGATAGAAGGAACCTTGGGAGACATGCCCTTGATACCACATATTCATACAGATGCTAGTCTAATAGGTTCCTGTAGACATCCAGAGAAAGAGACTATGTGGTTTCCTTGCTTACTGGTTAATAAAAATAAGACTCTGGGGTGGGGGGAGGAAATGTTGCTTTGTCATGCACAGGAAAATCTTCTTTATGTCAATCCTAAATTGATCATTTGTTTCAGATCAGACCTGAGATTTCATTGGTACAGGTTACTCCCAGATAGGAAATTCCTTCTTCCAATACAGATTGGCATCTATTTTGTAATTTATAACTTTAAACAGTCATCTCTGGGTACTGGGAAATTGTATGACGTGTCCAGGGTCAAAAAGCCACTATGTGTCCAAGGCAAATCTTCTTGACTCCAAGGCCAATTTCGTACCCACTATTCCATGCTGCCTCTAGACTATAGTTTAATCCTATTTCCTTTTGTTGTGGAACCAAAGAGAAAAAGAGCCGATGACTGATACACCAAGGTAGATCCAAAAGCTCAGCTCAATCCAGAATTTCTAGTTTTCAACTGAGTCTTCTTTAGAGAGAACTCAATTGTCAGGACTGGTGTCACCCTGAGGGATATCTATATTGAGTCTTCTTGTTCATGAATTCATAAAAATAACATTCAGGTGTTTCTAGTGCCAAAAAAATTAACCTTCTAGCACTACCAACAAAAAAATAGGTTCAATTAATTCTTGCTTTGTCACAGGAAAACAATGTAATGCTAAACCCCTAGCAATTTTCGTTCTGGTCCTCCAGATCTGGGAGGGAATAAAAGTACTGGGGAATGGATGGTTGAAGAAGAAGAGAAGCTGACACATTATAAATGTTCTCCTGCTAGCAATATTAGAGGTTCTTTCATCTGAGAATAGTGCCTTGGTTTTGCTTTTTCTTCTTTTTTTTTTGAGGCAATTGGGATTAAGAGACTTGCTCAGGGTCACACAGATAATAAGTGTCACTTAGCCACCCCAGTTTTGCCTATTCTTGAGGTCCTTCTAGGTCAAAATATTTCTGTCAGGCCACTTTCTAATACAGAATGATGTATCTCATTTACTCTTCTTTTGTTGTGTCTAATTCTCAGCCAAACAGCCTAGAGTATCAGGGGCTTCTTTGGTGATGCCCTTTTAGCGGGTACTCTGTCATACACAGTCAGTGACATAATGAAGCTCTCCAGCTATCCATAGGCTACCTGGAATTCTGGCCATTTCTTGTAGCTGCTGCTTAGTGTGACCTGGACTAAAATATCAGAGTCCTGGGACTAGGGAAAAGAGAAAAGGAGCAGGGGTAGGCAAATGACTGATGAATTTGCTAAAGCAGTACTTGTAAATGAGAGTCTATTTTTCTGTAGTACATGGGCAAAGTCATGTGGATGGAGGAAGTTGCCACAGTACCTGACAACAAAGTGTGTCACTGCTAAAAGCAATCTTGGCTTCTGATGAAGATATAAAGTCTACATCAATAATAGAAGAATTAATAGGATTATGGCTTTAAAAGTACACTGCCTAACACGTACACACACACACACACACACACACACACACACACACACACACACACACACTCTGACACATTGATTGCATTAGAAGCATGACTTTCCATTCCCTAATTCCCTCATTATCTGTTTGCTGTCTTTTTATTTTCCTTTTTTTCTTTCTCCCTCCTACTCACTTTCTCTAATCTTAAAACTATTCCCACACCAATAAAGCATGCATAATTCTAAATCTTCTACAATGGGAAATCGAGTTGTTTTTTGAAGACAGCTGAATAATGAAATAAGAAATAGACCAATTTATGTTCCTTGGGTCCATATTCCTTAATGAAAATCCTGCAGACAAGATGTAGCTGTGAAGAGTCTAGAGTGGGTGCCAGCTACATCACTAAGACATCCATTGAGAAATTCTGTGGTGAATGTTACAAGTGCCCCAAAATATAATTTGTCTAACAGAAATAAAAGTTAATTAATAAGTATGGGCAGGCTGCTTTATGGCAACCAACTCATTCAATTTAATTCAACAAGTCTTTATGAAGCACCTACTATGTGTGTGTTTGTATAACATATATATCATTGCAATATTCAATTAGGCCATTGGAAGAATCCTACTCAAGTATTTCCTGCTACTTCTTTCCCTCACCATCTACCAGTCAGTCAGATGACTGACCTCCTAGGGACAAACTCCATCCAATCAAGAGGGGAGGAAGTAGCAGGGAAATATTTGAATAGGATTCCTCCAGTGGCCAGATTGAATAGTTGAATGTTTTAAGTGCTGTAGTAGCAGAATATAAATGACAAGAAATGAGTAGGTTATGTGACGCACCTCGGTGGCAACTAAGGAACCTAGGTGGCACAGTGGATAGAGTGCCTGCCCTTACATCAGGAGTTCAGATCCAGCCTCAGACACTAGCTGTATGTCCCTGGGCAAATCACTTAACCCTGTTTGCCTCATTTCCTCCCCTGTAAAATGAGCTGGAGAAGGAAATGGTGAACCACTCCAGTGTCTCTGCCAAGAAAACTTCAATGGAGTCACGAAGAATCAGACAGGACTGAACAACAACAACAGTGACGACCCTCTACAAATAATCAGAGGTGACTGAAATAACTGAACAACATCTAATATAGATGGCCATTCTTAAATAGGATGTGCTCTCTCTATATGTGTATATGTATCTATATGCATAATATACACACATACATATATGTGTGTATAAACATGCTGAACATATATGCTGAATATAACCATAACTGAACAACATCTAATATAGATGGCCATTCTTGAATACAGTGCTCTCTCTCTCTCTCTCTCTCTCTCTCTATATATATATACATATGTATATATACATATCTATATGCATAATATACACACATACGTATATGTGTGTATAAATATGCTGAACATATATGCTGAATATAACCATAACTGAACATCTGATATAGATGGCTATTCTCGAATAGAATGCTCTCTCTCTCTGTATATATATATGTATGATATACACACACATACATATATGTGTATAAATATGGTGAACATATAAATATAACCATAACTGAACATCTAATATAGATGGTCATTCTTAAATAGAATGTTCTCTCTCTGCTTTCTCTTTCTCTCTATAATATGCATAATATACAAACACATACATATATGTATGTGTAAATACGCTGAACATATGTACTGAATCTAATCATAACTGAACAACATCTAATATAGATGGCCATTCTTGAATAGAGTGCTCTCCCTCTCTGCTTTCTCTCTCTCTCTGTCTATATATATATATATATATGCATAATACACATACATATATGTGTGTATAAATATGCTTAACATATATACATAACTGAATAACATCTAATATGGATGGCTATTCATGAGTAGAGTGCTCTCTTCTCTCTCTCTTTCTATATGTATGTGTGTGTACAAATGTAATTGTTTTGCTCCTTACCACAGAAAACTATAAATCCTCTGCTGTACAATTCCATCAAAATACACTCTTTGCTTATCATTTCATAGAGATATAGATAAAGATACATAGCTATATGGAGATATCTTTACAGCAGAACTTGCACATACGCAAACAAGGCAGAGAGAAGTTCCCAAGGTGATGCAGGTCCTTTGGATGTCTGGAAAAAGCTTCTGACCCAAGAGTCACACTTAACCAAGAAAGGTTCTCCTTCACTTTGAAAATGAGACGAAAAGAAAAATAAATAAGTTAGAAAATGGGAGAGACATATACAGAAGGAGAAGCTAAAACAGGAAGGGAAGACAATGCAGAAAATGATGGGGATAGCATAGAGAAGTGAAAGGAACGATAAGCAAAGGGTGTACTTTGATGGGGTCTTGCAGCAGAGGATATATAGTTTTCTGTGGTAAGAAGCAAAACAGGCGCAGAAATTAAGAGGAAGAAACAGGTCAGAGACAGTTAAACTGGTTTGAGTTGCAGCAGATGCTCATTTCGATACTAAATATAGACAATAGTGGTAGGTCCAGGGTTATCCTTATGCAAAACTGTAAAGAAAATGAATTTAGTTTAACCACCCTCTCCAGTATCCTCACTTTCTAAGCCATTTCCCCCCTCATAGGATCTCCACCTTCAGGTATCTAGTATTTTTATATCATCTTCCTTTTTCCATATACGCCAGTTCCCAAGAATGGAGACAAACTTGCATGAATGTGTATATTATAGACAAGACATTGTTTTCTGACTCCCCAGTTCATTTGCACTTTAACAAATGACAAGCTATAAGCCAAAGTAATGAATTTCTAATTGTGGAAATTCTTGCACTAGTCATCCAGTTGGAGAAATATATGGTAGCTAAGTGGTACAGTGGATAGAGCGCCAGGCCTGGAGTCAGAAAGATTTATTATCCTGAGCTCAAATCTGGCCTCCGACACTTATTAGCTGTTGACCCTAGGCAAGTCACTTAACCCTGCATGACTCAGTTTCCTCATCTATAAAATGAGCTGGACAAGGAAATGGCAAACCACTCCAGTAATCTGCCAAGAAAACCCCAGAAGGTGTCACGAAGACATCGTTAGGGTGGTTAAGGGATAGTGTCAGCTAATATTCCGTTTGATAGTAATAATTTTCTGTCACCCCTTTGAGCCTCAGTGTCCACATCAGCAAAATGGGTTTAATAACAGCACTTACCTCTAAGGATTATAGTGAGAATCAAATGAGATACATATAAAATGATTCACAAACCTAAAAATGCAATATCAATTCTAGCTATGATCATTTCTAACTCTGAAATTACCCTCTCGTAGGACTATTCCCTGTACTTCCACCTCTTCTACTTGCCTTTCCTCAGTTATTTCTACAACTTTGCATTGTAAGATAATTGAGGTTGCTTCCCAGGCAGCAGCAAAGTATGTGGCTGTCAGTCTTTGGTATCCCAAGCGTGCTTCGGTTTGCCACTAAAGCCTCTATTTACAGAGCCCTGCCTGGTTTGACCTAGTCTCTTTGTCTTACAATCTTTAGTGCCTTTGTTTAAAGAGTTCAGTCTTGGTACACCAACCGGTTTGGGATAACTGAGGCAAATGAAAATCTTGGGGCTTATTACCAGGCCCCTCCCCAAACAAATAAACAAAAAATGGCAACAAGAGAACATCAACCACCACTGACTATTTTTCCGGCAGTCCAGGAGTATGCCCTAGGTTTTGCCGTTGGCAGCCTTGGAGTTTTGAGTCTTAGCCCACAGTTGCTCTGACTGTAGCTGAGTAGGGGTGAGGGCATGATTAAAAAATGATGCCGATCTTTTGTATAATTCTATTTATAAACCTGGACTTGTGTTTTCCAACCCTGCCCAGGATCTCTGGTGGAACTCCTCCTGTCTTTGAACTTTGAACTGCAATTACTCCTCGTTTAAATGTCTGTTTCTTCCAGCAGGCTTTGAATCACACCCTGCTTTATTTCCCTAGGATTGTTGATTCTTTTATATCCTGGCTCATTAGCATACTTGGCTAATTGCCAGCTCGGCTCTGGGCACAGCTCAACCTTTCCCAAAAGAGATATGCAGGAGCTGCCATTGTGCAGAGGCAGCAGAGACATTTCCCAAATCCCAGGAAGTTCCCCTTCTATTCCCCGCAACCCACCCCTCCCCCAAGTATCTCCTCCACCTAAGCCTATGATGACTTCTGATCTTCAGAACTTCATCCCTTTAACCTGAATTCTTTCTAAAATGTAAATGCTCCAGTGGAGAGGTGACAATTTAGGTTGAAATCCATCTTACACTTCATTGTTAATGTATTTACAATATTTTTTTTTCCAAAAATGGGTTTAAAAAGAGAAAACCAAGAAAGTATTGAATTCAATGAGGTGGGAAGGAGAAACCTCAAAGTAAAGGAGAGAGAAACAAATGAGAGAGAGAGAGACAGACAGAGAGACAGAGAAACAGGGAGACAGAGACAGAGACAGAGGAAGAAGAAGAAGAAGAAGAAGAAGAAGAAGAAGAAGAAGAAGAAACATACAGAAAAACCGTAGGTGTGGAATCAGCCACAAAAAATCAACAAGCATCGATTTAGCATCTACTATGTGCTAGGCATTGTGCTAGGTATTGAGGATACAAATAAAAAAAATACAATAGATCTTATGACTGAGAACCTTCCATTATCCTGGAAGGGATGCAACATGTTCAATGAAAGGGAATACAGAATATATGCAGCCAATGGAGGCAGCCAAATGGCACTGTGGATAGAGCACTGGCCCTGAAGTTGGGAAGACCTGAGTTCAAATGTGGCCTCAGACAGTTACCAGCTGAGTGATCCTGGGCAAGTCCCTGTTTGCCTTAATCCACTAGAGAAGGAAATTGCAAACCACTCCATTATCTTTGCAAGAAAACCCCACGGTCAGTATGGTCCATGGAGTCACCAAGAGTCAGATAGGAGTGCACAACAATGCCAATAAATACAGAATAAATTGAGGTGAATCGATAACTTGAAAGGTCTCTTACAGTAGGAAATATCACTTGAGATGCATTTTGAGGAGAGCTGAGTGTTCTAAGAGTTACAGGAGATCTGAGAGTATTCCAGGCATGGGGAATTTTTTTTTTACTTTAACTTTTTGCTATGTAAAATCTGTCAGCTGGAGATTGAATGTTATAAAAGAAAAAGAAACTGGTAGGCCAGGTGGACCAAAATGGGGGGGGAGGGGGAGGAGAAGGGGGAAGTAATGAAATTAGTCTGAAAAGATAAATGGGAGCTATGTTGGGAAGAGTTTGCATTTAATCCTCGAAGTAACAGGGAAGTGCTAATGCTTCTTGATCAGTTTAAATTCAAATGACAGACACTTTGATACTCAGTAACTTTAATACAAAAATATGTGAAGATGGTGAAAAATATGTAGGAAAATTAGATCATGAATAAGGAATGAGGTCAGAGCCACATAGACTAAACAGAAACCTCATGCTTCTTTTTCATGAATGCCTTAACAAAAGAATTAGAAGGTATCAAATATGGTATCGAACAGCATCACAAAAAATGAGATTGATTGCATTGTAATAGACAGGAAATGATTCATCACTGATGGAAGTCATTTCTGAATCACCTGTCTGTGACCATCAACTTATGATTGAAATTAAAACAAAGACAGGAGGAAGAATAAAAATGAGAAAAAGAAATGGAATGCAATTAAAACTCCAACTCGCCTTATTTTTTTAAGCCACTGACAGCCAAAAATGGAATATAGACAGACGAATGAACTTAGGCATCAATTACAATAATTTCTTATTAAAGTTTGATCTTTGTAAATTAAATGTCAAAAATGAGAAAAACGAAGACTTCACTCCTGACTCTCCACAGGACTTTGTCTATCTTGTCATAGAAACCTCTTCATCCTGGAAGTTCACATTACTCCAAGGCTATTTCTTACACTGTACCCTCAGCCCATCTGGCCTCTCCCTCTGATTTGCTGGTTTCTCCCAACACTTCATTTTAAGGAGCAGGTCCAGGCCAACCCAGATTGCACTCCCAACTCTCCACTCACAGCTCCTCCACCCAGTTTTCAGCTTCCTTTTTTCTATGTCTTATCTTCCACCACTAGAATGTAAGCCTCAAACTTGCATCCACAGACCTCAGTTTAAAAAATGCTTGCATTGAGCTATCTGGGCTAAATTTGGCCAATGCCTTTTTGATATTGAGTGAACTTTCTTAGATTTGCTTTCTGAGTAAAATCCCAGAATATAATTATTTTATTAATTTTAAAGATTGACTTGTATATGTGCTCAGTTAGGAAGAAAGAAAAAACTAAAAGCTTTTCGACATTTAATAAGTACAAAGCATGAATGTTTTCAATAACTGTCATTTATGGTGGACTTACTAGCATTACTATTAACTTCAGACACAACTATACCCTACTCAAAATTACAAACAGTAGAGCTTACTTTAGGAGGTAAATTTTAGGAGGCTGTAATTTTTATGTTCTTAGTCTAGATTCAGGTAAAATTGTTTAAATAAACTTTAAGTTAGTAGTCTACCTTTCAAAGGAAAACGCCAACAGCTACTCATAGAAAGAGCTCTTTTTACATTCGCCAATGCAAAAGGTAGTCAGCCACAAGGGTGTGCTAGAGCCAATTCAAACCCAGACTCCAGAGCAGATTGTTAAATTTTCAGTGTGAGTATTTACTTGGAAATTGGCAAATGCTAAAAATCAAACCTTGAATGATTGTTTTGTTGATTGTCTAGACTTAAAAAAACACAAGGGGAAAGTGTTAAATAATGCAAATTACAAAAATGTAAATAATGCAAATTAAAAGTGTGGCGTGCTCCCATTCCACCCCCTCCCCAAAGCTGTTTGTTAAACATGTACTAGCACATCCTCACAAATGGATATAGATTGCTGAGAAGGCTGAGAGGATCACCTTACAAAGATAATGGTACTCTTCACTCAGTTTCCCCATCAGTTTTCCTCATTGTACTAATTCCACTCTAAGCAGGAAAGTTGCCCACCTGTTAGATTAGGGACCTGGCTATGAGATGCCTTGAATATGTGAAGTTCTGATACAAGAATTATCCAATCCAAAAGATATTTATGACATTTACTTGAAACTAAACAGCACTGGAGGATTTTTGTCTCACTATACCTACGATAGGTCAGTGTGTGACTTTTTTAGGCCTAGATTGACAGAGCATTATTATAACCATGCGCTTCCTCCTCTTTTCATAGAAAATTCCTCTGACCGTGACAGGAAAACCATAAATGTTTTCTGACGAATCTTACTGTTACAATCATCAGGTATCCCTGAATTCACAAAAATGGTGGGGCAGGGATCGAAAATCCTACTACTTATATTTTTTTTTCTGAAATTTATATATTATTTGAGGAACTCTGCTATCTATCCTGGACAACTGAGGCCCATTAGAACACTTTTGTTCAGTCAGGTGATCCTCGTATCTGTCCTGAACCAGAGACATTCAAAGGGGTGGTGGAGAATACTAGATAATGATGAAAAAGGTGGTGATGAACAGCAAGGAAGTCAGTGTGCATGTACAAGGAATAGGAATTAGGACACTGTCTATGCTAGATCATAGAGAAAGCAGGGGGAAATAAAGGTATAAGAAGACTGGAAACCTAGAAAGGAGCTGGATTATGGAAGGCTTTTAATATTTAATGGAAGATTCTATATTTGATCTGAGAATCTATTACACCAAAGCATACTACAGACCTGTAAAGGTGGGACAAGGTACTGAACCCCCTTCAGAAGACCCATTGTCCTGTATTCTGTCAAATGGATTAAGGCCTTCCCATGTAGAACAGCTACTGTTTTAGTAGCCCCAAAGAAACTTTTAAGTCATGTTTTTCCTGTCTGGGGACTCCTCCTTCATCTGACAGAAGGACTCATTTTTTACAGGTCATGTGCTACGAGTTGCAGTGATCCTTGGGTTCTTAGCCTCCCTCCCACAATCAGATGATCCTTCAGATGCAGCAAGCCAACAGCTCTTACTGTCCAAGAGACAAGGGATTCTTTTGTTTTGGACAAAAGGGATAGAACAAAGGAAGGGGAACAAAGACAATTACTGTATCTTGGAGGAGTGAAAAACTGTGAATAAGGAACCACGGTGGCAAGCGTACTCTGACGAAAGCACAAGGATATTCATGAGGCAAACTGCTTTGAATGTAAACCCAGAAATCACAGAAAGCTATAGGAATTTTGAATTTTTCCCCCACTGTTGCTTAACAGATTCCTTTCATTTAACTGACGTCCCTATTAGAAACTTATAAAAGGGTGCAGCTGTGCATGAATATAATGAGAACAGGACTCACAGCACTCTGGCCCTGTTTTCCCTTGTTTAACTAGTACAATCTCTTTTGGCTTATGTGACTGATCTCAGTCTGGTTCTTTGACAATAGGGTGTACTTTATGAAGATCCCATGAAACATGGGATAACTATTCTGCTGGGCTCCTTGTAAAGTTTCTCTCTCTTTCTCTCTCTCCTCTCTCAGTCGGTCTCTTTAATTCTCAAGGAAACAATTTAATTCATCCAACAAACAAAAGAAACTAAAAATCCTACCCAATCAAGATTCTCGTTCAAAAACTGAGACAACAAAATGTACTAGAAAAAAATGGCAGTGGAGATTTGTTGTCAAATAATATGAAAAAGATGGGCAGTTTGAGATGCTCTCCCTTTAAGTACAATATTTTGCCAAGTTAATGTCACAACCTTTGAACTCTACTCTATGTGGATGCTTCAGTTAATCAGAAAGACTGACAGTTACAAAAAATAAATTGAGGGAGTGAGACCTAGGGAATTTAGGTAAAGCTGTAGCCTACTGAGAGACCTCAACATACATAGGCCACAAAGCTTCTTTAAGACATGAAAACTATTGAGAGGAGCTCAGCTTCCTGCTGTTGAATTATAGCAGCTCCAAAAACTATCCTGGGAACAGTCTTCACAGTTTCAGAGAACCTCATCAGTTCCTATGGTTTCTGCTCATGTTCCAAAAGGATCTGGAAAGACTGCTCCATGACTGCACCAGGCAATGAAGGTGATAGTTTCAGGTCTATCCCTCTGGGGTGAACTCTCACAGTTATTGTCTTGGGCTCAGTGGAGTTTAATCATCTGACCCAGAACCAGAGGCAAGTAATTTAAGCTGAGAGAGAGCAGGCACTACCAAGCTGTCTTTCAGCCCTCACACACATCTGTAATTCCTTCAGAGATATCCCACTTCTAAACATCAAACAACATTAAAATTTATTGGGCACAGTAACCTGCCATGACTTCAGAGGACATCTAGGAAAAATAAAATCAAATACTAACAAGGGGGTGGGGTGGGAAGGAAAGGAACAAGAATTTATTTAAGCACCTACTATGTGCCAGGCACTGTGTGCTAAGTGCTTTACAAATATTAATTCATTTGAGTTTGTAGTTTCTGATTTAAAAAAAAAACTATCTCAAGGCAGTTCTCTAAGGAAAATGTGGTGGCTCTATCTCCTAGTTCAATTTCTCTGCTCCTTTAGGAGGAATTAAATTGTCAGCAGCTTCAACTTGATTCAGTGAGATTTGGTGAAATTCAGGCAGATCGGTAAAGTAAGGGTTGGGGGAAGAGGTGTTAGGGGACACAGAGGAGGTCCCATTGGCCCAGTGTGTAATAACAGTAAGACAGAGGCAGTCTATTCCAAACCATAAAATAGAACCTGAGACTATAGAACTCTGCCTCCACCGCACAGCCCAAAAGGATGTTGAACCGAAAAAGACCTTGAAATCCAAGATGACTGGCCACTTAGGAAGAATAGTGTCATTTGCTCATGGGCTCAGAGCTGGCAGCTCACTTCCAGGTGGCTCCACCCACCATGGGGCCACAGTCATTTAGCGCAGTCTCAAAGTCCCGCCTGAACTTCTTAGTCATTTAAGCCTGCAATTTCTTTGCCATCTGCCTCAGTGTCTTATCAACAGTGGTTTGACCTACAGCCCAGGGCAGCTAGGTTGTTGCAATAGATAAAGCCCTCAGCCTGGAGTCGGGAAGACTCAATCCGACCTCAGACACTTAGCTGTGTGACCTTGGGCAAGTTACTTAACCCCTATTTGGCTCAGTTCCTCATCTGTAAAAAGGGGAAACACTGGAAAAGGAAATGACAAACTCCTCTAGTATCTTTGCTAGGAAAACTCCATGGCCCTTGGGGTCTTTCAACCACAACACAAGTGGTCAAAGTAAACCTGCAAGGTGCCGGTTAAGAAGTTGTCCTGACAATTCCAAAGGACCCAAAATGAAAAATGCTATTCATCTCCAGAGAGAGAACTGATAAACTCAGAGTATAAATCAAAGCATACTTTTTTCACTTTACTTTTCTTGCTTTTTTTTTGGCAACATAACTAATTTGGAAATAGCTTTTGCAAGAAAGTATTTGTCTTATCAAAAAGTGGGGGAAATGTTTAAAAAAATTAATGTTAAAAATGAATAATAAAAATTTTTGAAAAAGAAGTCCTGATCGATGTTCCCAAAGAAGTCACCTGGAATTTCACCGAACTGATGGTAGAAGATAGAAAGGAAGTTTTAGTATCGGTTTTTAGTGTCTAGTAATCTCTGCCTGTGTCGCCCTGTCAGGGTATGTCAGCTCGTAGTGCTATTACGAACAACTTCCTTGGGGTCTAGTCCCGGCTTTGTTCTTTATTCAAGGCAGGCTGGCTGGGCCCTCCAGGTAGATCCAGCGCTACGTGTCTCGCGGGCACCGCGGGCAGCACCTCGAGGAAGGCGAAGATCTGTCCTTTCTCGCTGAGGCATTTGCACGGAGAATCCCACTTCTAACGCCTGTCCTGGCGCAGGGTACCAGGAAGTACTCCAGCTACTCCAGGTGAGCCCTGGCTGCCTCCTGAGCCTTCTCCGGCTGTGGAGGGTCGCGAGTCCCAGAGCCCGGCGCGCCGCAGGTTCACGAAGAGAAAAGCCGGTGCCGGGCCAGTGCTGTTGGCCTCGCGGAGCACGAAGTAGAGGCTGGACGAGATCGTCTCGACACCGCGAGCCCACCTTGCAGTAGCTGCAGGTGATGCCCTCGGGCACATCCAACACCACCGCCGCAGAGCCCTAAAGAGGTTCCCCTCCAGCTGTGGAGATGCTCCGCGGGCCAGTTCAGGCGAGACTGCCCTGGCCTTTTTGGTCCCGCCAGAGGACCCGCAACAGAGGCCGAGAGCCCCAAGGATTCCCCTCCCAACCCCGCCCCCCCCCCCCCCCCCCGCCGCCCTATACAAGGAAGTGCAATCCTTATAGAATCTTAAGGCCAATTTTCCTCATAGTCTAGTTTGTCCTAGTACAGACACTAATGACGATAAAATGCTAATAAAAATTTCCAAATCCTCTGGCCTATTAAGTTCGCAAGGTCCCGGGTGGGGAGGGGGCGGCGGAGAAATGAACCAAAGAACAATTATTAAGAGCATTCATTTCCTTCCCTCCTCTCCCCTCCCCAAGTTATTCCCTTTCCTGGTACAGGCTAGGATGTCTATAACCTTTCAAATGCAAGACCCTCAAATCAGCTGGAAAGCAAACCAGCTTGTTGATTTTATACAAAATCTACAAGACCCGAACACACGTTCTCTCAACTAATTCCAACAGATATCTTCCTGCATCTAGTTAAAATGTCTTTGGACTGACTGATTTAGTGGCGATGTCTAAGCTTCGTTCACACCTAATTCTATCTCGCTGCCTAAAATGAGATAAATTCTCTCCTGATAAAGGTATCAGATCATAGCATCTTGTTGGTTACTCGTTGTAGTGGAAATGACTGCTTTATTCAGTTAAAGACCACCTTCACATAATCGAAGTCATCCTAGTGACATTTAAGGGTAAAACCGAAAGAACAACAAACTGAAGAATGAGAAAGATCTGTAAAGAATTTTTTTTTAAATAAAGGACTTTTTTTTCATCATCAGAACAGCAGAGCCATCACAACTAGAATCTAACATCACAGTCCCAAATGTGCTCAGAGAAAAGGTAAAAATGGAACTAAGAACAAAAATTGGAAAGATAGCTGGATTAGATGAAATATAAATAGAAGGGGTCCATGAAGATGAAGACAATCGTGAGGGCTTTGAGGGATGAATTTACAAGGTAGCCAAAACAGGATAAGGAAGAGAACACTTGCAACTACCAACCTAAACGTTTACTTTCCCAAACATATAAACATTTTATGAGAATTATCTACAAATGCATTGAGAACATACTTGATGAAGGTATTAGTAGAGACCAGGCAAGCTTTTGCTAAGGCACTTATTCCACAATATGCCACACCAAGGGATAGTCTACAATATGCCACATCAGGGGATAGTGTACAATATGCCAAACCAAGGAATAGTACACAATATGCCTCATCAAGGAATAGTCTACAATATGCCGTATCTTTACCATCAGATAATTGACTAAAAGATGTAGAGAATACCCACTGTATTTATTTACTGTTTATTGTCTATTAAAGGGTATTTGATTAAACTACTCTTAATCTTCTTTCCTAAATGCTCATTCTCTTTCATCCCATCCCCTTTCCAACAATGTATTTATTCCCACAAATAAATATTTCAAAATATGTAAGATTCCTTGAAAAATATAACAACAGAGACAACCTTGTATGACAACCCTCCAATCAATAATATTGAGCAAGAAATAAAACAAGAAATATGGGGAAGGGAATAAGCATTTATAAAACATTTAGTGTATTATCAGACACTGTGCTATGTGTTCTGACAAATATTATCTTATTTGACTCTTATAATAACCTGCAAGGTAGGTGCTATTATCCCCATTTTACAATTGAGGAAACTGAGGCTGAGATTACTTAAGCAACTTGCCCAAGAATCAGTGTTTGAGACTGGATTTGAACTCTGGTCTCCTGACTCCAGGGTCAGCACTGTATCCACTGCACCACCAGTTGCCTCTCATGTGCTCTTCAGTATGATAGGGGAGATCTCAAAGTCCATTGTCTTATAGATGTTGAGTTCTTTCATATGCTCCTGTTTATGAATGACATTGCCTTGGTAGTTTGAAGTTTCCAGAACTTTTCAGAACCTCCAAGATGAGATTTACAGGAAATTAGCCTAAGTGAATAAAGTCAAGTGAATAAAGAATGCCTATTTGCTGCTGAATACGCTTGAATCAGTTCAAGAGCACCTACATGAAGATGGACAGTGAGCTAGGCCCAGAGTTGAACAAAAGGAGAAAATCAGTCTGGATCACAGGTGGGAAATTCTGGAACACTATCAGTGATTCCAAGCTGTTCTTTGCCACATAGAACTGAAGACCCAATCTTATTTCATTTATGACATATAGCTGTGAATCATGGAATGTGAGAAGAATCAAAATTGTACTGATAACACAATACATTACAAAATTGTGATATGAAGAATAATGCAATCTTCATCATTGGAAGGAGAATCCACAAAACAACAACACAGATCCATCCAAGAAGTAACAACAAAGCTTCTCTGTAGTTCTCAGAATGTATTTATGATGAATAATTCTCTTATTTCAGAACCTTAGTAACACTGTAAAATAGGCATTGTATTAGGCATTTTTGGAATGCTAAAGTTCAACAAGAGATAGCACTGTGCTCTCATATCATATTGGTCCATGCTATGACAAAATTCTGGTGAAATGTCTCAAGTAGTGGCATTTTGCTTTTAATCACAAATATATAAGTGATAGGGGTGGCTAGGTATCAAAGTGGATAAAGTGCTGGGTGTAGAGTTAGAAAGACTCATCTGCCTGAGTTCAAATCTGGACTCAGATGCTTACTAGCTATCTGACCCTGGGCAAGTCACTTAACCCTGTTTGCCTCAGTTTCTTCATCTGTAAAATGAACTAAAGAAGGAAATGGCAACCCCCTCCAGTATCTTAGCCAAGAAAACCCCAAATGGGGTCACCGAAGTCAGATAAGACTGAAAAAAACGACTAAAGAATAAGAAAACACTAATGACAGACTTTGGATAGGAAAATGCTCAATATCACTTTTTAAAAGTTTGCTTTGCCTGTGTCCCCTTCTTTCCACTCATATGGTCACATGGTCCTCTTCAACACTGAAGGACAAAACACACACACACAGAGTATCCATCCTACTTCAGACTCTAATCACCAATTATTACCTGGACTCTTACAATAGCCTTATAATTGGATTCGGTTCTTCAATCTGACCCCACCTCCAACTCAACTGCCAAAATGATTTTTGTGAAGTGTAGATATGACCATGTCACCACATCTCACCCCCATTCAATAAACTCCAATGACTCCCAATTACTTCTAAGGTCCTCAGTTTGGTATTTAAAGATCTTTCAGCCCTATCCCTTTTTCCTATTCTTCTTATACTTTCCTCCCTTCCATACACCGCAATTCAGCTACTATCTGAATTGCAGGCCTGTACAGAGGACACTCTATCTTCTATCTCTATGTCTTTGCTCTGACTGTGCTCTACACCTGGAATTCTTTACCTCCTCGCCTAAACCTCTTAGTTTCCCTGGCTTCCTTAGAGATTCAACTCAGATCCCACTCTCAAATCTGTAGAAGGCCTTTCCCAGTCCTGCCCCAGCTGCTAGGGCCTTCCCCTCAGAGATTACCTTCCATATGCTCTGTATTTAACTTGTATGCACCTAGTTATTATTTCCATGTTATTATCCCCATTAGAATGTGAGTTCTTTGAGGTCAAGGACTAATTTTATCCAACTTTGCATCCTACTTAGCCCAGTGCCTAGCATGTACTAAGCCTTTACTCAATAAATGCTTTTTAATTGACTGACTAACTGGTTAAAGGGGCTCTTCTTCTTTTTGGTAAATTCTTAAATTTTAAACTTAAATACAAAATGAGAAAAGAAAAAAACACTGACATGTACATATCAGAACTTAAGAGATGATTCAATATAAAACAATAAATTTCCATATCTAGAAAACCTACATAATAAATACTATGTATTATTTTCAAATCTGCCCAGCTTTGCTTCTTTGTTGGTTTTCTTTTGTTCTCTGCTGTGTACTTTTAAAAAAACAATCCCCAGTTACATGTCGAGAAAATTTTTAGCATTTACTTTTACAAGATTTTGAATTCCAAATTTTTCTCCTTCCCTCTCTTCTCCTCTTCTGAAAATGGTAGGCAGTTTGATATAGTTTATACATGTGCTATCATGTAAAAATATTTGTACATCAGTCACAGCCATGGAAGAAAAAAACAGATCAAAAGGCGAAAAAAAAACATGAGAAAGAATAAAGTAAATGAAAGAAATATGCTTCAATCTGCATTGGATGTAGATAGAATTTTTCTTTGTGACTTCTTTATACTCATCTTGGATCATTGTGTTGCTGAGAAGAGCTAAGCCTATCAAAGTTGATCATCACACAATGTTGCTGATACTGTGTACAGTGTTTTCCTGGTTCTGTTCATTTCACTTTGCACCAGTTCTTACAAGTCTTTACAAGTTTTTCTAAATCAACCAGCTCATCATTTTCTATACCACAGCAATATGCCAACCCAATCATATCCTATCTGAGAGATTGTCTATGAAATTTTCTGCATTCCTTCTATGTTTGGCTACATAGGCTTTATTTATACAAGAAAATTTCTAATTTAAAATAATTGAAATTATGCTTTTTACACTTCAACAATGCTCTCACCTTCTAATATAGTTTAAAGTCTGAGACAGCTGAATCAATTTCTTTTACATCTTTTTTCTCTGGTTTCTTTGAAGTTTCTGAACTTTTGTTCTTCTAAAGGAACTTTGCTATTATTTTTTTCAAACTCCGTAAAATTATTTTTAATCATTTAATTAGGATGACATTGAATATAGATTAGTTAGGTTAAACTGTCATTTAAGAAATTATATTGGCTTTACCTACCCATGAACAATAAATAACACTTCCAATTATTTAGACCTGAGTTTGTTTAAAAAGTGTTTTATGTTCATATAATTTCTGTGTCTGTTTTAGCAGGTATACTGTCTAGGTATTTTAAATGGTCTAAAACAATATTGAATAATATTGCTGACACAAAGTGTCATTTCCCTATTTTTCACATTTGATTAAATCTATTTTAGCTTTAACTTTGTCTGAGATCATAATTACTATCCCTGCTTTTATTAACACTAAATTCTATTCCTGTCCTTTATTTTATCTTTGTGTGTATCTCTCATTTTTATAGTGTTAGCTGAAAGCCACATATTGTTGAATTCAAATTTTTAATCTGCTATTCGTTTCTGTTTTATGGGTAAATTTGTCCCACTCACATTCTAAGCTACAATTCCTTGTGTATTTTCCTCCTTCTTATTTTTCCTCACTATCCTTGGTTAAGGGGCTCTTAAGCAGCTAGCACACTTTACCTAGACAGTTCCACATTCCAAATTAGCACCAAGACTCCAAGATCTTACTATTCTTGTTTGTGGCTTGCCTTTTTCCTTCCCAGCAAACTTCACCCTCTTCTCCAGTGAACATGTACGTGGAGGCCATAATACTATTGGCACATGTATACTATAACAAAAATAGCCAATATTTATATAGCCCCTACTGTGTACCAGACAGTGTGCTAAGAGCTTTATAATCGTTTTCCCATTTGATCCTCACAACAACCCTGGAAGGTAGATGCTATTATTATTATTATTATTCCTATTTTACAGATGAAGAAACTGGAGCAAATGGGGGTTAAATGACTTGCTCAGAGTCACACAGCTAATCTGGCCTAAGGCCACATCTGAACTCATGTCTTCCAGACTCCAGGCCAAAGGCTCTATCTACTGTGCCACCTAGCTTTGTATCATTTTGGTAATATAAACGCTAATATATTCCTGATAGCATAAACTGAACCCTAGCCTGGTTAGGAAAAGAACTAATCAATGCTTTATAGACATCTTTTTCCTTGAGAATATCTGGTGCAGGTCACAGATTAAGAGGATTAACTGTCTTTTCTTACATGCAGGGTGTTTCACAGCCTTAGCGCAATATTAAGCTTTAACAACTTCAGAAGTATAAATGCTACTGTAGCAAAGAGGTCATAGGTGTTGTTGCTGCCCACGTAGATCATGGATGTCCACATGGGTCTGTCTACATAGGATCCCAGAGAGCTAAGAATAAACATCTCCTGTGTCTCCTCCCCACACCTTTCTTTAAGGGAGACTGATTCCTTCCAAGAAGGGAAGCGGGAAGTTGGGTTCAGTCTCTGATCACTCTGCTTGCCTCAGGGAGAGAAGGTACCAAGCTAGAATTATATGTCTGCTTCCTTAAATATTATTAATCTAGGGGATATTTTCTTTAGGTTCAAACTATACCTCCTAATCATGATTTCCTTATATGAAAGGAGGGTCCTAAGCTCTATATCCAAGACTTGACCTCCTTCGCACCAAATGCCAATTCAATAATGAACAGTCATAGCAAATAGCTAAGAAAACCATTTATCCAAGCTGACAGAAAAACAGAAATCAGAGAAAACACATACATATGTATACACACACACATATATACCAATGTACATACATGAGTGTATGTATGTGTATGTATGTAGAATTAGAGAGAACGCTATGCACATATACACACACACATACCAGACCAGTGGTGTCAGTCTCAAATAGAAACAGGGGCTACTAGTCAGTACATAAAGATCCCTGTAGGCCACAGTACCTTGGTTTTAAAATACAATGTTATCTACTTTTTATTCTATTTTTTGTTAAATTTGTATCTATTTTGTTAAATATTTCCTAATTACATTTTAATCTTTTTAGGCTACACTTGGTAATATTGTGGGCTGCATGTGGCATATGAACTGCATTTTTGAAATCTCTATATTGGACAATACAGACTGAAAGGGCTCTCCTGTGGGGAAGGAGGAGGAAGAGACAGATAAGAGAATATTCCAGTTCTCTCCCAAGGGGAAGTTCTACCCCCAAAAAATCTGGGGAGAGGGATGTGGTAGAGACTACCAACTCCTCTCATGTTAGCTTCTTGTCAGTCTTTTTTTCCCTTCAGTGAGTGACCTAAAGGAAGGCTGGTACTGTGCATATCTCTGTCAAAGTCGTAAGACAGAAGAAGCCCAGGATCTCTCTCATTTCCAACTCTTGCCAAATCCTCCTGTCCCTCACACAGGAAAAGGGCATTGAGTAATCGGTCCCTACTGAGAAGAGAATCCCATACAACTGGCCCTTCAAGCCAAGGATTACACTGAAAACTTACCAAAAAAGCAACATTTGAAAGGTTATTTTAAAACTTTAAATATTCATATATTTCTTATTAAAATTCAATAGAACCATCATCCTTGATTATATGTTACTCTAGTCAATTTTTAAAAGTTATAACAAACTTTCACCCACTGCTTAGTGACTAAAAGGGTTGCCTTTATAATTCTAGTCTTAAAATCATACAAAAGAATGAGGTTTTGATGCACACAAAACATTTTTGAGATAACCACACAGGAAAAAAATCTAATTGAAATTGATCAAGTGACTGAGACCAAGCAAGACTTCTTTCCTTACCCACTAGGCTGAGAAAGTGTCATCCAGAAATTTGAATTAAAATTTGAAACTATTCAAATTTCACAAAAAAGGAATAAGCATAAATTTAAATAAACTTTCAAATGGTGTTTTTTGTAAGTTTGCGACATTTATATGTCTAAAGTGATTAAAGCTTAAAATTGCACTAAGACTTTTGGGACACAGTGCACTTATAAGCACCAGAAGTCCATTCAGAAAAATGGGTGAGTCCACTTTCTTCTCAAATTCCTACCCTGACATATCCAAAGCTATCTGATAGCAACACATTACATCTACAAGGAATAAGAGAAAATCTTTTATGGAGTAATTACAAATTATGGTGTCTTGCCTACAATTTGAAAGCAGAAAAAACAGACTAGAGATCTGCTCATGTTTTCAAAATACTCTCATCTATTTTAATGTTGATGAAATTATCCTCAAAGGTCTGTTCCTAGCATAAAGGTGACTTCAAGTTATAATTTTTAAATGATTAAAATATAGTATTTAATATGTAAAGAATCTTCTAAGACCTTTTCAACTTTTTAGTAACAATAGCCGCTCAGTTTCTTTTGTTTTTAGACTAATCTCTAATTTGTTTTACTTTACTGTTTACTTATCTATTTTTACTTTGCCTTGTCAATTATCTTCTTCCTTCTCTTTCCTCTTGAGTACTTTAATATGCTTATTCCCTGTGAAATAAGGAGGTATGAATATGTATATTTTGTGATTTACTATTCATAAAATTAATTTTTATTTTTCTGAACAAATCTAAAGATTTGCTTCACTTGTCAGGTTTTCCTGACAAATCCTGAAATACTGTCTCATGTTGACTTAATTGCCTGAAGTATTTGATTATATTACAGGGAACACTGTCCCAAAGTCATTTGGCTGATGCATTTAATAATACATTGTCAATCTGACATTATTTTATCATTCAAATTAATTGAAAATAACTTGGAATAAAATTTTTGTCATGCTTTTTACATATTTTAGATTTATGTTACAAAAAAATCAAATTATATTTGAACTCAGGAAGATGAGTCTTTTGATTCCAGGCTCTGTTCTCTATTCACTGTACCACCTAGCAGCCCCACCTTAGTCATAGCAATAAAATATTTATTTACTCCAACATTTATTGAACTCCTATTATAAGGTACAGGCCCTATACACAGCATTCAAGGCAACTAAATGGTGTACTGTATAGAGTCCAGGGTCAAGAGTCAGGGAAACCTGAGTCTGGATCTGGCCTCAGACACTTACTTTGCTGTGTGACCCTGGGCAAGTTACTTAACCCTGTTTGCCTCAGTTTCCTCATCTGTAAAATGAGCTGGAGAAGAAAATGGCAAGCCACTACAGTATCTTTGCCAAGAAAACCCCAAACGGGGTCAGGAAGACTCAGACACAACTGAGAACAACTGAACAACTACAACAAAAGCATTTTAGGGATTCTACTCTGGGCCCTTTCTTTCTAGCCTCTAGAACTAGGCAGTCACTACGATTCTTCTCTCTTGTGAATTAATATTTACTACTGGAGCTAAATTTACTTTTATGCATGCTTATGCTTAAATGCCTAAAAATTTTAATCAGTGAAGATGCTGATTAAATACATCGATTCCTCTTGGCTGTCTAGAGATAAAAAAGTGCATTTTTAATGAGGGTAGGGAATCAGATCATGAGTTTAGTCTGCCCCCTAGTGGTGGTTCAGATAGGTAGGGAGTGAACATGTCTTGGATTCTGCAGGTTTACTGGGCCTGCAACAGCCACCCCTGACCTTTCTTCTACTTTCCAGGTAAAAGGTCAACTCAAAATCAGCAAGTCTCCTACAGATCACATTCCAAATAGCATCAATCCACAAGCATTTATTAAGAACCCATGTGCCAGGCACTGTGTATCTGGAAATTCCCTCTCACAAAAGAATTTATTGAAACTGAAGACCTAAGAGAATCATTCAAATAAGATTTATTCTCATAATGTGTTGTATTAATTTGAAGAAGAGTAGTAAACTACTGGACCTATATATATTTTTTTAAGTCCTTTGAAAAACACAGCCAGAAAAAAAAATTTCACTGCAGAGTGTGAAAAATTATTTCAAAGGGAGGAGAGGGAGGGAAGGACATAGCATCTTTCAACCAAACTCGAAATTGGCCAAGCATTCACTAAATGCCCTTGATGGGCACATCTTAGACCCAGCTCCTCCAGACCTGGAATCTCATTCAAGCAGGATTGTGCCTGTATACCTATTCTTGAATCCAAAGCAGTCTACTCCCCCAGAGGCCATTCAAAGTCTACCTGAGTCCATTCAAAGTGTTGCAGTGACACAGGGTACAAGTTTTAGTGTTCACAAATACAGCCTAATGTCTGTCAGCATACCCACTTCTTGGAGTGATGCTAAGTGCATCCCATTAAGTGCAAAGCACTGTGCTAGTTACAGAGATGGAAAAGGAATATCCCCTCTCTGTCCTCACAGTTTTGTTGGAGGGACAAACCCCAGGAGTTTAATAAACGCTTAGTGACTGAGTAACTGAAATAACAATGTAAGGTAGGTCACTGTCTATGATTAAGTGGGAAAATGAATAATCTAGCTCAGGACTAGAGAGGTCAGGGAAGGGGGACATCAAAGTGAGCTAAAGTGGTCTGAGAATGGTTTTGGAGATGTAGGACTTGAACTGAACTGTGAAGAATGAAGGAAATTCAGAGAGAAGGGAGAAATGCATTCTAGCAGCATGGAACAGCATATGCAAAGGCTTGGAACCGGGAATGAATCCTAACATGTTTGTGAAATAGTGTAGAAAAAGGTCTCTCGAGGGCAGAGGAATTAATTTCAATCCAGTAAACAATTATTATGTAGTTACTGTGCTCAAGGCACTGTACCATACTGGGGATACCAAGACAAAAACCTCCATATGGTCCCTACTCTCAAGGCCTTTACATTCAATGGGGAGAAATCAGTGTACTAACATATAATTAGGCACAAGGCAATTTGAGGAAGGAGAGAGCACTAACTAGGGGATCAGGAAAGGCTTCTGAGCTGCACAAAGAGAAGCTAAGGATTCTAAGAGGCAAAGATGAAGGAGGGAATGCATTCCAGGCATTCCTGTGTGAAGGATCAGAGACAGAGATAGAATGTTGAGTTCTGAGAAGAGCTAGTAGGCCAATTTGGCTGGAATGTTGAATATAGTGACTGAAAGAGAAAAATATAAAATAGTATGGAAAAGAAGAATGGCACCAGATTATAGGAGGCTATAAATGCCAGCCTAAGGAATTTTTATTTTATCTTAAAATTAGTAGGGAGCCACTGAAGAATTCTGAGCAAGAGAATGACATAGTCAGACTTAACGACTTAGGAAAATTATTGTGAAAATTGTGTGGAAAATGAATTGCAGAGGAAGTCTGGAAACATAAATACCAATTAGGAATAATTGTAATAAATCAAATTACAATATGATAAATTAAACCACTGTATTATATATATATCATTATAATAAATTAAACTGTTTATTATCTAGAATTAAATTACAACAAAACCAATAATGATAATAATCCAAGTGAAAGGGTCTTGAATTAGAGTAATGGCTATGTGATCATAGAAAGAAACAAGATTTGAGAGATGTTGTGGAGGTAGAATCACCTACCTGACTAGATATGGGGGTGAGGGAGAAGAGTCAAATTGAGTGAGTGGATGGATCACTGTACTCTGAACAGAAACAGAGGCATTTGGACTAGGAGAAGTTTACAAGAGGTAAAAATAATGAGTTCCATTTTGGACATGTTGAGTTTGAGACACTGATGAGACATTTAGGTGGATATGTCCAAAAAGCAGCTACTGCCAATAAGCAACTGGAGTTCAGGAGAAAAATTAGGGCTACACAAATACACGCATGTATATATGCACATACGTATATATGTAAATATGTAGAGAAACAGACAGACTTGCGAGTCATCTGTGCAGAAATGACAACTGAATCCATGGGAGTTGATGAAATCGTCAAAGAACAAAGTTGTAGGGAGAGAAGGCACAGGAGTCTACGGGGACATTCATTCTTAGAGGATATGATCCCGACAAACAAAACTATGGGGCAGTCAGATAGATAAGGAAAAGAGCCAAGAGAAAGCAGTGCTATACAATGGAAGGAGGGAAAAGAATATCCAGAAAGGATGAGTGGTTGACGCTGTAAAATACTGTCCTCATGAAAAATGAGGAATGAGAAAAAAAGATCACATTTAGGAAAAGAGATCTTTTGTAACCTAAGAAAAATGTTTGACTCATGATAGGAGTCAGGAGCAAGACGACAAGTCGACTGAGGAATGAGAAGTGGAGACAATGAAGTTAGAACATTTTTTTCTAGCAGTTTGGCAGTGAAATGGAGGAAAGATACTAGATAACTTGAGATGGCAGGGTGAAGGATCTATAAGGATGCCAGAAACCTAGGCAAGGAGGCAAAGAATTGAAGAATGGAGAACACTGTATAATTGAATAGGTTATATGGCCTGACGGCAAATGGAAAAAAAGAGGCCAGAGCAGGGATGACAGAGAACAGAAAGTAGAAGAAAAACTGAAAATTAAAGTGAGAATGAAGAAAAAAGAGTTGGAAGTGAGGCAAAGTAAAGGCGGAAGGACAGGAAATTGATCAGAGAGGAGAATTTTAGAGTTCGAAATCAGAGAGAGAGCAATTTGTGGGCAATGGTTTGATCTAAAGTATAGCCATCTGTTATTCTTGGGGTTTGGGAGTGAAAGGGGAAAAGTGAAGATATATTATAAGAGCTAAGCAGGGTGATGAAATGTAAACCAGAATGTTCAAAGGGCCTCAATTGAACTAATTCTTCCCATTTCTAACTTCTACAGGAAGAGCAGAAGAGAGAAGGGCTTGGGAAGTTTGGGAGAAACTGAGAAAAAACATGGAGAACAATTTTTATGTGTAGATTCTACTTCCAGCTTCTATGAAAGATGGCTGAAGAAGTAAATTTGTAAGTTAAAAAAATTAGTAAAACAAATAAGAAATTAGTCTGAAAAGGAAAATAAATAAGGTGTGACTGTCAAGTTACTAAAAGACTGAAAAGGTCTTACAAGGTACTTAGGACACCCACAAGTTGTCCAAAAAAGAAGTCTGAGAATCTAAATCAAAATAGCAAGCAGGGGTAATTCTTTAGTAATTTATAGTAATTTGCATTGACCATACAACGATTGCACTTCAGTCTAAGACAAGTGACATCCTTCTATGTTTCAAGTGTAGACTGGTCTAATCCACTACAGGCTGGAGATGACAATGAAATTTTCCTAAATGAGGATACCTTTGTCCTTCAACGGGAAAATAAAGAATCTGAAGTGGCATGGAGGAAACAAATCTTGTCAAAAGGTTAGAGAGAGGAAGAATGTCACCCAAAGGATGAAAAGGAAAGGCATCATTGTACATTTCTGACAATAAAATTTTAGGATCTTCCTGAAGAGAAAGATGGATGTTCTGAGGAGTAAGTCATGGCTCATCCTCCAATTAATAATACTATTAAGCACAGAAACTACCAGGTTAAGAGGTCAGAGGAAGAAAAGACCAATGGTGGTTGTTAACTTCTTGATTCAGAGGTACCCATGCCACTATTTGCCAATATAATAACAACAGAGAGGTCGGCTGTCTTTCCAGGGCATGTATTCCAGACATAAGAGAACTTCCCAAGACTTATCAAAACATGTGACTCTGCCAAAAAATGATATTAAAAAATATTGTCTTAGACAAAAAACTGAAAGACATAGGGTCCCAGACTCTGCTTTTCTCACTGCTGACCACTGAAGGCAAGGAATGATCACTTCTTTGGTGTTACAGTAGGGGCTGCTTCTCTGGTATGGGTTGGAATAGATGGTCAGTGAGGTGAAACTCTTCCACTTCTAAAAACGTTTTTCTATGTATAACGAAGACCCAAAGTGTAAGGATTGAGGTGAAGAGGAGGACTTTGAAACCATGCACTAAGAAAGCAGGAAGACTGACTTGAAGGCCAATAGATTGTAGTATAGTATGCTGGTGCCGAGATTCTTAGTTCAGATGCCTCCGGGTAATGTAAAGTAACTGCGGGGTTGAGAATGTGATTTGATGAAACAGATCCTATATTTTTTTTTTATTGATGTCCTGTAGGCCTAATTGTTGAAGATTTTTGTTGTAGAGCCAAGATACATCAGGTCTTTTTCAAAGTTAACCTTTTTTTTTTAATCCTAAACAAGAAGGGATTTGCCATAGTGGAAAGACCTATGGAAGCCAAACAAGCAGAACCAAAAGAATAAATCAACTGGACTATAGCTAATTTCAGCTCTTCCATGTAGTGTGGGCAAGTCATTTGGCCTCAATTTCTTCATTTACAAAATTAGCCCCTTCCACCTCTAAAATTCCGTGATTTTATAAGTCCTACATTTTGACCTTCATCTTTAGTAGAAGATGTTGTGGGATAAGGTCCTTAATTAATGACGATAATTGGTAAGAAGGATTTGTTTTCCGATTCAGGCAATTCTACCCATAAGACATTTCAGGAAAAAGGTTGTAGAGTTAGAGGTTAACTGATAGAAGGCTTTAGTGAAATGATTATATTTATGCTAGACAGAAGCTGAAGTTGTTGAATAGACTGAAAAAATAGTTTTAAGGCCTATAACACTTTCCAGACTGAATTGAGAGAACAGTGGCATTAACTGGAGTAAATTTCCTGCACCAACATACCCATGAATAGACAAAATTTGTTGAAACAACCCAGCAGGACAGGGTGGTTTTCAAAATAATTCATTGTTTCTATATAGCCACCAGGAGTTACTTTTCCAATGAGCTTTCGGTTTAATTTCTCTACTGAAGGACAAAAAGAGTAAGAACAAAACCCTGGTTTAATATGGATAAATCAATGAAATTCCTTGCTATTTTTCATGGAACTAAAGAAAATGTACTATTTGTGTGGTATTTGGCAAGTCACTTAATGTGCAGCATCAATTACCTCATTTATAAAATGCACCGTGCAGTGAGTAGAGCACCAGTCCTGGAGTCAGGAGGACTCGAGTTCAAATGTGACCTCAGACACTTTAGCTGTGTGACCTTGGGCAGGTCACTTAACCCCAATTGCCCTGCCTTCTCCCCTCCAAAATAAATAAATATTTTTAAAAAATTTTTAAAAATAAAATGAGGAGATTGGACTAAAAGGCTTCTAAGTTCCCTTCCAGCTCTAAATCTACAAACTTATGAAATGTGAGCTTTGTTAATAAAAAGTTTGAGTAAATGCAGTTATTACAAACCCACATTGTTGGTTTTCTTATCTTTGGGAGTTTTCCCGTGCATTCTACTTTTGAATATATTCTATAAATTACTGGTATAATAAGACCAAGTGAAAAACTTTGACAATACTAAGTAAGGAAATCAATCTGTGCCAGACTGTATTTGATTCCGGAGCATGTTTTTTCATTTATTTTACTGACGCTTTTTTTTTTTAACCTCCTCCCCACTCATCATTAAAATCTTCATATAACAAAAAAAAAAAACAAACAGTTAAGCCAAACTGACATAGCTACAGTGACTGATCAGATTATAGGACTCAGAGATGAAAGAAACCTATGTGATCATTTAGTTAAACCACATCATTTACAGATGAGAAAACTAAGTATACAATGCATAGCACCTAGCAAGTTCTTAATGTTTTATGTATCTAACTACCTACCAACCAATCTACCCATCTATCTATCTATGTAGGTTAAGTAACTCACCCAAATTTGAAGAGCAAGTTAGAGACAGCATTGGGACTAGAACCCAGTCTGCTTCTCAGTTCCGTGCTCCTTCCAAGACACCAGGCTGCCCCAACTGCCCACTTCCTGTTCACCATAAAAATTGTCATTTCAAAACCAACCTAAAATGAACTTGTCAGTTCTTCCTCCTGAATCTCTCCCTTATGATGCCAATTTTCCTCAAGAAGCTAGAAATTTTAAAACATATTTAACAATTCCCTCTTCAATAAATTCTTGTCAATTGACCTGCCGCATCATCATAACCAATCCTCAGATTCTTCCTTAAGAAGCTCACAACTTATCTCTTTCCATTCCCATTGACACTTTTAGGTCCTTCCTTAATGCCTGTATTACTGGCAATGGCCTCCTTACAGGAAGAAGGCCAATTAAAACAATTCTGAGGTCTCACTTTATATCATGCAAATTGGCAGATGGAAAAAAATACAGTAACACTGCTGGAGGGAAAGAAAAACACTATTTTACTATTGTTTCAACAGCTAATTATTTTTAACTATTCTGGGTATCAACTTGGAACTGATAAAGTGACCTTGTCTGACGATCTATACAACATTCTGTCTTAGGAGTCACCTTTTTTTTGTAATAAGGGAGGATTATTTGCTCTCCATGACTGTTTTTTTTTTTTTTCAGTTAGGGTTCAGCTGTCTGTGATCTTTTCAGGAACACTGTAGTTATCTTCTTTTGGTTCTGCTTTTTAGTTTTTCATTAGCTCATAAAAATCTTCCCACATTTCTCTGAATTCATGTTAATCATTTTTACAATATTTATTATATTCCATCACATTCATTTATAGTTTTTCAGCTATTCTCCACATCAACCAGATTATATTTTCAAGTACTGTTTTGATCATTGATTAGTTACCAAGCATTTATAAAGCAGCTATTACGCACCGTGATGCTACGAATACATACCAAAAAATGGAAAAGACATTGTTCCCTCAACTGCTCCCTCAAGATTAGTCTTTCTCAGGATATAATACATTCACATATGTTCAAAATAGACACAGAATTACCCCCATGACAACTTGGGGGTTAGGGGGAAGCATTAACAAGTCAAAGGGATCAGGAGTGGCCTCATGTGGAAGTTTAAGCTAAGCTTCAAAACAAACTAGATATTCTAAGAGGCAGAAGTGAGGAAGGACTGTATACCAGGGAAAGATGAGGTGTTTTGTGTGAGGAAAACCAAGGAAGTTTGGCTGGCCAGTAAATTACAGGAGGGGGAATAATGTGTAATAAGTCTGGAAATATAGGTTGAAACCAGGCTGTAATTTGAGGGAAAGTTTATGTTAAGACACTCCTAGAAGCAATAGGTAACTACTGTAGTTTATTGGGCAAAGGAATGACAGAGTCAGATACACACTTTAGAAATATTCCTTTGGCAAGAAGTACTAGAAAGGGAAGACATTTGAGCCAGGTAGAACAATTAGATTATTGTACTAGATGAGTGGCAAGACATGATATGCAATAAAGCATTTATTAAGCACCAACTATGTATCAGATACTATATTTGGTGCTGGTGATCCAAATAAAAGCAAGCATGATAGGATGGTTCCTGCCTTCAAGAAGCATACATTCTTACTGGGGAGATCGACATATGGAAGGGTGCTAGAGAAAGGAAAAGGGTTCATGCTGGGCAGCTTGGTTTGGAAATGGCCACAGAGCAATGGGGAGGCCTAGTTCCAGGCAAGATAAAGTGGAATCCAAGTGTCAAGGAAGTCAATTAGTTTATTGCAATAGGGGAGGTGAGAATTGATGACAGTCCGAACTAGAGTGCTTGTAGAGGCAGGGTAAATAACTAGAAAGCTGAGAAAGAGACTCCTATAGTCATGGAACACTACACAAGATTTTTTTTCAATGTACTAAGCAATTTTGCTGAATCTTTTTCTCTTCCTTTTTTCTTTTAAAAGAATTGTTATAAGTTATGACTGAAAGGAAGAAGGTAAAGGGATATGGGAAAATCTAGGCAATGTAAAGACAAAAAATATCAATAAGAACCTATTTTAGAAAAGAATTTTGGTTTTAAATTTGAGCAGAAAGTATGGAACAAATTTAATTCAACAAACACTTAAGTATGTGAAGAATACTATGTTGGTGCCCTACAAGATACAAAAGTCAGGTAGTACATGATCCTCCTGTTTTATCTAAATTAGATAATATTTATAAAGTCCCCTGCACAGTGTTTGGCATGCAGTAGGCATTTAATAAATACTTATTCCTTTCCCTCCCCCTTCCCTACCCTAAGAGAATTTACAGTCTAGGAGAAACAATTAAATGAGACAGCAAATTGTTTCAATACAGGACTTTATAGCTGACTCTAGTTAACTATATTAATAAGACCTTGAAAGCAAGATCATCCTCAATAAGCAAAAGGCAATTTAACTTTATACAGATAACAATGGAAACAATGACAACAAAAGAGTTTAAAGCGGATTCGATTCACAAACTTACCACAACTCAGCATTTCATAGGGCTTATTCTATATCAAAAGTGACATGGGCAGATTGTTCAGAATTACTAAAGAGATAAGTCATCTCACAGTGCTTTATGTTTTTTGTAAATGTTGGTACAATTCACATCTAAATTTGATGCAGAACTTAGGTTGTATTAAAACAGTTCAATTTTTCAGCTGCGTGTTATATGGACACCGGTGCTAGGAATCTGGAAGAGACTGACTGTGAGTACCATTTCTTGTCTTCAACTGTGACTGAGCAATGTCTGCAAGCGCACTCTGTATTTTTTCTAAAAGCCTATCTCCTCTGCAAACAACATCTTCAAGACATGTCGCAGCCTCATGGTTTTCCTCTTCCAGCTTACATAAACTTGCAGCCTTGGGGGGGAAAAAAGGAAATAAATGCTTTTAGAATGAAAAGAAGGGGAAAAAGCTTTGGTGATCAATGAAGATTAAAAGTGAAAAACTCAGCAATAAATTGATATGCTTTTAAATATGAATGATTTACCATACAATGAAGTTCACAGACTTGCAGGAAAAGCAAAATTAGTTAATATTTTATACACTGAGCAAACTCTGCTATGTAGCTTTTCAAAAACTAGGAACCTTTGAAAACAAATACGGGCTATGTAATGGTGGGTCCCCTGCTCATAATTTTTAATACCATATTCATATTTCTACCCTACTCATACTTTCAATTAGGAGAAAGTAACCCACATTTCCATAATGCTTTAAGGTTTTCAAAGCATTTTCCTCACAACAAGCATATGAAATAGATACTGGTAATATTATCCTCATTTTAAGACTGAGGATTTTAAGAATGAGAAAGGGCAAGTGCCTTGCTGTAGGCAGGAAGCTAGCAGATGTTTTAATATTTGAGACAGTATGCAAACCCAGATCTCCTATCTGTTGAGAAAGTTAACAAAAATGAAGGTTATCTCAGAATCCAGGAAAGGGCTGTCAGACCCAGCATACTGAGATCTGCCCCCAAGTGCAGAATTCAGGTGCACTTTCATATGCTAGGGATTAAATATTACAACAAAAGATAATACTCTGTCTTATTTAGGAAATTTTCTATTGCTAAGCAATCACTTCTTAAATTGGTGGGGGGGCGGGGGGGAGAGGGGAAAGGGGGACCTTACCTGCAAAGCAGCTGTAGATTCTTCACTAGGTAACGAATCTATCAAAACATCTATGTCCTTTGCTGTTCGTGCAATTAATGCTGCAAAGAGCTGGGCATATTCTATAGAGAGAATTTAACTTGATTAGGAAATTACAGAATACCTGAAGCTCTCAGAAAGCAAATACATTTTAAGTTAATTAACCTGAATACCTAAGGTTCTCAATCCTTAAAATTTAATTTTAATGTCCAAATCCTACTGAGTTTATAGTGATTAAAATTTATATTTATTGCTATTAACTGCTATTAATTGACCTGGGAATTAAAGGCAAATCTAACACAAGTAGTGTCCAAAATAAGTTATCATGTACAGATCCAATTAACATTAAAATCTTCTGATACTACATATATATAATGAAAAATCACAATCTTCAAGGAAGCAAAATAAGTCACACAAAGAAAAGGTAATGGAGAGCCACATATTATGGCAGACATAAATAGATTGGAGTACATTACCAAATATCAACTGCATGCAAAATTCAGGGCAAAAGAGATTAAAAAAAAAAATCTGCCTGACCAGAAAAGGAAATGGGCCGGTCACATATCAAAAATGAGAGATAATAAATGGATCATCCAAATGCCACCCAGGAACCTAAATAACATGACAAGAGCTACAAAAAGGCGGCCAGTATGTTAGATGTAGCCTCTACAGAGATCTAAGAGAAAACATGGAGAAGTCACACAGGAGAAAGCATGGAGAGACTACAATCTTCAGGACTGGAGCACTTCAGCACAATTATACTTCCCATGAAATATAATTAACAGAATTACTTGACATGTTCAGCTACTCTAGTAAGTAAACTCAACTTTTATCATACCCAGAACTAGGTCATTTAAAAAATCTCTCAGGTTTGTTTGAAGAAAACACAGAGCACTCATTAAAACAGAGAGAAAATGCTCCTTCGATTGCAAAGGGTAGGGTGGGCCACTGACGTGGAATATGTGTACAATGTGAGATATGGTCAATGTTGGTTACTTTTACTCACTAATTTTCCCTCTTCTTTTTAATCTTTGTTATAACAGAGGGCCTCCAGGGTAAGGATATCTTGGAAACAAATATGATATAAAAAATAAAAGATATTCAATAAAAACTTTAAATTTTTAAAAAATAAAACAGATGGAAATAGTTTATGGACTGTAACACTAAATTTTACCAAATTTAAAAGCCCTTCCCTCTACCACTCCTGGTCCATTTTCCCAGCCCCTACCCAGAAAATTAGAGGTGTGATTCACAAGACTAAGCATTAAAATATGACCTGACACCAGGTTTCTGATCCACTATATGAAACAGAACAGGTATATTTCCCTCATCTAGATGAAATGGGAATAGCAATAATCTACCTCACAAGATAAATTTATAGCTGGTTAGCTCAACTGGTTCAAATATGGTCTCTATGCCTTTTGGCTTTACTCTTATTCACAGCAACAGGCTGCATCCTTCACCAGAGCTACTGTTAAAAAATGCATGCTTAGGCTGGACTGAGTGTGTAGAGAAGCACAAATCCATTACCATGACTGGAAACAGTTAAGAGCATCTGCTCACCTGATAGTGGATCAGCAATTTTGTAACTGTATAAAAGAACAGCTTATTTTACAAGATTGATGTATTATAATAACCCATTAAAAATAAACCTAAATAGCTTCACACATCTTAAGTGAATAAAAAGAAAATATATTTTGATCTTCTGAGCAGATACATATAACTAAATAACTCACTAAAGAAATTTAAGTTAAACTAAAACATATAAAGAACCTACCTTCTGTAGGATTTGCTGGTTGATCTTTGTTGATTGCTGTCTGAATATTGTTGAAAGAAGCAGGAGGACCACACTGCTGCAACACTCCAATGGCATTACAAAACTGATCTGCAAGCTTGAAACAGATTACCAAAAGATTAGGGACTCAGGGTTGTTATTTTGGGGAAGTTTAGGGATATTGGAAGCAACAATTTTTTTTTGGTGATAGTCCCTAAATAAAGCACTATAACTATTGACAAACTTTTTAAAAAGTGAATTTGAATAAAATAAATTAATCTAATTGGTAATATTTTGCCTACGTAAAAATGTTACGCAAGTGAAGAATTACACAAAATAGTTTGAAAAAATAACTTAAAAGCACACTTTCCTCTCTTCTGTATGAAAGTACTACAATCATAACTAAACTAGAATACCAACATGGTTATGAGCTATATGGTCAAGAAAGAATACTACTACTAGCAACTCATAGTTCTACAGTTTTACAGTTCAAAGTGATCACTACCCCCATTTTAAAGATGAGGAAACTAAGAGTTAAATGACCTGCTCCAGGTTATCAAACTAGTTAAATGTCAGAGTCAGAACTCAAAGACTCCCCAAGTCAAACTCTCTTCTTCTAAAATGACTCTGCTTCTCTCAACACTTACCATGCAACCCTAAGTTTAAAATCTTACTATCTTTAGGCAAACACCTATTAACCACCTCATGTATGTTTCATCCAAGCAGCTTTTATTTCAGAGCCTAGGACAGGCACAAAAATAAAAAGGTAGAGGGAAGAAATCATCTGAGAACTTACTCAGGTACAATATGTTGTTCACAGACTATTCCTGATTCTCTGGGCTCATTTAGAACAGCATCAGGGTGACATGTTGCTCTCTGCCATCTCTAGGCTGATGACTCCTAACTTTCAGCTTTTATCTCTCAACCTAGCCTCTATTTTGTGTTGGTAAGCAAAATGGGCTCCTTAGCACTTAGTTCAACAAGTGCTCTTGAAGAGTTTGGCTTTTGTTTTTGTTGAGTAATTCAGTGTATTTCATTGAGTCTTACTAAGTGCTAAGCCCCAGGCCCAAACCCCTATTAGGTGTAAAACCTATGCGGGTGTGGATTGGCAACTAAGGTGGGGCCCAAGGTGGGGCTAACTACAGGGAGGGCCTAGTTTATATGTCTGGGACAGCAGAGGCTCTTAGACCATGTGGGTTTAAGTCCCCCTCTTTGTAACGATTTTAGGTCAAGTGGGTGAGTAGCATGTGTGACTCACCCCTGATGCTGACAAAGATATAAAAACCAGGGGTTGGCCTCTTTTTCCTTGGAGCTCTTTGCCACAGCAGTGGTGGTGCGTGACTCTGGGCCAGCCCTTGTTCTGAGCTCCTGGGCTGAACCTAGATGTTGGTAACTACGAATTGTATTGGGTCTGTATGTTGATGTTTGTAATTTGTTTGTAATTTGCTCTAAAGTTCAGGGTGCTGGCTTTTCCCCCTGAACTAAGTGAATGATATTCGTATCCTGAATTAAAGTAAGCTTGCCAACCCCTTCACCTTGCTTTCCTTATTATGGCAGATCAAAAGAACCTGTGTTTTTGTGGCACGCTGGCAGCTTTCTGGGCGCTGGCTGTGGGTGGATCTTACACCCCCACAGAAGCTGCTAGCGGGATTGTTAAAACAACTGCCTACTAGATGTTTCAAAGGAGGTATTTCATCATTTAATCTCAGGATACGTTCAAATCATCTTCCCACATGAAACTGACTCCCATTTCTGACTTTTCTATGTCTATCTACGGTACCATTAACATCATTCTTTGGTTAGCTCTAAATCTAAGAGTCATATCATAGAATTCAAGAGTTGAAAGGGACCTGGGGACCTCAGAGGTCATCTAGACCAACCTCCACAATATTAGCAAATGGTCATTTGGCTTCCACTTGAAGGCCTATCTCCTAAGGTACCTCATCTTAGTTCTGTCTCTTCATGATCCCAGTCATCCTCAAATTTTTCAACGTCCCTCTTAAAAAGTGGAAGTGAATACAAATTTCCAGATGTGATGTAACCAGAATATAACACAATTTGTTTTTGCTAAGTCATTTCAGTCATTCCTAGCTCTTCATAATCCCATTTTAGGATTTTCTTGGCAAAGATACCAGTGGTTTGCCATTTCCTTCTCCAGCTCATTTTACAGATGAGGAAACTGAGGCACACAAGGTTAAGTGACTTGCCCAGGGTCACACAGCTAATTAGTGCCAGAGTCCAGATTTGAACTCAGAAGATGAGTCTTCCTGATTCCAGCCCAAGCACTCTATCCACTGCACCACCTACCTGCCCACAACCATCACCTCTTTTTCTAAATGCTATGCTTGTACTTATTAACTGTGAGACCTTCAGGAAATAACATTCTCTATGGTGAGATGGTTGGATTAGATGACCTCTTATGTCCCCTTCACGAGTTATTCTATTAATTAAGTCCAAGATCATTTTAGAGTTTTTGCTTGCCCTGCCATTGTTCATTCATACTTGGGCTTTTAACAGTCTCTGAGGTCTGGATCTACCTCTATGATCCTATGACTCTCCTCTTTTATTGTTAACAAGTAATATTAATTTTTTCCTTCAAAATATCTCTTATCTGTCCCTTACTTTCCATTCCCACTACCTAATCATCTATTCATTTGTACATTACTGCAAAAGATTCCTAAAGTCTCTAGTCTCACATTCCTTTAATCTATTCAGTATACCAGTGGAATTTAATTTTTTAAAAACTCAACTTTCATCATGCCACCACTCTGCTCAAAATCTTTTTGTAGTTTTCTACTGCCCTCAGGATAAAATTCAAATACATTAGATGAACTTTCAAAGCTCTCAATAATCTCTCCCCTACCCAATATTTCCATTACTCCCCAAAATATATCTTATGATTCATTTAGGCTCCATGAACCCTTTCTACATCTCTTGAGCAAGCAAATCTCTACTTTCTTGAACCTACAGGACTTATTTGAATATCATTCACGTTGGCTTTAAATCAATATACCCTTTCGTATTGTTAGGTTTAAAAATGCGTATGTTTTGTCCCAATTAAACTCTTAAGTTCTTTGAGGGAAAGAACTATATCTTGCAAACCTTAGTAGGGCGGTGCAGACAGTATACACTCATTATCTGTCAAATGAATGAACTTCCACTTTCACCTCAATTTCCATAAGTTCCCTTCTGAAGACAATGGCTAAGATTAATCAATACTCCCTATATTTTTATATATAAAATTATCTTAAAATAAGGTCAACTTTGCTGTGCCATCTCAAACATCACCCTGGTTGAACAATCACACTGCAATGATCAAGAGCTTAAGGTTCTTCATGCTGCTGCCACACTGGTGGGCAAGCCCAATTAACCAGCAGTCAGATTGACAAGAGAGCTAGACTTGGATTTAGGATGTCCATGCCAGGCACTGTGCTAAGATCTTTTTTTTTTTTTTTACAAATATTATCTCATTTTGACCTCACAATGCTGTGAGATAGGTGTTACTATTATTCCCAAGAAAGTGATGCAAACAGAGCAAACTGGGCAAATGACTTGCCCAGAGTCACACAGTCTGTCAGAGCCGCCCTGAGCTTTTCTGATTTCAGCCTTAGTCTCTAACCACTATCACTAGCTGCCTCTAACAATAATAACTACCTAGACAGCTTCTGTGAAAAACAACCACGGAAACACACATAAGGCTTCTTCCCACATAAGGGTTATTTAACTGTGGATCACCAATACTCCGGCCCTCTTGGGCCAACAGAGATGAGACAACATGGATAGCACACTGGTAGCCTTAAATAAAGCTAACTGCTTCTTATAGTCAAAAAGACCCGAGTTCAGAGTTGGTTCAGATACTTACAAGTTCTAGGTGGAGAGGCGGGTCACTTAACCTGTCTGCCTCAGTTTCCTTAACTGCAAAACGGGGATCCTACTAGCACTTATCTCCCAGGACTGTTGTGGGGATTAAAGGAACAGCAGCACTTTGCACAGTGCCTGGCACATAATAGTCTCTTAATAAATGTTTATTATTATCAAGGTGCCAGACCCATAGAAGGTGCTTAATAAATGTTTATTGATCTGTAGCGTGCTCAGCACAATTCATCGGTAAAGCGCTTATCAGACTCTAGCCGCTTAATGTTTATTTTGATCCGGTAGGCGCTTCACAGTGGGTGGAAAACAGTCGGCGCTTAATAGATGTTGGTTATTGATTCACATCTATAATGTGGTCAGCACAGTGCCTGGCCCGTAAGGGGCTTGTTTCTCTATCGGAACCCTCTTGGGGAGCCGAGGGTACAAAACAAAACCCTCCTCGCGACAAGTCCTTGCCTGAGCCCATCTTGGGGGAGGAGCAGCCACCGCCATAGCACACGCGCCGGCCGAGAGCCAGCAGCGCTCGCCTGACTCCCCACGACCGGGGACCGCCGGGGAGGCGTCGGGGATTCTCCCTGGCTACGCGAGCCTCCCCCCCCCCCCCCAGAGTAACCCGGGCTGCTCCGGGTCAGATCAGCCGCGCTGGGGGTGGGGGGAAGGGGAGGAGAATCGACGGAGGGCCTCGGGCGATGACGTCTCCGGTTGGTCGCTAGCACCGTCGACGCCGCGGCCCCTCCCCTCTGCCCCGCAGCGGGGGTCTGTCCGCGCGAGCCCGGCTCCCGGTCAGCTCTCTCACCGCGTCACCTCAGCCCCAGCCGCTGCGGGAGGAGAAAGAAAACTCCAAAACCCCGGCGCCCCATTACCCGCCCTGGAATAGATGAGGCGGCGACCCCAACGCCATTTCCTCACCGAGTTGACAGCGTCCTGAAGCTGAGTGAGACGATCCGCCATGTTGCCAGCGCAGACGCCAATGCCGCAGCCCTTCCTATAGCCCGCTCCCGCTTGATTGGACGGCGCGGGCGACCAATCGCGCGACTGCTCTTCGGAAAGGGGGCGGGGCCATCGACCTGCGGGAAGCTAGGCGTGCAGCTGGTGTGTTGTCGTTTAGTCATTTCGGTCAGGTCCTACTTATCTTGACCCAGTTTGGGATTCTCTTGGCTAAGTCGCTGGAGTGGTTTGCCATTTCTCTCTCCTGCTCATTTTACAGTTGAGGAAACGGAAGCAAAGTGGGTTAAGTGACTTGCCCAGGGTTGCACAGCTAGTGGCTAAGGTCAGATTTGAACTCAAAAGGGATGACTCTTCCTCGACCCCGTGCGGCCTAGCTAGTTCAACTGTTAATTATGCTTCCTTTTTAGAATATAAGCTGCTTGAGGGCAGGAACTGCCTCTGCACCGCGCTAAACACTTAGAAAGCGCATGCCTTATCTAGCATTATTTCAAACATAGGATCTCAAGTGTAGTGTGGAAAAAGGTCTTTGGGTTATCTAGTTATGCACCCCCACCCCACCCCACCCCACCCCACCCCGCCCCCGCCAAAGGTTAGATGATTTGTCCAAGTTCACACAGGTTGAAACCGAGTTCTTCCAGTTTGAAATGCGGCTGTGCTGACCTTTTCAACTGCACATGGCCACCTTTTTGTTGCAAACTGTGCGCGGCCACTGGGTAGCCGCGACGGTGTCATCAGTGTTTTTAGTGTTGCTTCTCCTGAAATCCTGGCGTTTATGTGTCCATTGGGGGCTGTTTTCTGTCTAATAATTTTAAATGCATAGACACACATGTATACAGAATTTAGTAATTGAAAATGAGTGGGTCGACCGTTTCTTTGTAAAGGTGAGGAGTTCATTGGAGCTTAAGGGAGCAGCTAAGGTAGTGCAGTGAGTGGAGCACCTGCCCTGGAGTCAGGTAGGACCTGAGTTCAAATCTGCCCTCAGACACTTGACACACTTATTTACCTGCGTGCGACCTTGGGTACCTTAACTCCAGTTGCCCTACCCTTCCCCCTCCAAAAAGGAAAAAAGAAAAAAAAAAGACAGCTGAAGATTTGGGACTGATTTTGTTTTTTGGGGTTTTTCTGCCATTCTTTTTTAATCCCTGGGGTTTAATAAATACTTATTGACTGTTGACTGATTGTGGATGTGGGATGCTGTAAACTGTACCTGGCACATAGCAATAATAATAAAAACAACAACATTTATATTGGCTTACTATGTGCTAGGCACTTCAGGGGGCAAAAAAGGGGAAAACGGGGTCCCTGCACCCTAAGGAGCCCACACACCAATGGGGAGAAGGAACAACATGCAGAATAACCATGCAAATACAAAAACATGAAATGGATGTATTGGTTTTGCAGATTTTTTTTCATTCCTTATTTCAAGGAATGGCCCCCTTTGGAGGGTAAAGGTTTTTAGACAAAAATGTTAAATGCTCAATGACAAAAACAAGAAATGAACCACCTAAATAGACCAGTCTCAGAAGGAGACTTCTGAAAATCTTTTAATGAGGACCAGGTTCACAAATGAATTCTTCCAACCTTTCAAAGAATAAGCAATCCCTATGTTACATAGACTTTTCACAGATACAGAGATAGTGTTACTCAGTTCCTTCTATAAGGCAAGTATGATTTTGATGCCTAAACCTGATAAAAAGAAAATTGCAGCCTAATACTGTCTGGGCCTTAATTAACACCAATGGAAAAAATACTAAGTAAAATAATGCAAATAGTATGCAACAATTTACCAAAATAATTAGGAAAACAATCATAATGAACCATAAGAGATTGTTTCTCCAAAAATAGGAGTAATGGTCTCTTTACAGAATCACAGAACTTTGGAACTGGAAGGAATCTCAGCAACCATCAACCCAATCCTTAAACAAAAGGAATCTCCATTATAAGATAGTGGACGGCCTACATCTGCTTGAAGACCTCACTGGAGAGGTAACCCATCTCCTCCTGAAGCAACGCATGTATCCAAGGCCTTTAATCATTCTGGTTGTCCTCCTTGGGCCACTATCCACAGCATCTCTCAAAGATATACTTCTCTCCACTCACTCAGCCACTAAGCTGGTTCAAACTCTCACCTGAAATATCAAAATAGACTCAATTGGTCTCCCTGTTAAGGGTGAGATGAAATCCAGGAACCCCAAAACTGGAGTTCCCAAACAGGGTAATTGGGGGGGGTACCCCTCAAAGCCCTGAGTACTGGAGCGGGTCGGGGCCACCTGGAATGAATTCACAATCTCAAGCATTCTTTAAGTCAAGGTGGCAAATATTTATTATGCTTTTCAGTGGGCAAGATTTCTTAGGGAACCTACAAACTTACAGGGGTACAGGTAAAGTTTATATAGGTTAAGCTTTGGTAAAACATGTGCCAAATATGTTAATTAGCCTATTCAGGATGGGATTAGGGAGTGGTTAAGGAGTGGTCAATTCTTAAAGGAACATGTACTTTTCGTATCTACTGTGCAGGTATCTAACCCAGAGTTCACTGAGATATAGCCAAAGGTGGGGCTACACAGAGGTGTGGTTTTAGGCCTGAAACGTCACTGTCATCTAACGGTCAGAGCTGACTGGGAAATACCCAGGCTGTTCCCATCAATGTCTTGTTAGACAAGATAAATGTAAGGGAGTATACATATGTCTAGATCTAGTATGCATATGATAAGTCACTGAGTAGTAAATATTATTATGACCCAGTACACAGCCAGGTCAGCACATACACAGCATGGTCCAACTAATAAATTCTATAGGTACAGCTGGCCACTATATCAGGAAGAGAGACAAATGTTTTGCTAAGGTATGTTGTCCTATTTTGCTAGAGAGAAACTGCTAGGAACAGTGTTTTGAGGCTAAGAAGAGACGTGATTTTTGAACTGGGGTCCAAGCACAGGCAACCAAACACCCCATCATCCCCACACAGCTGCCAAAGTGATTTCCCTAAAGCACAGATCTGGCCATGTCACCTTTCTACCTAATAAACACCAGTTGTTCCCTATTGCTTCCAGTATTGAATATAAACTCTGTTCAGAATTTTAAGCTCTTCACAACATAGACCCATCTTAACTGTGCAGCCTTCTTACAAACTGCCCTCCACACACACTACAATCCAGCCATACTGGCTTGATCCTACAGTCCCTTTTGCTATTCACACATAACACTCCTATCTCCCTTCTCTGTGCTTTTGCACCAGCTGTGCCCCCCCCCATGCCTAGAATGCTCTCCCTCTTCAGCTCCAACTCTTGGAACCCCTGGTTCCCTTCAAAATGCAACTGGAGTACCACCTTCTTGTATAAGGTCTCTCCTAGTTCCCTAAGGGGCTAATACCTTCTCCAAGGTTACTCTGTATGTTTTTATATACTTGTGTGTTCAGATTGACTGCCCAGTTATAAGATAAGCTCCTTGAGGGTAGGGGTTTTTGTCTTTGTATCCCTAATTCCTACTTCGTAGTAGGTACTATTAAATATTTGTTGGTTGGTTGATACAAACCCTGAGAAGACAACAGGCCTCTCTGTTGTCTTTATTAGGTCTATAAACAGGCACCTTAATCTTGTTCAGGGAATCACCAATGACTAGTACTCTTCATTTCCTCCTTTCATTGTAATGAGTGAAAAAAACACCGACTGCAAAAAATCAGTGAAACCAAGAACCTAACCCCAGTCCTGTTATTTACTATCTGATCTTGGGCAACACCCTTAAGCTCTGAGACTGTGCCCTTATTTTAAGATTAGAGGTGATAACATCTTTTCTACCTAACTAATATAGTTGTAATGAGGATGAAATGATCGTGTATTTGAAAGAATTTTGTAAACCATAAAGCCTATGTCTATTTCATGGACCCTTTGGTAATCTGGTGAAACCTAGGGGTTTTACTCAGGGTAACATTTGTAAATACATAAAATATATAGGATTACAAAGGAAACCAATTATATTGAAATTCAGTAATCAACATTAAAAAAACAAGTTCATGGAGCACAGGTTAAGAATCCCTACACTGCACAAATGTTATTATGGCCTTATTACTTCACTTAACTTTCCTATTATGGTTACCTAGATATCCTTTCTAGCTCCCTCGTGGCCCTTACTGCTTTCCCTATTGTATTCCTTGTTGCTACCCTGTTTTACCCAGAGAGATTATGAGATGGGGGGAGGGGAAGAGAAGGAAATTGTTTGCACTTGTACATGCATTTATTTCATGCACCCTTCGGTTGGGCCTATGATTCACCAAGTTTCTTTTAGAAAGATGTTGCCTTAAAGAAGGAGACCAATGTAGACAGAAAGAAAAGAAACCAACAACAGTCCATCTTCAGAAGAGGTTGTCTCTCCAATCTAGTCACATTATTCTGAGCCCATCTCTCCCTGCCTTGAACTGCTTCCTTTCCTCACCAACAATGTTTACTTCAGGTTTCAGTCTATTCCTGTGGGCACCCCCATAAAACAGCTGGAATGAAAGAAGTATTACCTAAGGGACACACTAGATATTTAGCAGTCAAGAAACTTGGCAACTCATGAGAATTGAAACCATGGTAATACATAAATCCTGAAAAGGATAAAGGAGGAGCTAAGGCCTCATCTTCATCCAAGAATCAATTCCCAGGTTTAAAACATAACCACATTCAGCCCAGTAAGATCCATGTTGCAAGCAACATGAATCTTACAAAGCTACCACTTAGCAGTAATTTATATTGGCTTTAAGGTTTGCGAAACACTACATTTGGTCTTTACCACTCCCTTGCATTATTCCTATTTTACAGATGAGGAAATCCTGGCTCTGAAAAGTTAAATGATTTGCCCAGGGTTACCCAGCTAAGTGTCTGAGACAAAATTTGACCCAGCTCTTTCGGACGCCAAGTCTAGTGTTTGATCCACCGTACCAAATTGAAGCATTTACTACCTGTGTGACCTTGGGAAGGATCTGGGCCTCAGTTACCTAATGTGGAAAATAAGGTTAGTTGAACCTGATAAGGTAGTTGAACCTCTGAGGTCCCCTGGACTCTAGAGCTTTCAAGAAGACTGTTTAATTTTTCTCAAGCCCTCACCTGGTGTCCAGTAATGAGGGAGGGTACTTGGTTCTCATGTCTTCACTGTACCAGAAACAGCTTCCAGTATATCCAAATTGACCTCAGAGGTGCTCTCAGAACCTTGAGGGATTAAGAGAAGGGAGTAGGGGAAGGTAGGAAATTGGGATGTTTTGTTAAATTCCTTGAACTCTAGGAGGAGTTAACATGGGCCACAAAATAGACCACATGGGAAACACATGAAAGAGTAATTCAGACTGTGAATTCACTCTTTCTTTATCCAATGTCAGTAATAAACTCCTGTACTAAGGTGAAAGGGGTGGGATCATGTTTATGAATTCCTGGGCAAACTTTAGTGAGTCTAGAGGTCTATGGAGGCTTTAGAAGGAGGCTTTAGAAAGCATCTTGGGGTGGTAATTCATTTGAGCTGTTGGTGGGAAGAATCCAAACCTCAGGACATTAATTTCCCTCTGCATTTTGCAAACAGACCTGGAAGAGTTTCTTCCTCTGGAGAGAGAGGGAAAATAAAAGACCATTGATGCCACAGGGACCTAGAAGTTCCCGCAGCTGCAGGTGGGGGGGGGGTGTGATAATATAGAACACCTGCTGGGAACTGGGGAGAACAGCCCAGAATGCCAAGAGGCTGGCTCATGGTCCCACCAATCCCAGGGACTGTGTTTAAAAGCTTTCTTACCCTTAGAATCTACTGCCTGAACACACTGCCCTGATTTGTGAGCTAAACCTATTCTTCCCTGTTCTTCAGGCCTCCCTTTAGCACTGACCACCCAGGTGAGGGCCTCTATTAATATCAAGGATCCTGGCTATCCTTTACTCTTCCTTGCTCCATCATTGATCCTAGGAGGAGGCCCTAGTTATTGTGCCCTGCTTCCCTGGACTATGGAATAAAAGCAACAATGCGTCTGCACTTGGTAACTATCGGGTGTCTAGACACCAAGGCACCATACTCTGCCATCCTGGGGTGCGAAGAAACTGTACCTTACTCTGTGTTTGCTCAGGCCCCTGAGGTCACAATTATCCAGAAAGTACCACAAAACCTGAACTTCTCTCATTTCTTCCTTGGTGTTTGGGGGAAAAAAAACAAACCTTGACTCCACTCTACTGCTAGACCCTTGAGCATGACAGAACCATTCATTTGGTATTTCTTTGTCTTTGCAAACTCCTCTCTTCTCTTCCCCAATTGCAATAGATTCAAAATTAATGTCCACCAAGGGGAAAATCCTCTTTCCCAACTGCCCCTCCTCAGTCCCGCATCCCTATTTACCTTTGCCCTGTTCTTCCCAAATCCTTATGCTGTTCTGTCCTCCCTTCCCATTGTATTCTCTGTAACTCCCAAACCGTCGTTAATAAACTTCTCTTCATCTTAGACTACTTTCTCACATACTTGTCACCTTCTCGGACTCTCAGCAACTTGTCTAAGAGGTGTTGCATCTTCTGCCTACACTCTTCAGTCCTAAATATGCTTTCTCTCATATTACCTGATACACAGAGCAAGGAGAAGAAGCGGTCTATTCCCTGCTCTTCCTGACACTTCCAGAATCTCCCTCTGTTCCAGTCATTGGCAAACTCCCTCTGTCTGTCTCTCTCTCTCTGTATATATTACCCTATCCAAATCCTTGTAGTTATTTATCTGATCCCAGGTGAACCTTCCTCTTCAAGAAGGTTGCAACCTGGCTCAAAGTCTTCCTCTCTACTCCAACCCCTGCCATTGAACTTCCAGACTTCAATATGCATATTGATATCATCAAATATATCGGCGTCACAATTCATCAGCCTCCCAACAGTGACCTATACCTTCGTTCCATCTCAGCCACATGTAGAAATGGTCATACCTTGGATCTCACTATTGCCCTTAACTCTGCTAGCTATATGACCTTCAACACAGAAATTCTTCTCTCTGATCATAAATTCCTAGTCTTCCATCTCTCCCTCTGTTTTCCTTCTAAACCAATTCTTCATCCTTACAATGACATCCAGATACTCTTTTCCTCCTTGTTATCTCAGTACATTACCTCTGCTCTGGCCTCACTTTCTTCCCTTAAATCTTAATTTTATGGGTAATGAATTCAAATAAACCATGCCTGCTACTTTAGAATCCTTTGCCCTTGGTACTCTCATGTACTCTGTTCAATGAATAAATGTAAAAAAAAAAAAGAATCCTTTGCCCTTTTTTTGTTTGCTGTTTTTATCTTTTCAAAGTCCTAATCTGGGTTACCAGCATCCGATATCTCCCCTGCTCCTTTACATGCTGTTACAAATGATAGAGGAAGCCATATACCTGTCTCCTGATCGCTCCCTATAGTAGCTATTCCAAACCTTCTCTTCTGCCTTAAACCCTCAGCACTACCCTTTCTACCTTCCCTCTTACCAGAAGACCTTTCTTCCTACCTTACTAAGAAAATTGAGGCCATCTTTTGTGATCTCCCACTTTTCCCTCCTGCTTCACACTTCAAAATCTCTTTAATTTTCATTTCTTCTTCTTCTCCTTCTTCTTCTTCTTCCTTTTCTTTTTCTTCTCCTTTTTCTCTTCTCCTCTTCCTCCTTCATCTTCTTTTTCTCCCAAGCATGGGAGTCAATTTATATAGAGGCATGAAGATGGGACATAAGAAACCAAAGAAGGAAAAGACAAATGGGGCTGAAATGTAGGTTGTATAAAGGGGAATAACTTGAAATAAGTTGGGACAAACAGACTGGAGCTAGATTGTGAGGGACTTTAAATGCCAAGGCAAGGAGTTTATATTTTATCTTGGAGACATTACGATGTCTGGAGATAGTTTAGCAGGAGAATGACATGGTCAGACCTGTTTTTTAGGAAGTTTATTTTGATGTCAGTGGGGAGGATGGATTGGAGATTGAAGAAGGAAGACACTAGAAGCTGGGAAACCAATTGGGAGACTATTATAGGCCAAAGGTCATAAGGGGCTGAACTAGCAGGGTACCATGTGAATGGAAAGAAAGAGAATAGAATTTGAGAAATGTTTTGGAGACAGAATCACTGAGACTTATCAACTAATTGAATGTAAAAAATAAGGGAGAGGGAAGAGTCAATGATATTTCTGAGGTGATTGGGAGAGTGGCATTACCCTCGATAAAAATAGGAAAATTTGGAAGAAAATCAAATTTAGAAGGAAAGTTAATAATAATAGTTTGAGATATTTGTAAATGGTGGATTTTAGCATGTGTAGCCATAACAATCTCTTGTTCCCAGCTATTAGATACGAGTTCTCATAATTATGGTTCAAAACATCTCCACCATGCTTGAGCACCATCATATAATGAAAAATAATATCAAAATTTGTGCTTAAATTGTAAATATCTATTGCGACTGCACAGTGAGATACAGGAATGAGGTAACATAAAATTGGAGGCTATTGCTGGCAATAAGCCTTCTTTGTCTGCTGCCCTATAAAGCAAGTGGGCACTGGTCAGCGAGTGGGGGAACCCTCAGGGTTGAATGCACAAGCTGGAATGTTGTATGTCCCTTGATAGGCCTCCATCAAGGCTCGGGGGGCATCTGCGTTTGCCTCAACTGGTCCCATTGTGGCTTGAGGGGATTTAGGGGAGTGCACAAGTTGTGCCTGTCTCAATTGACCCCATCAAGATGTAGGGGTAGTTGTCCCCCCCTTCTTGCCACCCCCTGCTAGACGGGTAATCAGGGAATGTGGCAGGGGTTGGTGCTCCCACTATCAGCAACCCTTGTGAGAAGACTAGACTAGAATAAAGTAAGATTATTAACCCCTTCTAAGCTGTCTTCTTGTCTGACCAGATCATGAGTGAACCTGGCTAGCAGCCCTCCTGTGTGCTAGTGTTATCTGTCTTATAGATATCCATATTTCCCTGGAGATATCTGGCAGGAAGTTTGTGATGAAGGTCTGATATTCAGGAGCAAAATCAGGATAATTCAGGAAGTTATATACATAGAGATGATAATCAAACCCGAGAAAGCTAATAAGATTACCAAAGAATTCTGGAAAGCAGAGGTAAGGAGAAAGTGCATGCCAGATATGCGGATCGGCTCACAGTGCAAAGGCTCACAGGAAGTGAGATAGAATATTGTGTTTTAGGAACAGAGAAAAGGTCAGTTTGGTTGGACGACTGAGTATGGGAGGTGGAGTCTAAAGAAACTGGACAAATAGGTTGGGAGTCCATTGTGAAGCACTTTAAAGGTAAGTAGATATCCCTGAGTTAATTGAAGAGGGGAACAGTCTACTTAAGAAAAATTGATTGGCAGCTGCATGGAGATTGAACTGTAGTGGGGTAAAACTTGAGGCAAGAAGACAAATTAGGGGCCTACTATAATAATTTAAACAGGAGATGATGAGTCTGAACTAAAATAATTGAGGCAGCAGAGGAAAGGATAAGATGGGAGGGAAGGTGTGGAGATAGAGACAGAAAGATTTGATGACTGCTTGGATATGTGGGGTGGGAGTCAGTGAAGAGTCCAGGAGAATGCTGTGGTTATGAAATTGTAATATTAGAGGATGGTGGTGGTGCCTTTGCTAGAAATAAAGAAGTTAGAAAAGAGGACAAGGAAAATGAGTTGGAAATGTCTCTGGGACATCCAGTTTAAAGCATCCATTAAGCAATTGATTATTTGGAATTGAAGCTCAGGGGTAGGACTGGGAATATATACATACATTCACACACTAGAGACCTGGGCTAACAGAGTGGCCCACTGACCATGAAAAGGGGTAAATAACTGCTGATGGGAAACAGAGACAGTGCTGCCGAATGACAGCTCCTGGTGGAGAGGAGGCGAAGAAGTCAGTGACTTGGAGAATTATGAAAGCTCGAGGCCTCACCTACACCTACGCGTCTGTTGTTGTTCAGTCATTTCAATCATGTCAGACTCTCTGGGACCCCACTTGGGTTTTCTTGGCAAAGATGCTGCAGTGGTTTGCCATTTCCTTCTCCAGTTCATTTTACAGATGAGGAAACTGAGGCAATCGTGTTAAGTATCTTGCCCAGGGTTCCACAGCTAGTATGGATCTGGGGCCAGATTTGAACTCAGAAAGATGAGTCTTCCTGGCTCCAGGCCCAGTGCTCTATCCACTGCACGTGTGCATATTGTCAACTGGACTGAACAAGCCTCTAATCTATGGGTGACTGGAGCCAAACAGAACAGGCTAGAGACAGGAGAGTCAGGAATCAAACAGAAATTTAATTTCAAAATGAGGGAAACAGCTTGCAAGCAAGGAGGGGATCTAGACACATGTGCCCGGGCCCTGCACCTAGTCTGTCAAAGCAATACAATAATTATGTGATTTTGCCAACAGGAGAGATCATCCAGGGGTAAGTGCAAAGGATTGTTGTTATGCCAAGCTCAAGGCACAGCTTGCTTGCTGGACCTTAGCTCAGGAAAACAGGGTGTCTCCTAATATATTGATAATATACATACAAGTATGTATTTATACAGGTACATATAAATATGCATACATATATATGTGATATATGTGTGTCTATATGAAATGTATGTATATACGTATATTATTATTGTTGGGTCCTTTCAGTCATGTCTGACTCTTTGTGATGCCATTCGGGTTTTCTTGACAAAGATACTGGAGTGTTTTGCCTTTTCCTTCTCCAGCTCATTTTACAGATGAAGTAACTGAGACAAATAGGGTTAAATGACTTGCCCAGGGTCAGACAGCTAGTTAAGTGTCTGAGGCTAGATTTGAACTCATGAATCTTCCTGACTCCTGTCCCAGCACTCTATCCACTGTGCTACCTAACTGCATATAGATACACATATATACATACAGACATGAGAGAGACAGAGAGACAGTCTAGGACTGAACCTTGGAGACTGTCCACATTTAAGAAATGTGATATAGATTTTGAGCCAGCAAAGGAGACTAAGAGCAAGAGGTCAGACAAGTAGCAGGAAAACTAGGAAAGAGAAGTGTCATAAAAACCCAGAAAAGAGAGAATATCCAGGAGGAAAGGGTGGTCAACAGTATCAAATATGTCATTAAAAAAAAAAGGTGAAGACTAATAAAATGTTATCAGATTTGGCAAAAAGGGATCATTGATAACTCTAAAGAGAGTAGTTTCAGTTGAGTGATGAGGTGAGAAGTGAGACTGCAATGTTTTGTTGTTGAGCACAAAGTAGGTACAATAATAAATGCTTTTGATTATATATAAATTATATATAGACTTTGCATAGCACTTTCTAAATCAAAGGCATAAAACAGCCTCTATAAAACTCCTGTAGTGTGGCCAGAGCTAGATTAAAATGTAATTGGGAAATGTTTAATGAAACAAATAAAAATACAATACAACATAGATAATATTAATTTATGGTTTTCTAAGTCAATTATGCAGGGGAGTGTTTCTATTTAAATCAGATTTCATTTAAAATAAATTAGCTCTCTGCCTCTATTCCCTAGATATCTGCTCCCTTCAAGAACTCTAAGAGGTCCTAACATTTATATTGTAAAATCCAGACTATGTTTTTAATGTATTTTGCCAGACAGTCCACAGCTGTCAGCTACATACCTCACTGAGACAGCATGGCATGTATAAAAGAGTATTGCATTGCAGATCGAAAGAAACCTGGGTTTGAATCCAGTGCCAACACATATCCATTTTGTGTGTTCTTTGGCAAGCCTCTCATCTTTTTCAGGCCTCAGTTTTCTCTTAGGTAGCATGGGACTAATAATACTTCTCAGGGTTGTTGTGAGGACTGAATGAGATAATATATGTAAAGTACTTTGCAAACCTTAAAGAATTATGTACAAGGATCATAGATACAGAGGTAGAAGGGAAGGAATTCTGAGGCCATCTAGTCCAGCCCCCTCATTTTACATCTGAGGAAACTGAGGCCCAGGAGGGTTAAGTGATTTGCCTAAGGCCACATGTGAAAGATAAAGTTCGAGCCCAGGTTCATTGGATAGAACACTGGTCCTGGAGTCAGGAAGATTCATCTTCCCAAGTTCAAATCTAGCCTCAGACAATTACTAGCTCTGTAACCCTGGGCAAATCAGCCCTGTTTGCCTCAGCTAAAATGAGCTTGAGAAGGAAATGGCAAACCACTCTAGTATCTTTGCTAAGAAAACCCCAAAGCAAGGTCATCAAAAGTAAGAGTCTACTGAAAATGACTGAACAGCTTCTGACTCCAGGGCCCATGATCTTCCCATTAATCTTCATGTGAAGGAGACATACTTTTCTCTCTAATAAGCTGTCTCCCCTCTAAGCATTTATTTCCAGTTATCTTTAGTTGTCTAGTAGGATCCTATCCTTTGGCAGCAGCAGGGCCCTGCCCTGAGCCAGTGGCTGTGGGGAAGATTATCATTCCTTCCCAGCAGCTGGGAGCTTTTGGAGTCTAAACAAAGAGGGCTCCTTTTGATAGTTCACACTTCACACACTAACATTTGCCCTTCCCAGTGACACCCAGCCCCACATATCTTTTAGGACCTTTTTGTAAATGTTTTGGGTGACTTTGGGTAATCATTTGTTCAAGTTTGTGGAAATTTAAAATAAAAATATTACTAACCTACCACATCCTGAGACCAGGCTTCTTCCCTGGGTCAACAAAGTGATCATTAGAAGCAAAAAGATTTTTTTTTCTTTCCTTTTTAAAAACCACCTAATTTCTTTTTGCTTGGAACCAGTTTCTTTCAAGCCCCAGCTCTTTGGGATCTTGACAGTCAAAATTACTAGGGAGATGGAAATAACCTTTATGGGAACTATTGCCAAAGCAAGGAAATAGACTTCTACTGCAGGAGATAGTTAATAATGAGACACTTGGCATACTGGGTTGACAACTAGAACTGTAGTCTGGAGTGTGTGAATTCAGATCCTACCTCAGATACTTACCAGGTGTGGGGAGGGGCAAATCACAATTTCTCAGCTTCAAGTTCCTCTTCTTTAAAAGTGAGAGACTAATAATGTCCACCACCAAGGGTTGTTTTAAGGATCAAATGAAATAAATTGTGTTTGCTTTGTAAACCTTAAAGTGTATATAAATATTAGCTATTATTATTATTGATAAGAATGAGTCTCTTTGTTGGAGACTCAGTCTTTTGTCCCAGTAATTTAGTTTTGAATACCTTCTAGAGGTCTTACAGAGTTGTTATCTTCAAAGAGTTTTTTCTCACTGGGACTTTCCCTTTCCATATGAACTAACTTGGTTTTTCCTTTTCAGTCCTGTCCCTGCTATCCTGGTGAATTTCCCCTCTCTGGGGCTCAGTTTCCCCATCTGTTAAATGAGTTGGTTGGACTTGTTGACCTTTTTGTTCCCTTTTGAACCTCATTCTACAATCCTATTCAAAACTGGTTAGAAGGCTAAACTCACAAAGTAGTTTAATGGTTCATTGTTAACATGACAGATCTCCAGTGTGGTATTCCAGGGATCTGTACTTGGTCCTGTTATATTTAATTAATTAATTATTTAAAAGATTTTTTTATTCATTTTAACCTTGAATACAAAAAGACAAAAAAAAATTTCCATGTACACAGCACAACACAAAAGGAGGATTCAATATGAAACTATGAATCTCTGTTTCACACTGTTTACTTTAAAAACCCAAACAACTAATAATAATAATAAATGTAATAAAAAATAAAATGTAATAAATGTAATAAATACTACGCATCGTTTTCAAAGCTACCCTGCCTGTCTGCTTCCTTCTAAGTGTTTTTTACCGTGCACAGTTCTGTGGTATTTAACATTTTATAAATGACTTGCTATAGATGGCATGCTTATCAAAAGCATATAGAAGACACAAAACTGTCAGAAATAGTTAACATGCTACATGAAATGTCATATATGGGTATTTGTTCCTTTAAATTTTGTGAATCCCTCTGAATTTTTTCTTATGATTTCAAATTGTTTTCTGGAATTGTTTGATCAATTTTCAGATCCATTAATAGTGAAGATCTTAGCTAAAAATAATTGAGCTGAATCTAGTAAGACAAAATTTGATTAGAATATATGTAATTCTTATACTTCACTTAAAAAAAATCTACTTCACCAATATAGAATGGGAAAGCCATGGCTAGACAACAAGTTGTCTGCAAGGGGCTAAGGGGAAGGCATTGGGTATAGACAATTTATTTAAGAAATTTGGCAATAAATGGTCAACTGTCAATTAATAGTGAATAAACACTTATTATGTACCTACTATGTTCCAGGCTAAGCACTGGGGATACAAATGTGAAAAAGGAAGTCCTTGCCCTCAAGGAGCTTACAGTCTAATGGGGCAAAGAAAACACAAAAGAAAGCTAAAACTTAGAGGTTAGGAGAAGGGAAGGTATAGATTTTCTTTTGATAAATAGGCTTATGGAAAATAATTCTTTTTTTAAAATTTTTTTTTTATAGATGCTTGCTGGGATTTAGGAATACATTCCAGAAAGGTTGAATTAAATTCGATGCCAAAAATCACCTTTTCATCAGCAATTTCATGACTGATGCCTTTTCATGCTTCTCTTGATTCTTGTGTTTGAAAGTCAAATTTTCTATTCAGCTCTGGTCTTTTCACTGAGAAAGCTTGAAAGTCCTCTATTTTGTTGAAAATCCATATTTTGCCTTGAAGCATGATACTCAGTTTTGCTGGGTAACTGATTCTTGGTTTTAATCCTAGCTCCATTGACCTTCTGAATATCATATTCCAAGCCCTTCAATCTCTTAAGTAGAAGCTGCTAGATCTTGGGTTATTCTGATTGTGTTTCCACAATACTCAAATTGTTTCTTTCTGGCTGCTTGCATTTTCTCCTTGATCTGGGAGTTCTGGAATTTGGCGACAATATTCCTAGGAGTTTTCTTTTTGGGATCTTTTTCAGGAGATGATTGGTGGATTCTTTCAATTTCTATTTTACCCTCTGGCTCTAGAATATCAGGGCAATTCTTGATAATTTCTTGAAAGATGATATCTAGGCTCTTTTTTGGATCATGGCTTTCAGGCAGTCTAGTAATCTTTTAATTATCTCTCCTGGATCTATTTTCCAGGTCAGTGGTTTTTCCAATGAGATATTTCACATTGTCTTTCACTTTTTT
>CM053623.1:146470651-146508658 GCA_028646595.1 Phalanger gymnotis
CCCTCTCTCTCTGTCTCTCTGTCTCTGTCTTTCTCTCTCTCTCTTTCTCTCTCTCTGTCTCTTTCTCTGTCTCCCTCCCTCTCTCTCTCTCCCTCTCTCTCTCTCTCTCTCTCTGTCTCTCTCCCTCTCTCCCCCCCCTCTCTCTCTCCCCCCCTCCCTCCCTCCCCCTCCCTCCTTCCCCGCCTCTCCCCCTCTCTCTTTCTCTTTCTCTTTCTCTGTCCCCCCCCCCTTCAAAAAATCAAGAAAAATGAAGTAGAAATGGAGGGAATAAGTAAATACTAAATAATGAGCTGGGTTTAGAAATGTCTTAGGATCTAATTAGGGTCCGATGGGGTAGAAAAAGGTAGATTAGTTCTCATCGTTTATTTGTGGACTGGAGTTAAGAAAAATTAGCCATGGGTGATGATTAAAAGTTGAGCTTAAATGTTGAATGAGAAGTAGCCTCTTGCTACTGAATCATATTCCTGTGAAGACTTGTTAGACAAAATTTTGTGAGAATTATTGCTTGATCACAGGCAAGATTTGCACTGTCTGTTCTCAGGACTCAGTCTCTTGGCAATTCCTCAGTAAATAGCATTTGAACTGCATTCCACCTCTTTCCCTCCCTCCTACTCCCAAAGTCATAAGACCTAATTAAATCTCATGAAATCTTTTTCATGTATGCTTCTTCACATGTGATTAGAGGAGCAAGGATTAGTCCTGTTTCCGCATGCTCTGTGTTGTATTTAGGGCAGAGGTCTGCCTTTGCTAAGTCTCTCTCCATGGGTGGAAATTAATAGCATAGTATTATTTTACAGGGACTAATTTTTTAAATGCTTCCAACTTTTTTCGTATTTCCAATATTTCATAATTTCCAGTTTGTAATTCCAGTTTTTTATTAAGCAATTACTCTGTTCAAAAGCCCTGTGCTAAATATTGGAAATAATACTAAGATCTCATTCTAATGGGGGAGACGACATATGGGAGATTTCAGCTGCCAGTCAGATGGATAGGTCGCATGATCCTTAGAGTGAAGCAACAAAACAGATGGCAATGCCTCTTTTTTTTTTTAATGCCCCTTTTTAAATGTCATTTCATCTGATAAAATTGTATCAGTTTCTGATCTTGAACTGCTTGAGAATGCCAGGACTTTGGTATCGAGTTTTCTGGGTCTTCCTGTATGTATGACACACTATCAAAAGCACAGACAGTTTGATGGTTGTGAAATATGCAATCATTTGTGAAATATACAAGAATTTCAGCTGCTTTGTTTCAAGAGTCCAGCCGGAATTGCTGATGGGTTTTAACTTGCCAGGGTCATTTCCATGAAAAGCAAAAGGGAGAGAAGTCAAGGATTATAGGTAAAGAAAAGTAAAATTCATTGAGTGGCTTTTCTTCTCGATACATCTTTATTCCTTGGGCTGTAGCTTCCCAAAGTGTGGTCATTTTGTGGGGTGCCTTTTGCTTGGTTCTTGCCGCTCAAGGCACGTGAGGCTCCCCTGCCTCTTTTTTGGTCCATCTTCAGGAAATCGGTAAATAGAAGAAGGAAGTGGTATATAGATCCCAACTGTCAGAAGGACATGCTTCCTGAGAAGTCACCTGTTTTTTCTTAAAGCACTTTTATCTGTTCAGCTCATTACCTCCTATTTTGATGAGCCCAAACAATTTGACAGAATATATGCCTTGTTTTCAGTTCCACTATTCAGGGAGAAAGTCATAAGTGATGAGGCGTTTCCTCAAACAGGTCCTCTCAACACATGTGCAAAAGTCAGTCTTGGTCTGGAGAGAACCAATTCTACTTTCTAGGAACTTTGGGGATATTTTCAATTTATGCTTACTACTTTTTATTCGACTTTTTATTCTTACTGACCCTTCCATTTTCTGTGAACTCTGCTACTGTGATCATATTTTTGATTTGAAATATTAAAAAAAATTTTCACGATTTTGATTCAAAAAGGTACAACATGGCTCCAGTCAAACAACATTGTTTCCCATCTCTATGCCATTGCAAGGCTGGAATGCACTCTCTTGTCATCTCTTTCTCTAAGAAGCCCTAGTCTCCCTCAAAACCAAAGTCATCCCACCCTGCAGTAAGCCTGAGCTAATTCTCACCTACCTCACCTACTTATGCCTCCCCTTAAAAATGACTTTGCGTGGGATTTGTTTATTTATGAAATACTCGCTTCAGTAGTCTATTCAATAGACTTAAATTTTTGTGTGTTGTCTTGCCTGGCGAAAGTTCTTTGAAGGCAGGGACTCTTTAGGATCCTGGATCCTGAGCTGGCAGGTACCTCCGAGGCCATTGAATCCAACCTGTTCCTTTTACAATTAAGGAAATTGCTATCTATATGGAAGTTAAGGCACTTCTCCCAGGTCACAAAGGTAGCCTTCTTTTTGTCTCATTATATAAAGTGACTGGCACATAGGCACTTAAAATGTGCTTGTTAATTGATCTTATTATCAATATTATAAAAATTGAATTTGTACTCTCCCACAAACTTATTTCTACTCTAAACTTTGGTATTTCTGTTGCTGATTGCCTTTTCTTCTCAATCACCCTTGGCTTTATCTTCTTTCTTTGCCCATACAGCCTACCCCAGTTGAGGGCCTTTATTACCCTTAGCCTGGACAAGTGTGTAATATCCTCCTCACATTGGTCCCTCTCTGTCTGCTTTAGTCCATTCCCATTTTCCTAAGGCACGAGTCCTCACTTGCCCCAAGGATTAATTAACAACTCACCCTGGCATTCATGGCATTCTACAGTCTGGCCGCAGTCTGCCTTTACAGCTTTATTTCCTGTTTTACCTCTCCTGGCTGTTGCCCAACAATGGTACCACAGATTGTTCACCCTCCATCTTGGTGGTCTCACTCAAGACATATGGTGCAAGCAGTTCCCTTTGTGATTGACTCATCACCTTCTTTCACTCATTTGCATATACCCTCTTTCCATGCAGAGAAACTTGCCCAGGCTTTCTCATCTTACCCAAACTGGTATTGCTATAAGGGGCTCACTGGGACCCAGAACACAGTACAACCCCACCATCCAATCACACACATTCACACCCTCTTCCTGATTACCTGCTGAGGCTCCGGACCCCAGCCTTAATTCTTACTATATCATTAACACTTAAATCACCCAACCCAGCTCGTTTGCATATTCTCCACTCCCCTTGTCCACCTAACTTGGTATTTATTGACCCTTTGCAGTTCTAATTATGCCTACCACCGTCTCATTTATTTATGTCAGGCATTAGGGAATAGGAAAGAAGTGTCAGGAAGGATCACTGGGGTGTATCTTGGACCTAGTTCCTAAAGGGTTAGGTATGGTTTCAGAAGAATCGCTGCTTACTCAGAAAGAAAAGACTTACCCTGTTATTTCTCACTTTTCCTTCCTTGTAACTTGTTTTTTTTTAATATTATTAATCATAACCATTCATTATAGTCTTAGAATGTATAATAAAGGCATTATCTTTTTTGGTTAAAGCTGTTTTCACTTATTTTAATCAAATCTGAATTTGCAATAATTATAGGTCTTTTCACCCTTGTAGATTTCAGCTTCCTTGAGGAAATTGAAATATGCACAGTACTTTGAAGTGTATATTTTATAGATCTCAAGTGATTTAGGATTAGAAAATGTACATAATTGTGTTTTATATATTTAGAGAGGTTAAGGCCTTGAGAAAGGCAGGAAAACATTTTTCCTTCTTACCTTTTACCTTAAAAAAAGCAAACTTTTTTCCTCTTTTGAATGTTCATTTCTCTTGAGGGTAGAGGACAAGAAGTGAATTTTAAAAACTAATGTTTAATGAATAGAGAGATTAACGTTTTGCTGAATAAATATGATATACTCTAAGTCTATGTTTTGTCCAGTTAAGATAGGAATGGAGGGGGGAAGATAGATGATAGAAGGAAAAAGGGGAATAGAAATTGAGGTGAGGGAGACATAGACGTTCTCTAAGTCCTAAATTATGTATGGTAGGTATGCTTATTTGACCAAGTTTCAGGGTCCAGTGACTCTGAAACAGAGGAATGATGTTAGAGGGCATTATCTAGAGGTAAAAGACTTGACTTCCATCTTGTTTTCTCCAGGATCTCTTCTCTTATGGAGGGACTAAGATACTATAGTTTGTTTCCTTTGTGGAAGGTGAATGTGTAGTGATATGCCTATAATGATGCTTTACCACAAGTGCAAATGTAATAATAATTTTTTAAAAATCTTTCCATTTCAGATCTTCTTGAATTTTCTTTGGGGAAATTTAGACACTTCATGCTCAAGAAGCTCTTTCCAGAAGAAGCTGTATTGCGTCATATTGCAAGCAACGTCACATTCATAATCTTCCAAGTGCATTCTCAGTACAAGAACGTAACAGTGTCTTTCTCCAAGGTCAGTATGAGGAGTTCCCCAGTTTCAGTCCATTTCTGTCTTTGGATCTGTTAGAAAGCATTTTGTGTATGCTAATAGAACTAAATCTCTCTTCTAAATGATGCACTTTTAAAATTTTGGATGATTATTGTTTTTAAAATAAGGATTTGAGTGAGCAGTGTCGAGAGATTAATTAGATCATCCATTAGATAATCAACTAGATCATCCACTAGATAATCAACTAGATCATCCACTAGATAATCAGTTAGATCATCCACTAGGTAATCAGTTAGATCATCCACTAGATAACCAACTAGATCATCCACTAGATAATCAACTAGATCATCCACTAAATAATCAACTAGATCATCCAATAGATAATCAGTTAGATCATCCACTAGGTAATCAGTTAGATCATCCACTAGATAACCAACTAGATCATCTACTAGGCAATCAACTAGATCATCCACTGGGTAATCAACTAGATCATCCACTGGGCAATCAACTAGATCATCCACTGGGCAATCAACTAGATCATCCATTAGATAATCAATTAGATTGTAAGCTCCTTTAGGCCAGGGACTTTGTCTCTTTCTGTATCACCAGTGTTTAGCACAGCATCTGGCACATAGTAGTCACTTAATAAATATTGATTGATATTAATGGAAGCAGGTTTTGCCTTAGAGAATATTTGTTAGGGGAATTTATTGTATAAAAAATGAATGCCTTTCATAATTTGGCTTTCTTTTTGACCTGGCCCTTGCCTCATACTTCTGATAGTGGCCTTTGCTGAGATGCATTTCGTAAGGTCTCCAGTTGTTATCCAACCACTAACTTGTAGTGTCAGCTTTGGGGGGAATATCCAATAAGAGTGGATCATATTTGTAGTTAACTTTGCCTAATTCAGTATGTCTGTGGTTATTTTTTTTTCCCTTCGTTTCCAGAATCTTCCTCCTGATGCTTCAGGAACGGGTGTGGACAAAGGCCTAGTTTCTGTTCTTAGACCAGGACAGAGTGTTTGCACTTGGTACTTAGAAATTTCAGATGCTGATAACGTCTGGAGTGTGGCTGTTCCACTTTCTTATTCAGAAAAAGGTAACTCTTGATTTGAGCTACACAGTCTCCTCCAGCAAGCCAGTTACTGCCTTCAGTCTGAAGATGATTCCCTTAGTTCACCTGTCTTTAGTTTCCTGTGGGTGATGTTCATTGGAGAAAGACTATCTGTTATTAGCCTTGTCACATTTAATAATTGACCCCCAATTTTAATCCAGGTTTTAACTAACCATCAGTAGCTCTTGGTGAGTGTTCAACTCTATATTTTTGTTTTTGTCTTGGAAATTATAAATTAAGGGACATCTTGTCCATCATAGAGTTCTTTTTCTACCTTGAAGTTTCACAGTCTTTCCTCTTTTTCTCCATGCCCCTTTCCTTTTATAAATTTCTCTCAGTGGCTGGTATAACATATAACTGAGATCTGAAGGACATTGACCTTCAGAGGGGGTAATGTTGGGCTGTGAAAAGTTGTATGCTTTGCTTGTCTGCACTTGTACATGGTTGGAGGATTTGAGGGGCATGATCTCTACTAACTTAACTCTTTATTTTACTTCTAGATCCTATCCCTGGAGGCTGTAATCTGGAGTTTGATTTAGATGTGGATCCTAACATTTACTTGGAGTATAATTTATATGACACAGTTATCAAATTTGCCCCAGCAAATCTAGGACATGCCAGGTGTGTGTAACTTTCCAAGTTGCTTTTAGATTAAAACCTGCTGTATGGTAAAGCTGTGTGTGAAGGCGGTTCAGTGGTTAAAGTGCAGGACTTGGAGTTAGGAAGATCTGAGTTCCAGTCCTTCTTCAGACACTTAGCCTTGTGACCTGGGGCAAGTCACTTAACTCTCTGTGCCTCAGTTTCCTGATTTGGAAAATGGAAGTGATAATACCACCTGCCTCAAAGAATTATTTGTTATTCGTTGTTTCATCATTTCAGTCATGTTCGACTCTTCATGACCCCATTTGGGGTTTTCTTGGCAAAGATACTGCAGTGGCCTTCCATTTCCTTCTCCAGCTCATTGTACAGTTGAGGAAACTGAGGCAAACAGGGTTAATTGACTTGCCCAGGGTCACCCAGCTAGTCAGTGTCTGAGGCCAGATTTGAACAAGATTAAATGAGTTAACATTGGTGAAGCACATTGGCAACCTTAAAATGCTCTGTAAATGACAACTATTATCGTTATCTTAGTTAAGGCTTAAAGAAAGGGGGTATTCTCAGGCTCTATTTGAACTTTATACATTTAGTTAACAAGCATTTATTAATTACCTGCTATATGTTTCAGGGACTCTGCTAATTGCTGAATTCTAAAGATAAAATATATTGGGCAGTTAGGTGACGCAGTATAGAGAGTGATAGGCCTGGAGTCAGGGAGACCTGAGTTCAAATCCAGCCTCAGACACTACTAGCTGTGTGACCCTGGATGAGTCATTTAACCCTGCTTGCCTCAGTTTCCTTCATGAGTAAAATGAGCTGGAAAAGGAAATGGAAACCACTCCAGTATCTTTGTGAAGAAAACCCCGAACGGGGCCGTGAAGAATTGGGTGTGACTGAAACAACTGAACGACAAAAACAAAAAAGATGAAACATATCCTGCTCTCAAGGAGCAGCCATTCTATTGGAGGAGACAAAAATATACGTATATATTTAGGTATATACAAAGTAGTTTTAGTGGTGGTAGAAATAGTAGCTAGCATTTAGCTAGCCTCAGGCACTGTTCTGAGCCATTTATAAATGTGATCTCATTGGACATAGTTTTGGAAAGTAGGCTTCCAGCATATCAGGGTTTAGGAAGAAACTTCAGATAGAAAATGGTGCATTTTGAACCTCAGTCTTAAGGGATTCTGAGAGCGAAGGTGAAAAGAGAGGTATGGAGAGCGAACCGTCCAGAGGCACCAAGATGGAGGATGAGAGCATCAGTGTGAGGAATGGCCAGAAGGCTCAGTGGGCTGAAACAGAGTGTGAAGGGGAGTAATATATAATAAGATTAGAAAGGCAGGTTGGGGCTGTGTTGTGAAACCTCTTTTAAATGCCAAGAAGAGTTTCTATCTGACCGTAGAGTATGGGTTCTTATGTTCTGGTCTGTAAACTTGTTTTTTTTTTTTTTTTTAATTTTGGTAACTAAATTTCAATATAATTGATTTTTCTTGTGATCATATATTTTATTTTATTTATTTAAAAACATTTTTTTTTTCTGAGAAGGAGCCTAAGCTTCGCCAGAATGCCACTGGGGTCCATGGCATCAAAATGGCTAAGAAACTGTCTCCTCCAGGCTATAGGGGGCCACTGGAGCTCATCCACTAAGGGTGTGACCTGATTAGGTCTGTGTTTTAAGAAAATCATTTTGGCATCTACGTGGAGGAGATGGTGAAGTTGGGAGAACCTTGAATTGGGGAGGCCAATTAGGAGAATATTACAGTAGTTCAGACAAAAGTATCTTCCTATATTTTTTAGACTTCTTAATATTTTTCATTCCTTATGGAGCAATAATCCATTTTGCTTGTACATATAATTTGTTTATCCATCCCCTAATTTTCAGACAAGAAATTTATTTTCAACCTAGTGTTATTTTCCATGGTGAACATTAACAGAAACGAGGTTTCATTTAAGTATCATGAGTAATGACTAAGCATTGAACTGCTTGACTGGGTTGTAAAAAAAATTACTTATTCTTTCAAAAGTTGTTTTCGTTTGAGCTACTCTGGGTGGGCACACAAAATATATTTTTCTCTAAGCAGTTAAGCAGGCAGCGAGGTGGCACAGTGGATAGAATGGTGGGCTTGGAGTCAGGAAGACTCGTCATCTTCCTGGGTTCAAATCTGGCCTCAGACACTAGCTGTGCGACCCCTGGCGAGTCGCCTAACAATGTTTGCCTCAGTTTCCTCATCTGTAAAATGAGCCGGAGAAGGAAATGGCAAACTACTACAGTGTCTTTGCCAAGAAAACCCCAAATGGGGTCACTGAGAGTCGGATACAAATGAAACAAATGAACAACAAAAACAGTTAAGGAAAACAACACTTAAATGATTCCAACTGATGGTGCATTTATTAAGCACCCACTGTGTGCCAAGTACTATGCTAAATGCTGGTGATACCAAAACAAAATTTAGTTCTGCTCTTGAAATTTACCCGTATTTCTTTGAATTCTTATCATTCGTCATTCTTATGATTCAGTATTCCATTTCTTTTATTATACACCATGATTTGTTCAACCATTCCCAGCTCATTGCTGGTCTCAACTGTTTGTTAATTGTGCTGTTAATGAATATTTTATGGATAGGGTTTTTCTTACTATTAGGCAATTTATCGTATAAATCTAGTTATGCCTGAGGCAGCTAAGTGGTTCAGTGCTGGGCCTGGAGTCAGGAAAGCCTGAGTTTAAATGCTACCTCAGACGATAACTAACTGAGTGACCCTGGGCAAGTCACTTAACCTCTCTTTGCCTTAATCCAGTGGGAGGATGAAATGGCAAACCACTCTGATATCCTCCCGAGCAAACCCCATGTACAGTATTAGTGTGATATGGTCCACGGGGAAATGAAGAGTACAATTTGACTGAGTGACCACAACAGCACTTGTGCCTGGTAAATGTCCCTAAGCAAAGCTAGATCTGCCGCAAGACCCTCCAATATGATTTAAGACCCTCCACTATGATTAGTAAGATCAGTAAGAGAAAGGAAGGAGGGTCTGGCATATATTAAAATGGATATTTTTTTAAAAATCACTGAAAGAAAGGCAGAAAGATACTGCCATGACATGGTTAAATCAGCAGATTCTCTGAGGAACTGAGTGGCCTGGATAAAAAACCTAAATGCAAAGGTAAAGGTATAAACACTATAACGAGAGAAGGAAATTAAGGGACCCAGAATTGGGAAACAAGAGACATCTTTATTTGTGAATAGCATCATAGTGTATTTAGAAAACACTGGAGAATCAGCACAAATTAAGCAAATAGAGCTTCAGCCAAGTAGCAGGATAAGTAAATCCACAGAAGTAATCAGCATTTTTATCCAGTGAGTCCCAAAAGTCTTGGTGCAGTTTTAAATTTGAATAGTTTATATAAATAATTTCTAATAGTCCTTCTAACCACTAAAATGGATGGAAGGGTAAATTTCAATTAAAATAACAAAATGCATTAAATATCTGATTATTCACCTTACTTATTAGCAAGATACATAAAAGGCTTAAATACAACTACCAAGCAGTTTTTACAGAAATAAAAGGAAGATTTACATGTAACAGAAGTATTTAGTGTTCCTGGCTATAATGTGCTAATATAATATAGTCAGTATTACAAAACTCCTTAACAAGCACCATACCAATGAAAATAGCAAGAAAATACTATATAGAATTAGGCAAAATAATAAAATTCTCTGGTTAATGGAATGAAAGGTCAAGAATATAAAGGGAAAATGGCCAAAAAAAAAAAACCTAGTTAAGAAGGTATTACCAGCTTTCGAATTCTTTTATGAAATGGTAATTATCCAAAGTCCACTAGTTTTTAAAAAGAAATGTATATAAGTGGAATAGATCAGCTAAGCATGACTTAAAAAGCAAACTTGGACAATAATTCACTGCTGGTGAAGCTGTTAATTGGTCTGACCATTTTGAAAAGCCATATGGAAAGATAAAAAAAAATTAGAAAGTTATCACATTCCTTGATGCAGTGATTCAACTTCTAGGTTAATACCCCAAAGGAATTTATCGATAGGAAGAAAAGCCCCATATGTACAAAATATTCCTGGTTTTCATTTTGTCTCTGCATCCTCTGCCTAGCATGGTGCTTTCTTGCACATAATAGATGTTTAATAAATGCTTGTTAGGTTGGATTGAATGGATCATGAAACAGAGAAATGGAATTTACCATTTCTCAAATGTACAAAATGGGGCTGTGAATTTTCTATAATTTAAGTGTAATTTTAAGCTTTTTCTTTTAACTCTATAAAATTGTTTCAAGTGCTAGTTTTCTTTCTTTTTTTTTTTTTTGCTTATATTTGAGATTTAAGTTGTAAGGGAAGAGTGTTTTTGCTTCTACATAATTGTTTTATTTCAGAGGCACAGATTCTCCACCCTGTGATCTGGGGACTGGCCAGGACTCCAGGTGGAGGCTGCAGTATGATGTCTATCAGTATTTTTTGCCTGAGAGCAACCTCACTGAAGAGGTGTTACTAAGACACATGCAGAAGATGTCTGTGGTGTCTCAGGTAGAAGCCAGTGGTTTCAAAGTAAGTGTGGCATTTGGTGCTGTGCCCTAAAAGTCACTAAACTGTATATTCCCTTTGATCCATTAATTCTGCTTGTAGACCCTTGATATCCCAAAGAGATCGAGCAAGGAAGAAAAAGACCCATATATAGGAAAATATCAATAGTGGAAAACTGAAGACTTAAGGGGCTTCATCAGTTGGGGAATGGCTGAATGGATTTTGATTTGTGAATGTAGTGGATTGTTAGGGAGCTGTAATAATTGATGAAAGGGATGCTTTTAGAGAAAACTGGGGAGACGTCTATGAACTGATGCAGAACCAAGAAAAGAACTTACACTATTCAGTGAAAACAAGTATAGAAAGGAATGCTTGATCTTCCACTTTGGAATCAGGTGCCCATTCTGTGGCATGGTACGAGGGATGCAAAGTAAGTTAAAAAAAAAAAAGAAAGAAAAAGCAGCTTCTGAGATGCCACCGAGATAAGCTAGACCTTTTAGGATTATGAATTCATTCTATTTGGTTTCTAATCTTGTCAGATTACCCTATGAAAGGCTTGCTCTCATGCCTCATTGTGCCGTAGAGGTCACAGTAGGTTCCAGAAGGTCATATTGTCAGAAGACAGGCTTGGGCACGTTGTACTAAATTGGAAAGGCGTTGAGTATGTGCCCAGCAAAGGACTGTTGGTCTCTCGTCTGAAGTCCAGCCTAATCTCTGAGAAGCTCATTCAACGTCAACAAAACTTCAACTCCTTGAAATACCGAAGTATCATTTTGGGAATCTTAACTAATGCCACCCCAAGATAGTTTTCATATTGTGAATTGGCCTGTTTAAAATGCATCATTATTGGTTGAGAACAGGTTATGACCTGATGGAGGGATACAGAGAAGATGAACGTGGACATTATCTACCATCATAATAGTCCCACAAACAACCTTGGATTGAGTTTGAGGAATATAGTGTGCTCAAAATAAGCCAAGCATCATAAATGTGAAACTTTTATTTCTGCTTGTGCAATGAATATGGGACTGATGTTTGAGCCTGAGTAATCTCAGTTTTGCAGGCAAGATAAATTCCTAAGTTTTATTGTGCCGCAGAATCTTTCGTTGATAAAATCCTAACCCTCGGAGTGACTGTACTCTTGTATAGACACAGTGCCTGGCACATAGTAGGTGCTTAATAAATGTGCATCAGTGGACTGATGGATAGGTAGGTGTCCCTGCTTAGCGTCTAATTCGGGAGGGCTTTGAAACTTTGAAATCATCTAGAAGGCAAATGATTAAACTTCAGAATATTTTAACATCTGTTTATTGGTGGTATCATATAAAGCCACCCTAGGTTATGGTGTATGAGAGAAAAGGTATTCATGATTGGCATTTCAACAATTCACATTGTTGTGTGATGTTGAACCATGTTATTTAGTGGCAAACAAAGTTGTTTAGTGCTTGTGATAAAGGAAAAGTAGAAACTTGGAGATGAGGAGGTAAATTGCCCAATTGCAAAATAGAAACCCAGGTGAGTTAGAAGACAATTCAGTTTACGTTCAGATGTCCTTCGTGGATTTTGTTTCTGTCATTTCCATAGCCTAGGTTGTGAACGTTTAAAAACTATAGAAGGACTTCGTGAGGATGCCATATTAACTTTTGTTCCCGATGGGGGAGTGCAAAGCATTTGGGGTCTGCTGTGTAGAAAATGATTTCAATGAATTGTTTAAATCTTATTACTACAGGCATGTTGAGCCTGTGATATGTTGAGCGGAGTTTTTGTTTAATTTTGGACACAAAGTAATCAAGCTGTCATTTTTTATTTCAGATTGCTACCCTGAAATCTAGTGATAAGACCATTGTTTACTTCTCATCTGTCCCAGGACAGGGCGTAATTTATAATGTCATCGTACGGGACCCCGTTTTAAATTCATCAGCTGCTTACGTTCCTGCTCACACATATGCCTGTCACTTCAATACGACCCTAGATAATTGTTCTTCTCTTGGTAAGTGCATTAATCCATTCATCTAAATCAAGAAAGAACCCTTCGACTCCAAAGACTGGTCTTGGCAAAAAAGGAATTTGAATATGGTTATCAGTGTTCCTGCTGTCATTTTACATTTCTAGCCCAAATGAGCTAAAATCTGTGATCTTTTTCATTTTTGTTGTCTTTACCCATCATTATACTCTAAATCTTCGATACTTTCCTTTAGTTATATCCACCATGACCTGCCTCCTTCCCCTCCAGAGTATTCTATCCTGACTACATATCATTTCCCTTCCATGTTTTTTGCTAGCATCCTGAGATGCTCTAGAGAATACCTGGACCTTAGAGAAAAGAGAAATTTCTCATTAAAAAAATTTCCACAATGTTGTTTATTTTTTGTTTTTTAAATCACCTTCATTTCCAAATTTATCTCTTCTCTTTATTTAAAAAATATGTACATTTATTTATAAATTTTATATATGCGTACATGGTTCTAAGCTAATTTTAATATTTGGTTTTAGTAGCTATTAGCTAAAAAAGATAACTCAATGAGATATGTATCTGCAAATGAAAGAGGTGCATTGTTGATTGCATTTGCTTAATCGTTATATTTGTCTTTCTTTTTTTAAAATTAAATTTATATTTTTTACAATGAATAAAAATCCATTTTTTCTTCTTCTTACTTCTCCCCCTGGCCCTTGGAAAAGACAGAAAACAAAACCCTTGTAATAAATATGTATAGTCAAGCAATGCAAATTCTTGAATTTTCCATGTCTAAAAAATATATATATTTTATCTTTCACCTTTAGTCTATCACCTCTGTGTCAAGATGTGGATAGCATTTTTCATCCTGAATTTTCTGGAACCATGTTTGGTCATTTCCTTTATGAGAGTTCTTAAGTCTTTCAAAGCTGTGTCTTTACAATGTTATTGCTATGGTGTAAATTGTCTGCCTATATCTGTTGTTCTCTTTGCTTTATTTCCCTTTGTATAAGTCTTCTCTGATATCTTTTGAGACCACACCCTCCTTCTTCATTTCTTACAGCACAATAGTATTCCATCACCTTGATATACTCTAGCTTGCTGAGCCATTCTCCAGTTAATGACCCCCCCATCCCCAGTTTCCACTTTTTTTTTAATCACAGCAAAAAGAGTTCCTATAAATGTTTTTCTCTATATGGGCCATTTTTTCTTTTTCTTTGATTTCTTTGAGGGTATAGACCTATTAGTGGTATCACTGGAGCAGAGGGTAAACAGAATTTTATAAAATTTGAGGCATAGTTCCAAATTGCTTTCCAGAATGGCAAGACCAATTCTCAGCTTCACCAACATTGTGCGAATGTTCCTCTTTTCCATTTTCTTTTCCTATTCAAAGGGCCATCTCCCTGTAACAAAGAATAAAAAAGAAAGAGAAAGAGAAATTAAACAGAACTAACCAACACATCAACACCCTGATAGTATGCGCAAGAAGAGGGAGATGTCTGATGTTCTTGCTCCACTTAGGACAGAACCCCTTTCCGTTTTAAGGTCTTGAGTTAAGGTCTTGAGTTTCTCTGATAATCAGTTAATCTCGAAACTTTCTGAGTACTTTATCAATGTCAGACACATTAGTAAATGGGTAGGAAATATATCTTTGATAAAGAGATTGAGAATGAAAACCAGCCACAGAGGTAGTGGAAGGAACCATCTCATAGAAGTGTGGAACTCAGGGGAGTCCTGTCACATCACCTTGATGGGTAGCTTTGGGAAACTCACAATTCCTTTGAGTGGTTCTCCTCGTCTGCTAAATAAGGAGGTTGGACTGGATTGCCCTTAAAGGGTCTGTAGTTTTGAATCCTGGGTAAAAAGGTCCTGCAACAAATAGAAAGCTGCTACACCCTCATTGACTTCTTGGTAAGTGTGATGGCTGAACAGGTAACCTCATAATGCCCCTCTCCCTCACCACACTGGTAGGTTGATAACCACCATCATGACAAAACAGGAAAGCTTTTAAACCAGGGGTGGTGAACTTGCAGCCTCAAGGCTACGTGTGACCCTCTAGGACCTTGACTGAATCTAAACTTCACACAATAAATCCCCCTTAATAAAAGGGTTTGTTCATAAAACTTGGACTTAGTCAAAAGGCCACACTCAAGGACCTAGAAGGCCACATGTGGCCTTGAGGGTGCAGGTTCCCTACCCCTGTTCTAAACAGTCAGGCTGGTAATTCCGAACAAATGGATCTCTAGGGGAAAAGTATTTTGATTTTGTTTTGTGAAAGTGTGGGGAATTTTAATATGATTCTTGAAGAATATAGGTGACCTTGTTTTAAAAATATATCAGGGTGTCATTCTCTTTTCACATGACTCTGAGAGCCACAAGCATGTCAATGGCAAATTTAGGCAGCAGTTTTATCTCTTTTTTTAATGAATAATATTTATTTTTCCCAATTAACGTGTAAAAACAATTTTTAACATTCATTATTTAAAAATTTTTGAGTTCTAAATTCTCTACATCCCTCTTTCACTTCTCCCCTCCCTGAGACAATAAACAATTTGATATTGGTTATGCATGTGCAGCCTTGCAAAACATGTTTCCATATTATTCATGTTGTGAAAAAAAAAAACATGGACCAAAAAAACCCCATGAAAAAATAAAGTGAAAAAAAATATGCTTTGATGGAGCAGTTTTATCTCTGAGAAGCTGAGTTAGACTGTAAATTTGAGAGTAAGAGTCGTGGGATCAGGTTTTCATTGACACCAGGAAACATTTAATTACTATACTTCATTATTAATTATGTTAAGACATAAGAAAAAAAATTTCTTCACCGCAAGTTGGGCAATTAGCAAAATGAATTTTAATTTTTAGCACTATGACTTCCAGTGTATTAATAGATGCTTTCGGGATTCATGCTTTGAAGCAGTGATTTCATCAAGTCCAAAAATACAATTAAGTGCTTATTTTGTGGGCCTGTAGGATGGCATCAAAGCTATCATATTGGTCCCGATCAAATAAGATGAACTTTAATAAGGATCCATTTAAAATTCTTTGCTTATAAAGTTGATTTTTTTTTAACTCAGGGATAAGATGGTCAGAGCATGGTCTGGCAACAGTTTATCTGAGAAAGGTTTAGAATTATAGTGGACTGTAAGCTCCATGTGACACTGTGGGTTGTGGCCAAAAACCCTAATACAAACTTAGGCTGCATTTAAAGATGTGTCCAGAACGTGGAAAACCATGAGTTCTTCTCCCTGGTCAGACTTCATCTGTCATATTGTGTTCAGCCCTGACTATTATATTTTAGAAAGGGTATGGACAAATTGGAAAATGGGGCATTTCTGACTTGGTGGCACCATATTCTGCTTTACTGACCAGACGTGTTTCTGGGTGGAGATGAGAGAAGCTGAAGACAAGGGTATTCTTTTAAATATCTTTGCTGTGTTTGGGCAAATACAAAGTTTTTAACGAACCGTTCACAGACTTTCAAGTGTCTCATTTCATTCTGACATTTAACCTAAACTAACAGGATGTGTTAATGTGTTAACTAACAGGGTGTGGGCTCACTTTCTCAGCTCTCACAAGGGATTAAGCATGCTCTGCTTTGACTCAGTGGGCAGAATTAGGAGCAGTGGGGGAGGTGGGACATGGAAAGAGGCTTGAAAGGGTTGGTGACAATTCATTTTCTTTTCATTTGACCTTTTGGTCTATGAACACTAGAAGGACCAGAGTTTAAGAAGAACTCAAAGCATCAAGCTTTGTCAGTTTATATGAGGCATTTTTTAAAAGTCCCTATAGGAAAGAAAATGGAATAGTAAGATGAAGATTTTTATTGAAAAGCAAAATTTTTGTGTCAATTGATCCTCCTGGCCCTTCTAGTTGTTAATTAAGCCCGGGTGGCAGTTCAAATGATTACCAAATATGACTCTTATTTTATTTTAATTATTTTTAGGAAGGCTTTCAACCAAAGTGTTTTTCACCATTTTTGCTATTCTTGGTCTCTTCATTTGTCTCTTTGGACACAGATTCTGGAAAACAGGTATTCACTACCTTTTTAATATATTTCTGTGCTCTTTTGAATGTTACTAGTGTTCTATGGCCTAAACAAATATCATCTCCCATGTGTTTAACCAAATGTGGGAGGTCTAGGAATTGCTTTGCATTTTGCCTTTCCTCGATACTTAGAATTCCATTTTTCCCCCTCAAAAGTGAAGGGTGGTTTGGGTACCATGTATTTGTATGACCCTACAGAATTCTTTTGGTGGAATTTTTTATTTTTTAAAATCTCTAGGTTAATGTGAATTTTTTTTGGGGGGGGAATAATTATTGCATTTTATGTTGTGTAAATGAGACACCCGTTGCAGTATCCAAAGAGAGTTTTGTCATGGCCTGTGCCTGTAAAAATTAAGGCCACTAATGGATTTATATAGAGCAAATTAGGACTCCAAAGTCCACAGTAACAAATGGGATGGTAGGAATAAGCAGTGAACTCATCCTGAATCTCGATGAAATTGACTGGGACTTACATCCCTAAGCTATGAGGGCTTTGAAAAAAAATCACTGTTATATTTTCAACCAGAGAATCAGAATGAGCTGATAGAACTCAACATATATTAGCATTTTCTTAATTGCCACCTCTTTCATAGCCATATCATGTTCCTGTCATGTGTAAGAGGAACAATATGATGAATTTGTGGTGTGACAAATTGACTTTTTCCTGTATTCAGGCAGTTATTGCTAAGCCCTTGACTTTCCCAGGCATTATAGATTTTATATTAAAGTTACAGCTTTTTTGGTTATTCATATTCAGAGAGAGAATGGTATAGTAGATCGATCACTGAGTGTCACCTTTGGGTTTGGACTGCTTTAGGACTGAAAAGGCACAGGTTTACTTCCTTTTTTTTTAAATGTTAATTTTTTTTTTTAGTGATATCTTTTGTTTTATATCACCTCATTGCCAAATGTAGACTATAAACTCACATTAAACTTCCCGTATAACAAAATATTTTTAAAAAGGAAAAAAAAGCAGTTAAGCAAAATTAACCAACATGTCAACTGATTTACTTCTCTCTAATTCATTTTGCATAGGTTAATACTAGAATTTAATGTGTAGTCCTTGACTAGAGTCAAAGTTGGGAGTGGTCTGTGTGTGTGCGCATTGGGTAGCAAGCTGGGTACCAGGCTCAGATAATGACAAATCCGCCTCATTCACACAGTGAAAGATGATATGTATATATTAGACTTACGCCCTGCTGTCATTACTGTGGGCATTTTTCAAGATTAATCGCATTGAATGGCTGATAATTCTGCTCAGTTCTGTTCTGCCACATAATACTTTCTTGTTCCTAGGAACTGGGCACCCAAGGGCATGTTGTTAACGAGAAGAAAATGTTACCTTAAAAATTCACTGATATACTTAGATACAGAGTATTGAATTGTGGTTTCCTCTTTGTGGTTTATTTTTAGAACTGTTCTTCATAGGCTTTATCTTCGTGGGATTCTTTTTTTATATATTGATTACAAGATTAACTTTTCTTCAGTACGATGGTAAGTAAAAATAAACTCTTTGCTAAGTTGAGAAGGGCAATGTTGAGTTAGTTCCCCAGCCTTCTCTTGGCTCCTTGATAACTGGTACTGAATGCTTGGCATAGTGATGGAGAGCCAGGGTGACCAGGTTTGAGTCCAGCATTTGACACATACTGCTTATATACCTGTGGACAAGTCACTGAGCACTTTGAAGTTTTAAATTGCAGGTAGTTGCTGATCTGCATTGATAGAGGGAGTTCACCATACCAGTGAAATCACAGGTCCGGATTGCCTGGGGCACGTTGTGCAGATGTAAATGGAATATGATGACCACCATCACATTTTAATCCTTCAAGAATAATGCCAGGGATGAGAGGGCAGCTTGGAAAGCTATAGGTTGTATTTAAAAAAGAAAAGAAAAGCTGTGTAGGGTTCTGCATTTTCATGTACACTTCTCTTTTTCTGTTCTGCTACATATGTGGAAATATCTTGTTTTATTTGGTGTTAAATTCAGAATAAAAATTAAATAGAAATCATCACTACCACTGATACTGTCAGAGTATGGTTAGAATGCTGATTAGGCCACTGCCTACAAGCTACTACTTCCACAGGGTTTAAAAAAAAATTTTCCCCCAATTATATGTAAAGATAATTTATAACACTCATTTTTTTTTTTTAAGATTTTGAGTTCCAAATGTTCTCCCTCCCTCCCTCGCCTCCCCGCTCCCGGTGATATGATAAGCAATTTGATACAAGTTGTATGTGGGCTATCATACAAAATTATTTCCGTATTAGCCTGTTGTGAATACATTTGTTTTTTAGAGGTGACTTGGCCTCATTTGGAACTGCATTTGTTTGCCTTTGGTTCTAGAGTTTTTCTGGAAGTTAAAAAAAATTAATGAATTTTTATGACTCTGACCTACTTAGTGCTAAACTTGTCAAAAGATTTTGTAAACCCAAGCTCCAGTCAGGGCCATGATTTTGGAGAATTCCTTCATGAACTAGGCCGACGGGTTTTTGTGGGCTGTTGAAGACCCTTGTGATTTTAAATCCTACTTTGTCATAGAAGTTAAGACTGAGTTTGTTTGCTTCAAGTCATGACTGCTGATAGTGAATGGAAATGTGAGTAAAATGGTTTCCTTTCCCTCCTCCTCTTGGCATAGATCGCCTGATTTTGACTGCAGTTGCTGGAGGCGTTGGTGGAATTCTCTTGGTGATGGTTTGGTGGAGATTTGGGTTGGTCCTGATTTGCATGCTCTGTGTTGGACTAGTACTGGGATTCCTCATTTCATCGGTGGCTTTCTTTACTCCACTAGGTAAGTGTATGTTGTTCAAAGAATTAAACCAAAAAAATTAAATTCAACAAAATTGTATTTAAAAATTGGAAAACTATCCTTAACTTGTACAAAAACAGGGGAGGACTTCCATTGTATAATTTTTTTAAGGGAAAGAATTTATAACTAGTTTCCCAAGTCTCTATACCACGATCTCCAAGGCCTTGCCTGCCTTTCCTCACCAGTCATTAGTGTGCACGAACTGATCCAGTCAAGCAGATCTGTCTGCACTCTGCCTCCTTCCAACATATTGTAGCATGCTTGTTCCTGCCTTTGTGTCTGTGTTTCTAACGTTCCTCTACCTTGAAAAGACTTTTCTACATTTGATTATCTTTTAATCCTCATTCACAGATCTTCCTGTCTTCTAAACTGCTGTGGCATTTATGATGCTGCCTTGATGCTCAGTTCTTAATTCTATTATTGCCTTGTTCACTGTTATTTCGTGGGCATTAATACTATTTCTTTACTATATATATATGTATATACATATATGTACATATATATAATATATATGTACATTATATATATATATATATTGTGTGTGTGTGTGTGTGTATGTACATGTTTTCTCCCTCAAGCTCCTATGAAGGGCAGGGATGCTTTTTTTTGTGTGTGTTTTGTGTGTTCGTTTCCCCAAATGCCTGGCATACATAGATGTATAATGAATGCTTGGTGATAGTTTTATATTGTTGGATTTTTTTAAGTTTTTTTTTTACTTATTTCATTAAATTTTTCCCAATTACATGTAAAAAATTTTTTTAAATCATTTTTAAAAATTTTGAGTTTCAAAACTCCCTCCTGGTCCTCCCCCATCTTTGAGAAGGCAAGCAATTGGATTTTGATTATATGCGAGAGGTCATACAAATGTATTTCCATATGAACTGTGTTTCAAAAGAAAACAAGAATAAAACATTAAAAATACAGAAAGTAAGAAAAGTTTGCTTCAATCAACTTTCAGAATTCATCACTTCTAAAAAATAAAAAAACCTCATCAGTTCTGTCTCTAGAGTTGGATAGCATTTTCATCGTGGGTCCTTTGGAATTGTCTCAGATCATTGTCTTGATCCAAGGAGCTATGTCTTTCAGGGACCCACTTTATGAGAGTTGATAGTTAAATGTAATACCAGTTAATAGCATCACTTAGTGCTGTGTATACACATATATATGTACACATATTATATACACACAATATATGTGTGTATAATCATGTACATGGTAGACCTTACAAGATAAATAATTTATCACTTTTTCAACTTTTTATACCTTTCCAAACCCTGTAAATCTGAGGTCCATAACTTTCAGTTGCAACAATGTATAAGGAGCTAAAGTATATTTGTTTCCTTTATTTTGAGAAGATTACATTTCATATGAACTATTTGTGAGTAATGATTTTTTCTTTTTCAGGAGACTTGAAGATTTTTCATGATGATGCTGTATTCTGGGTGGCTTTTTCTTGTATGGCCATTTCGATTCCGGTAGTTTTCGTAGGTTGCCTAAGAATCGTAAGTGTGTCATGATAGTTTTTACTCATTGTGTGGTTCTAGACTTTGATGTTTTGTGTACTAAGGTAATAAATACTTGTTTAAAAAAGTAAGGGGGGGGTCTTTATTAAATTATTTGTGATTAAACTTTTAATTAAATGTATTGTGATTAAATTCACAATAAAAAAAACTAAAATTTAAAAAAGTAAGGGGGATATTTTGAAGATACAAAAAGAATTGATTCTCACGAGGAAGAAAAGAAGAAAGAGGTACCAGAAGATGTGTGGTGTGGTGTGGTGTGTGTGTGTGTGTGTGTGTGTGTGAAAGAGAGAGAGAAAGAGAGAGAGAGAGAGAGAGAGAGAGATCCACATTGGGCTGCCTTGGGTCATTGTAGATTTTCCTTCACTATAGGTCTTTATATGGGTTTGATAGCTACTTTTCAAGTATTTTTTTGTAGAGGTAATTTTTGGGGTAGGTAAATGGCACACTAGATAGAAGGCTGGACCTGGAGTCAGGAAGAGTCATCTTCCTGAGTTCTAATCTGGACTCTGACACTTATTAGCTGTGTGACCCTGCGCAAGTCACTTAACCCTGTTTGCCTTAGTTTCCTCATCTGTAAAATGAGCTGGAGAAGGAAATGGTGAACCACTCAGTGTCTTTGGCAAGAAAATCTCCAATGGGGTCATGAAGAGTCAGACATGACTGAAAAACAATTTTTTGGGAAATATAGGTTAGACTTGATGGCCTTTGACGACCTTCCAATTCTGTGATTTTCTGTGGCTTAGTAACATAATGAAAAGTTGGGCCTTTTTCAGTTTGATGTTTTGGAGGAGAAGGCACCTGGGATGTGATTGTAGCCAAATCATTTTGACCTGTCTCTATTTCCTCATCTCTAAAATGAATATATACTTTCTGACCTACCTCGCAGCATTGCTGGAAGGAGGCGGTCTTGTAAACCTTAAAGTACTATGTAACTTAATGAGTAATTGGTTAAAAGGGGTAAAGAGTCAACATACCTCATAGGAATTGCCAGGAAATTGCAGCCCTCCATCAAGGTTAATATCATCTTAGAATAAGACATACTCAGAATAAATATTTATTAAATGAATTGATGCCTGAATATGCCTAAGCAAGTATAGATTTCATATGAGGATGCAGGCAGTTCGTAAAGTGGATTAAACATTTTAGCTCAGTCCGTCACGGTGACCATAACCCTTACTGAAATCTCAAGACTTTCCTACAGGTGACCCTTGATGGGTCAGACAAGACTTTTCCTTTAACTTGCAACTTGATTGAGATCAGTATTCTTTTGGAGATGGGAGTCTAAGACTGCGTTTTTCACATCATCTCTTGCAGCTGAACGTACTGGCTTGTGGGATTACTGGCTCCTACTCCGTGGTCTTAGCCATTAACAGCTATCTTTATACCAGCCTTTCATACATCACTTTGAATGTACTTAAGAGAGCAATCGACACCAATTTCAACAAAGCTTACACCAACGTGCCTTTTCAAACTAATGGTAAGCATCTACACCAAGGGACTAGTATTGCTGCCAGTCGGGAGTGCCGATACACCTTTAAACAGGTTGTCTCAAAAGTCTTAATGTAGTTTTAAGTTCAAGTATATGTTTCCAGCTAGCTCAAAACTAACTACAAGAAAGCAGTCAGGTGAAACTCCTTCATCTTCGAACACAGCCTGTTTATAACAACAGTTCACATTAAAGTTTGCAAAACACTTGACCTTAAAGCTTGTTGTTAATAGTAACTTTTGGCTTTGGGGGGTTTAAATTCATGTGGTAGGTTCCAGTTTGAGTAAAATTTCATAGTAATGTATGGGTTTTTACACCCCATACCTGCCACCCCCTAGAATTAAGATCTAATCAACTCTAGGAAGAGGAAGTAAGAGATAAAAGCAGCCCCATGTAGAGCTCTGAGGGTAGATGCTTAGTACGTTTTTGTCGAATTAACCGTTTATGGTGTTTCTGAGCATAGGAAGTGCCTGGCTTATTTTTCTGCAGACTCCCTTGCTTTTCTGCTGGTATTACATGTTAGACCACAGGAATAGATAGATGGTATACTGGCTGGTATGTATTAGGGGCTGCTAGATAGTGCAGTAGAGAACTGGGCCTGGAATTAGAAAACTCATCCTCATGAGTTCAGATCCGGGCTCAGACATATACTAGCTGTGTGACCTTGGGCAATTCATTTAACTCTGTTTGTCTGAGTTTCCTAATCTGTAAAAATGCACTGCAGAGGGGAATGGCAAGCCACTCTAGTATCTTTCCCAAAATGGGGTCATGAAGAGCTGGACACAACTGAAATGAGTGCACAACAAGAAAATACTGGCTAGCATTCTAGAGTTAGAATTGAGAAGACTCATATTCAAATCTTGCCTCAGTTACTATTTGTATGACCCTGGGCAAGTCACTTAAAATCTGTTTGTCTCAGTTTCCTCATCTGTGAAAATGGGATAATAACAGTGCCTACCTCTCAGAGTTGTTATAAAGTTTAAATGAGGTAATATTTGTAAAGATTTGTTGACTATGGTGCTATGCCTTGATTGCTTACGAAATCCGTATTTATTTCTTCTCATTGGCTCCTCTGTGCTACAGAGTATAGGCACAATTAGGATCTATCTGATTTTTTAGGACACCCCCAGTTATTTCTTTGTCTGACCCCCGCCCCTCTTCCCTGGCTTGCCTTTGGAAGGATCTGAGAACGTGAGAACTGGAATGGAGAGATTTAAAAATGAAAGAGAATTGAATGGAGACTTTAATAGGTGTTCCATAAGTCATTTTTGAAGCACTATCCACATTGTAAACCTTTTCTTCCCTCCCCACCCCATTCTAGGCACATGTCCATGTAATTCATTCATTTCAGATTATAAGAAATTATAACAAACAACAAATGTTAAAATGAATCAGTTACATTCTGATTCTTTTTACCTACTTGAAAGGGGCGAGAAAGGCCTATTGCTGTCAGTGATGGGGACCTTACTTCCCTCCAGTTAGGTAGCAATAAAGGTGGTCAAGAAAGAAGTGGTACCTAACATTTGCCTTCAGTGTATGCAAAATGTCCTTTAAGAACTATGTCCTTGTGACTGATCATCATAGTAGCCATAAATCAAAAGATTAATAGAGTAATGCATTATGTAACAGTGATAATTAACATTTATATAGTGTGTACCATGTGCTAGGTAGGCACTGTGCTAAGGGTTTTACAATTATTTCATTCAGTTAAACCTGGGAGGTAATGCTATTATCTCATTTTACAGATGAGAAAACTGAACTTGTCTGATGGATTTTAAAATAGGAATTTTAACCATCTATCTTTCTTATTTTGTAGACTTTGTTATCCTGGCTATCTGGGGAATGTTGGCGGTGAGTGGAATCACATTCCAGATCCGGAGAGAGAGAGGACAGCCATTTTTCCCTCCCCACCCGTATAAAATGTGGAAGCGAGAAAGGGAGCGCAGAGTCACCAACATTCTGGATCCCAGCCACCATGTTCGTCCACTAAGAGAGAGACTCTATAGCAAGTTAACGCAGTTGAAGCAGCTATTTCAAGGGGAGGAGGCATCCGGAGAAAGAACGCCTCTGCTGCTGTGAAGGAGGAGAGGCCCTGTCTTTGCTTTCCTTTTTTCCAAACGACCAAATCAGCGTGAACGTTTGAAGCAGGGCTTGTTGACTATGGTGCTATGCCTCGACTGCTTACGAAATCCAGAGTGTCTGGAGGTCAGACATGCCATGTGCTGTCTGGGATAACGTGTTAGGCTGTGTTAGTTTTCATGTGCTTGTTAACAAGGTTTGACGTGCCTTCAGGACATTCTCATGATAAAGCAGTGTTCAGAGGCAGTTAAGATTTTGTCTAGACGTTGTTGAGGAGGAGGGTGTCTGTGGAGGCAGGAGTGGTGTGGAGTGAGATGGCAGGAAGTGTCTGTTGATGGTAAGGAAGCATATTCCCATTTTAAATTATCTGACAGAGCTTTTGAGTTTAATGTTCAACTTAATCCATTAAATATAGATAATAAGGAAGGAAAAGTACATGGACTGGTGGGGATATGGAGTGGAGAAATGTATGCTAGGGCCCATTGTCATTTCATTCTTCAAATTCTTTAATATTTTTCCCAACCCTTTAAAATGTTTCTCTTTTAATTTGTCTAATTATGGTGGTGGTTTATGCAAATCTTAGACTTAATCTTTATTTGTGGTCGCTGGAGGTCTGGGGACTCGACAGTATACCATATATCTAAAGTATATTGGGTGTACTTTGAATTTTAGAGAATACATAGAGGGATGAGGAATGACTCTATCAGAAGCTGACTAGTAACTATTCTCATCAGACCTCTGTATTCTCATTAAACTGTATTATGGAAAAGGCAACCTTTATTTTTTGGCTTAAATTAGAACGATCGTATCTGATGTTTCAACTGACTGAAAAGAGGTAAAAAATTATAGATAATGAAGCTTGGTGACTAGTTTAGTTTTCCAAATCCAAAGAAATGGCCAATCTTGCCTTTTTATGGGCATTTCCAACCTAACACTAAAACCTTGTAACAAACGTTGTTTCAAAGTATGTGGTTGGTGTTTTTCTTTTAGAAAAGTATTTACATTCATTAGCTTTCATGCCTTTTTTTACAAAATCAAAGTCAAGTGTATTTTATCTTGTGATTCCTCTTAGCTGGTGTTGGCAAGAATATTAAAAAACTTGCCTGACAGTCTCTTCCTCAAGGCTTTTGTTACTTGGGTGGCTGAAAGTGAATTTAGTAGAAGGTAGGATAAAATTCGAAGATATCCTAAAGAGATGGCTGATTTTTAATGAAGGCAATTAACATTGGGACACAACCAACTTTCTTTTATTCCTTTGTAGTCTGAGAACATTTTTCCCCCACCAGAAGAGGGCGCTGTGCCCTCCAACTCTTAACTTCAGCAGGCCTCTTGTCCCAGTTCTGCAATAATGGACTGGAGACTGGCTCACCAGAATGAATTTCAAGTTAGTTGAAATTTCTCGCACAAGATTATGTAGGGGTTAACCACTAATGCTTGAAGCAGTGTAGTTTTCAGCAGTTTTCTTGGTATCATCCTTGTGATAGTTGGAATTTATTATTGGATAGTTTTTGTTTAATTTTTGCCTTTAAAAAGTCTTGAGAAATTTAAAAAAAATCAGTTTTTTTGTACTAATTGCCTCTACTGATTGTCACCCCATTCCTATGGCCTTTTGGGTTTAAATGAACGTCTTTCAAATACAGAATTCTGAAACCTTTTACAGCCCACTGATTACACTTTACACTTGGAAGGCCCCTCCTCCTTTTCCTATTCCCATTTTTTATATTAAGCATGAGGCCTGTGCCTAGTGGATGCATTTCCACTTCTTATATTTATTTGTAAAATTAAGGTTTGTTGTTAGCTAAGAATTGTAAGGGTAGGGCACTCAAGCAAGAAAACACATTTTGTTTAACTTTGAAATTGGCATATTATTTTGTGGGTAAATCAAAAGCAGAGATTTGTGTATCTTTTTATAATAAACATGTTTCTGAAAACCTTTCTCCAGGCTTAAATATTTACCTTATCTGTGTTTACAATTTTGGAAAAAAAATTAGAATAAAGCGTGTTCCTTATTTAACTGTGAAAATTGGTATCTGAATTCTTGCCCCCTTCATGGAAAGTGCGAATTAGAGAATGTAAATTTTAAGTACACGTAGTACTGTACATAGTAACTCAGTATGCTCTAGAGATTTTCAGAGTTCTTTATTCCAATTTGTGCAAATAGCACTTAAAGGTTTTTCTAATTGGTAAAGACTTTTTTGCTTGTTTTCATCTATAGTGTAAAAACTGATTTCTGTCTCACAATATGTGAATTTAGGTTTTTTGATAAATAGGAACTCTGATGTTGAGGGCAACAGAAAGAATATTATATAGGCCAAGTACATTTTTTTTTACAATGTATTTAGGTGGCATGACTTGACCTTCAAAATACTGTCAAATTTGGAATTATTTTAAAATAGTCTGTTTTGGCTGTCAGAGACTTAATGCAATTCAGTTTGGGGACAACAGATTGAAATGTACTTTACTGTGAGGGTGCTACAAACAATTGGTAAAAATTCGTTAAACCCCTATTTTCAGAAGGTTCAGTAGTATGTACCTAGCTGCTTAACTTGGGGCTATCTTGTTGCACAGTTGGAACATGATTCTGGTTTGGGGCTGAATGAGGTCAACTGTGGAATCCAGGTAACCAGAGATAGGGGTTTTTTGTTTCTTTTTAGCAGGAAGGCTTTCCTGCTTTTTCACATCATGACTGCTTATAAGCATGGCTTTGCTTTATAAAGTGTTAGTAAACCTGCTTTATTGGTACTTTTAGGGTATGTATGAGAATGGGCAGTCTCTCCCTCCAACATGCCTTATTTCTGCTTGGAATATATTTTAGGCTAGGGGCTGCTTCATTGGGAAGCAGAGTTGCAGAAACTGGTGGAAAGACTCCAGTGCTCTATTCATTTTAGAAATGAAATTCCTCTCTAGTTTTTCAGTTTATACAGCTTTGCCCCAGCTGATCTTTCTAGCTTTTGTGGACATCACCTCCCCTGCTGCACTCTTATGATCTGGCCTCTCTGTTCCTAACAAGATCTCTGTACCATTGTTCTGGCCAGATCTTATGTCTGGAATGCCCTCCCCAGAATCCTGCTCTTCTTTATGACACAGCTTGGAAACCACTTTCCTGCAGGAAGCCTTTCCTGATCTCGCTGGATGCTAGTGCTCTCCCACCCAACCTGTCTTGTACTCTTGGTTTTTATTTCCATCCATTATGCTACCTATGTACTTTAACTACGAGGTACGTAGCTATCAGCACCTAACCTCAGGATCATCTCCGCTTACCAAATTTGAGGAAAGCCTTTATAAACTGTAGGACCATATACACATATATGATTGACAAATCTTTAAAACAAAAGAACAAGAAAAATTATGCATTTCTTTTTAAATTATTGGAAAAATAATACTAATTTTATCAATCATCTTTATTGATAAAATTAATACAGTACACATTCCAAATACACATTTCAAGCTTCTGGATTACAAAAATAATGCGTATATGATGAAAACTTATTACACAAAATGAAACTCTGCAAAACCCTAAAATTAAATCTCAAAAAACACAATACATCTATGACGGGCAAGAAGAGATAAATTAAATCATAACTTTATTTACAAAAATACTCATCAAGCATTTTTTTAATAATAGCTGCCTCAAGACTGCCACATACTATATCTTAACAGTGCAGCTTGTTTTACGTTAAATGGGATAAAATCAAAATTATTTGGAGAAATCTGCCACCAAGTACTGCTTCTTAATCAAAATAAGATAGAAGACAGTTACCAAACAATTTTAAGAAAAAATATCCTTTTTATTGATAATCTTCACTAAGGCCTCTGGAATAAGGTTTATTTTAAATAAAAAAGAAATACCCAATGTTTGGGAAGGTAAGTTTGAGTAAGTAGTTGTTGCTTTTACTCTTAGCAATATGTGAGTCTTCGCACACTAATAGATTCTGTTGTAAGAGTACTATTTCTTCCAACAGATGATCTACATGAAATTTGCAATCTGTGCTAATTTGAGAAAGCTTGGTTTCTACTTTATTGTCTATTTAAATAATAACCCAAACTTCTATTACTTCTTTACTTGGTTTTCTGTTTTGAAATTCATACAGTCATGGTAAATAACTTGCAGTTTATATAAAATCCAATAAAATGAACTATTCCCAAATATCTGTTTCAGTATGATGGCCATAAAAAATATGAAACTTAGTAGGATCAGTTCAGGGGCAGATTCAGAGAGACCTACAATTACAGTTTCTTTGCTCCTGTTGGCACCTAATAAGAAAAACAAGCCTTTAGAAGGAATAAAGGTTTCTTTTTATAAACCAGGTGAAAGTTGATGTTTACTATTATACAAGGCTAAAATAAATGAATTGATTTTTTTTTTGCCCACTTGAAATCTTAATTCCTGGCTTGCTGTATCAGGCCTTCCAACTGGTACAAATGGGTAATGGATAGGTTAATATTCCTAAAATCAACCAGAAAACAAACCTGATAAAATTAATATTTATTCAGGAATCCAAACCTAACCTTTCCCCCCTTCTAAAGTAGTAGTTCAACCTACTGAATAATCTTTCTTCTACATGGTTTTCTTTCTCAGAAAGGAGTATAGCTTTCTTTTTCATTACTGAAAAGATAGTTTCTATATTTCTTCACCTTCAGTAAGTTATGGACAGTTATTACCCAAAATGTCATGATCAACTATGGTATGTTGTGGCTTAAACAACAGCACCTCTTAGGATCTAGGCTTCAAGACCAAACACATATCCAATTTATGGCCTATGCCACAAAATCAAAATAACAGTCTTTTAAATTTTTTAATAATCTTGACATCTTTGAAAGGCATTTCTTAAGAAATGTAAAGGTAGGCCCAGTACATATAAAATATAATACCATTTGCTAGCCTTCATATCATATAGAGATCAAATTTAGGAATGGGCACATTTCCTTTTTAAAGTCCAAGCTAAGACAATGTGGATTTGTTAAAAATGGTATAACTGCATAAATTCTATGTAGAGCTTTATTTATATATTTAATATCTGGATAAAAAAGTTAGGAAAAATAACAGCGTGGCAGGGGCCTATTATGATCAGTAGTTTCTATATATGAGAACTTTTGTTTACCTAATAACAATGGCTTAAAGTTTCCACTTTCCTATTAATTTTAATAGGAATGATAAAGTCAATGACAACCAGATATTGATCTTCTGCTAATATCTTTTTAAAATGTCATCTGCCAGTGTACTATACATAATATAAAAAGAATGAAACGAAAGGCTGATTTAAGATTGTGATTTTCTAGTGCTCAATTCATTAACAACTTTTTAAGTAAACCCTGGTTCCTTATTAGGAGCTGTGCAATAGAAGCTCAGTAATTTTCCACGTTCTTCAGCTCTTCCTCAGACTCAAATCACTGCTCGTTACCAATGCTGACAAAGATGTACTCTCTGATGCATCGTCTTTCTTAAGGCTCAGGAATGATTCTCTAGTTATTTGAAGGACTTCTCTCAAGCCTTTGTTTTCTTGCTATAAGAATATAAATAACAAAATCAAATACCACACATACATCAAGGTGCATATTAAAAAGAGTAAACTTTCTGGGGGAAAAAATGGAAATATGATGTAGAAGTAACCAACCAAAAACATTTCACAGCTGCAAAAATATTATATATGTATTTTTTGGTCTAGAATTGTGATTTCATCAGTAGAAGTATACTATCATGTGAACTTCCTCCACCAATGTTGGTTAGTAACATGCCTATAACTTACAGTTTTAAAGAGCGGCCTCCAGCCCTGAGATGTTAAATGACTCATCCATCCATGGCCACGTAGCCAGAGTATGTCAGAGTATGTCAATAAACACTTTTAGGATTTAGTTTCCTCAAATGTGGGATGACAGGACCAGATTAGATGCCTTCAAAGGTCCCTTCCATCTTCCTATGTGAATAAAGCCCATTCTTCTGATTCCAAGGCCAGCTCCTCGATCTATTATGTTAAAGTATCCCACATAAAAAGAATATACTAAAGAATAAATGTAGCTATCAGCCTACATTAGAAGAATATATTTTTCTGGGGTAGGAGAATGTTTATTGCCTGGCATAATTTCTACTTCCTTTTCCATAGTGTCATATTCCTTAAATGATGTTAGTTTTAGATCTGAAAAGGAACTTAAAGATTATATAGTCCAACCCCCTCATTTTATAGAGAAAAATCGGAGTTTCAAGGTCACACACTTATATGACCCTATCCTGGGACTAGGAACCTGTTTAATTCCCAATCTTTTTCTTTATACTGTGATACAGTATAGTAGTAAGAAACCATTCTTGTTGCCTCCTTCAAAATCCCTCACAAATGCTTGAAACGAAGAGCTGTTGGGTAGTTTGTGATTTTAGTAAAAGGAACGTTGGTTACTGGTGCAAAATTTGGTGGTTAACTTTTAACTTCAACTTTCTAGTCACGATTATTTTCAAAGGAGTTTAATCTTTCATGACTGACTTTTGTACCATTTCTTTGTTAGTCTTATTTTATGCTTTAGTGGCATAAAGAATATAGCTATTCATTAAAGAGACAAACTACCTTGGCCATCTGTCATCAAATACTAGTTTCAAAATGATTTTTTCCCATGAGATACTCATTCCACTGAATTCAAGAACAACGGATCATATTTCTGTAGCTACTAGCTAAGTGCCCAAAGCATTTATATCCCACCAAAGAATGTAATTAGATTTAGAAAGAATGTTGTGCCCATTTACGAAGAATTTGTAAAAATGATGTAAGAAAAATAAATAAGCATAAAGTACAGTGATTTGGTGAAACTGAACAGGGGTTGTTTTTAAATCAGCTATCACTAATTACTACTACTGGTCTGTCAAATGATTACTGGCCCAAACTGGGAACAGGAGGACTTTATAAACTTTTTATATAGTGAAAAGGATCTATGTTTAAAGGTATTTAATGTATATCTGCACTGTCATCCATATGAAAATTTATGAGCATTTCATACTTGACTACAAAAAACCATTTCCAAACAGCTGGCAGAAAAACACTCTTAAGTTGTTCAGATTTAAAAAGAGCTATTCACCCCAAGTACCAACTGGGTTTCATTACTAGCTGAAACATGGCTGCCATTTTCAAAACCCAAAGAAAGAGGTGCTACCTGCTCCCTCTGACAAAATTTTTTACTTAGCACTGGCTATTTCAAGTTATACTCAGAATTTAAAACTTACTTCAAGTTGAAAAATTCGTTCCTGCTCCTTGCAACCCTGTTGCTCATCAATTTCAATAGCTTTCCTCATTACTGCTGCCATTTCAGTAATCTGGTCCACATGTACTTGTAATTCCTTAAAAATAAGAGGGGGAACAGGGAGAAAGACTATCAGATCAGAATATTATTTCTTTAGTTAATCTAAAATATTTCCAGAGCTTCTCTCTACTTTGTGTTGCCATATTAAATTTATATTCTAAAAGGTGCCAAATATATTTGTTTATGGGACTGTCAGGTTAAAATGCATACACTTTAATGAAAGACAAAAAGCAAAACTCATTTAACTCCTATTCAATTGGTTGGAGAAAAAAGTGATTAAAGAATTGCATTTTCATTCTGTTTATGCTCTTTACACCGTTATTTCCATAAGAGAAGATCAAATCTGTTTTTTCTTTCTTTCTAATACCATAATGGACTAATTTCATTGAAAAAGAAATACTTGAAATAGAATCCACCTCCTACTGTTACCTTTATTTCCCTAAGTAAGATTTTCTCTGCAATTTTTTTTATTATTCAAATCTTTTAAGTTTGTGCTGTCATAATCACATTTTATCTTAAAAATGAAAGAGCCATCATTTCAGATATAATTCATTTTCCTTATGAATAACTGATGTACTAAAAATCTCTGATTGGCAATTAAAGAATATTTTACTAAAAACGTTAACCAAAATAAATTGTAATTTATCTTCGAAGCTAAGGTCCCAAGATCCATATGTCTACTACAAAAGCCAATATGGTATAGTAGAAAGAATACTAGCTTTGGAATAATAAGTCCTAGTTTAAGTCTCAGCTGTCACACTTATAACTGGGGGGGAGGATCAAGTCATTTAACCTCTCCGCTTTAAATCCTGATTTATAAAATGAGGACATTACCTAAAGTAGCTGAGTTTTTAGGAGACTCAAATGAATATCTACATATATATACTTTATGTATATATAATGTACACAAAGTGCTTTGTATATACAGCTACATCAGCTGCTATTAATTATTAAAAAGCTGAAATTCGATTTTCTCTTTTGTATAAAATGGGAATACTTTTATTACCATCTCCCAGAGCTGTGAAGCTCAAATGAAATGATTTAATAAATAAATGTTATAACCATAAAGTACCATATACATGTTGGCCACTGTAGTAACTGATAGAACACATAGGGAAAATTAGCACATTTGTAGTATTCTCAACCATATAACTTTTTTGGCCAACTGGAAATGTAGTCTAAGTTTATCCATTAGTTTGGTGGGAAAAGCTATACATTAAAAAAAAAAAGCGTACCGATGGTTTTGATTATGACTTCATGACAAACTTGTTCAAGGATGCAATATTTTTACATAGACAACTGGATGTACTTCCTCTTTGATAAAAATGAAGTAACATTCGCAAGTAAGTAGAAGCAGAAAAGCAACAGCAGCAATCAAACTGACATTTACGTACCTCTTAGGTTTGTTTATCAAACCTACCTACTCTGAATTTAAAGGTGAGCCCATATGAGGGAAGTATGTTAGCTTCCAAATGGAAGCATGAAAGATAATACTCTACATTCCAAATTTTGCTACAGCAAATTCCATTACAAGGAAAATTTGACTGAGGTTTAGAAATATACAACTGCCCCACTTCTAAAAACAACTGAATGCTAATATAACTCAAGCACTTAGTAACAATGAACTATCATAGAAAGGTTCTTCATACCAAACTTAAAATTACAGGAGTTAAGAACAACTTTAGAGACTAGAAACCAGAGAAATTAAAGATGGCAGTAAAAACTTATTTTCTATAAATAAATACTAAATCTTTAAAGAAAATGCCACAGACCTTTTAATAGGCATGAAAGGCAATGCCTCTTTTAATACTGATTTTAAAAATAAGGGGAAAAGTTATAACAGTCCCTACAACATAATGAATCCCTCAATCCCTTCTATCAATCCATTATAATCTTTATGATGTAGGATTTCTACTTCATTTTAAATGACACACCTGACCTTGAAGCAATAGAGTTAAGACTCAATGGAAGAAACACTTTATCTAATTATGACCTTATGAAATGGAGAAGCAAGCTAAGAATCCTGAAACAATGATTTTAACTTCTCAATAATTATCCCTCAACACACATTATTTGATAAATCAACTTCAATTATTGCCAAGAAAAGATTCCTTTGATGTCCCAGAAGTACAAAAATAATTAGTAGTTCTTAAAAAACAAAAAACTCTAGAACTTTATGCAGCAACAATCAACAGAAGTAAAGAAATGGAAAGCTCATTTCACCTTATGCTACATAACCTTAAAAAAAATCTAATATGTCATGTGTTCTGCAATACATAGTACATATTACATCATGAGAATGAATGAGAGTGGAGGGCTGTACTCTGCACTTTCACGCTTTTGTTTGGCAGTCACAGGCACATTTTATTAATTAATTTTTAGTAATTTTGCAATTTCATTATTTTTAAAATCCAATGTTAAAAGTTGAAATATCAAACATTGGCAACCCCCCTCCAACCAATCCCCCAAAGTCAATTGTTTTATTAGTGTACATTCAGATTTGCTTCCAAGTGACTTCTTTCCAGTCCATGTTGAGTTGCTTCAAGGATTCGTCGAGGTGCACCAAGGAAGATTCCTTCAGGGCTGTGACGGTGTACCATGTCAATCTGTAGTACAGAGTCATTATAATGTTAATACGGATATGATCCGTAATTTAAAAATTGAATGAGTTAGTTCATGCGTGTTAGCCAATTGCTTTATCATTTGAAAAAAAAAAATTTTAAAGTTCCAAAAAGACTTCAGTTAAAAAAAGGATTAAAAATTAGTCATTATGTGGGCTAAAAATCAGCCCTTCCCAACTTCCCACTTAAATCAAAATTTGTGCTCAAACACTTGATTTCGGGCACATGTATTTATAGCAGAGTGTAGCCCCAAGAGAAGGATTGCTTCTTCCAAAATGCTGCCATTATATTTTTAAAAAGTGCTCTTTTTCAGTAAAAATCAAAATCACAAAAAACATCAATATGTATTAGTCGGAATTAAAAACAAGAAAAAGTCATTAATTGTTATGGAAGACTGATACCAGGACTTTGGATGAGTAGCTCTGCATTGCGAAAGGAGGGTTTAAGAATACTAAAAAATAATGTCTAATTGTTCAAAAAGAGATCAGGGTAAGTGGTACAATCACAATTCAACCTAAGCCTTTTGTAGCCACTATTGGATGAGATTAGAAAGTCCAGCATCTCAGATTTCAGCAGTCTTTGCTAAGATTAGTTTGGTTTTTTCCACCCCCCAGACAGGTAAAAATTTTATTGTCCTGGGGTAGAAATATTTCAAAAGATATGTCATCTCTAAAATGTAAGGTATTTTGGGACTTCATAGGAATTACATTTTTCTTATCAATAATTTCATATTAACTCACTCTTAACCTTTTCTAATGTAAACATATGCTTTTAGCATTACCTTATTCTGCAGTCCAGTGAGAATACTACTTGAATTTCCAAGGATTACATTTAGATAAAATTCCAGATTTTGTAAATTTATTCAATTTATTGTTTTATTGAATTAAATAATGGCCATTGATTAATTATTCCTGTTATACAAATTATCCAAAGAACTATATATATGGGGTTTTAAACTGATTAAGACTAAGCACCCCATGGCTTTTAGGTTTTGCATTCTTCCAATCCTCAGGTTCACAAATGCAAAAAAAACTGTAACTTCATCTTTCTGAGTACTCCCTCCAGTGACACAGAAAACTTTCACAGACTTTTTCTAAGAACTGTTGTGGCCAAAAAAACTACCCCATGGCCAACTATCTGGTAATAAGCGATTCTTATTCTAAGTACACAAAGTTATTTTCAAATAAGAAATACTTTAATGCCTTTAACAATATAATTTAGTAATTCAGATAGTTAAAAAGATATTCCAATAATCATTACTTATATTTTAATTACCATGAAAAGTATAAAAGACAATTTTATTCAGTCAATTGTTACATATATAGCAATCCAGTTAGGATCAATTTCTTCATTAATATTTTAACTGAATAATTATGGCTCTATCCTGTGGAAAACAAGAAATACCAATTTACAGTAAGTTGCATACAGGAAGGGATTTCTTATTTTTTAAAAAATATTTTTACTTGATATCTTTTGTTTTTGTTACCTACATTTCCTATTGCCCCCCTGCCCCCAAGAATGACCTCTTTTTTTAAAAAAAAGTTAAGCAAAACTAACCAAATATTGAAAAAGTTTGAGGACACTGTCCCTCACTTCTGAAGAAAAGTGGGGATGATATGTCTCATCTCCTTTGGGCCAAGATTGACCATTATAATTTCATAGCTTTTAATTTTCAACTGATGTGTTATTGTCCCTGTGTATACTTTTCCTGGTTCTGCTTACTTACTTAACTTTACTTCACCGTATTTCCATGCTTTTCTGTATTAATCATGTTTATTGTTTCTTACAGCACAGTAATATTCCATTATAACCAGGCATCACAATTTGTTCAGTCATTCTCTAGCTGATGGCTAGTTCCAGGTCATTGCCAACACAAAAAGTGTTACTATAAATATTTTGTGGAATGCAGGGCCTTTCTTTTTGCCACTGGCCTTCTTCCAATATATACCTAACTGTGGAATCTCTGAGGCAAAGGAAATGGATATTTATTCACTTTCTTTGCACAATTTCATCTTGTTTTCTAGAATGGCTGGATCCATTTACAGTGCTACCAATAATGCATGTGTGTTTTAGTCTTTCCACTACTCCCATCTGTTATCTTTGGCTATTTGTAGGTGTGAGATGAAACTTCAGAGATGTTTTTGATTTGCACTTCTCTTAATAGTAGTGATTTGGCAGATTCTTTCATATGGTTCTAAGTTTGCAATTTTTTTTTTTGTAATTCAAAATATGTAATAGGGTATGTAGATTAGGGTAGGAACAGGTTAAGTATGAAGGGCAATGTGTTAGCACTGGCTTGTTACAGGTATAATTACAGTTGTAATAGGACAGAGGCTTCAGATGGCACAAAGGACATTTAAGAAGAGTGGGATGGAGGGTAGGTGGTTCCATGGGCATGGTTCACAGGGTTGGTATCTTTCACTGGGTTTCAGCAACTTCCACAAGAGCAGTCTCCCACATTTAGTTGCACATTACTATATCCGACTTTCAAATAGATAGTGAAGGGTCTCAGAGTCAGCCATTGTAACTTTTTATGGCTGTCCTCATTAAGGACATTCTTCACAATGAGCAGCATGATGTCATCGAAAAAGAGCTGAATTTTGAGTAAGAGGCTCTAGTTTTAAAGCCTGGTTCTGCCACATGCTACCTATGTGATCACTTCTCTTCTGTGTGCCTCAGTTTCCTCACACAGCCTGGCAGTTTGGTAGTCTGAGCTGGCAGGCGCAGAAACATCCATGCATGCAGCCAGTCCAGGTGAGCCCTGAAAATGTTGAGTTCTTTTAATAACTATATGTTCATATCTTTTGACAACTTATCTATTAAGGAATAGCTTTTGGTCTTATATATTGTTAGATGTCTACATATCTATCAAGCTCTTATTACAAATATTTGATGCAAAGAGTCATCCTGTCCCACCTTAGTCAAATGTCTCCCTTATGATTAGGCTGAATTAATTTTGTACATGTAGGGGGGCAGAGCCAAGATGGGGGCTGGAAAGCAGGGACTAGCGTGAGCTCCCCACCAAGTCCCTCCAAAAACCTATAAAAAATGGCTCTGAACCAATTCTAGAACTGCAGAAAGTGGTGGAGGGAAGCAGGGCTCTAACCCAGGACAGCCTAGATAGTCTCTGGGTAAGGTCTATCCCGTACAGAGTTGAGAGCAGAGTGGAGCAGAGCAGAGCATGCCCTAGAGCCCTGAATCAGTGAGCTGTGGCAGTTACCAGACTTCTCAACCCACAAACACCAAAGACAACACAGGTTAGTGGGAAAAGCTGCTAGGGACAGGGTGTTTGCGGTTCGGCCACTGCCCTGAGAGCAGCAAAAGCGAGGCAGCTACAGAACTACAGCTGCAATTGCTTCTGGCCCCAGGCCCACCTGGTGGGAGGAATTAAGTGGAGGATCAGAGCAGGAGTGCAGAGTGTGCTGAAGATCTAAGTCCAGTCCAGGGTGGGGGTTCTTGGGGAAGGAGGAGTGCTGGTGAGGCAGAGCTGGCGCATCCCCCCAAGCGTGGAACATAGAACTCTGTACTCTACAAGCAGTCACACCCTGCTGAAAAATTCAAGGGTCAAGTAAGTTGGCTGGAAACATGGCCAGGCAGCGAAAACGCACCCAGATTC